>OY101451.1:87970444-88495799 GCA_956483635.1 Panzeria rudis
ATATTTTGCCGTTTTGTTGATCGAAATCGGGCATAGGGTTCTCTAGTTAGAGTGAAATTTTCTGATGGACATAGAAATAAAAAAAATACTTAAAGAGGATTTTAGTTTAGTACATTTAATTCTTTATATTCTTCATTTTTTTTTTAAAGAGAAGTAACACAATCAGGCAATTAATGCCTACCCAGCAAAAATATCCGTCTACTGGAAGCAGGTTTGTAAGGGAGACAGATCGGTAATCTCCCCTTCCCAACCTGCTCCGTTATTACATGATTTTTGTATGGGATGCCCCAGTTGGTAGGTCTCGAGGTATGAGCTTCTTTCTGCGCATCCTAGATGCATTAATCTCACGTCTTTTTTATATGTATATAATTAAACATTTTTTTTTTGCTCTTAATATCACAATTTTAACTATACTTGGATAAATTTTCTATTTGCCAGTATTTTATGTTGTTTTTATATTTATTTATTTATATTTATTAAATGGTACAAAAACAATTGGAAATTATATTATACTAGAATTTACTTTTATTAAATACTTTTTGTTCGCGTATTGAATCAAAACTCGATCCCAAGATCTGCGCATGGTAGGCTAGAGCACTAACCACTAAGCTACCGAGGCACATTTCATACAAAATTCAATGGAAGAATACAAAATTAAATTACGAAGTAAAAATAACACTCGCATCCATATTGGCAGCGATGCCATCTATGCAGTTTTTTACGATATGACAAAAAAACGATATGATATACTGTGTTGTCATATCGTAAGTTTTTTACGATATGACAACACTAAGATATTACAACACCGTGTATGACTGTCTTAGTGTTGTCACATCGTAAAAAAACTTACGATATGACAACACAGTATGTCATATCGTTTTTTTTTTCGTATCGTAAAAAACTGCATAAATGGCATCGCTGCATATTGGTATCCACGTAAGCGAGAGAGGATGGACTATAAAAAAGTGTGAGTTGAATAAAAAAACTTTGGTTTTAAAAAAACATAAATAGCCGACCAACTACGTCGTGTGTGGTAAATTTCTTCACTGGCTTACGTTATTTCATACTCGTAAGGCAGAGGGGATGCACTGTGTGCTTTTGCGCATCTTCGAAACCCTTCTAATTAATCTTACTGCTACCTTGTACCAAATTTATTTTTGCTATGATACCAGTTAAATAATTAATGTGTTACGTTCTTTGGGAAAGGGATAGAGTAGAGAGAACAGGTGTTGAAGTGGGAGAGATATAAAGCTTAATTCATTTACAACTCGGCTATTGCTTGTTTTTTTTGTAGAGCACTATTGCAGTCCCTCTGGTATCAAGTAGAGGCATTAATTTCTTTAAACTGTGTAGCCATTTATTAGTTCTTTTACTTCGCCGGCGGTTCTGCTACAATACCGACGACATAAAGGACATTTTTCAGTGTAATTTTTGCTAGTTTATTACAATTGCTGATTGATAACTTTATTATAATTCCCATAGGGTTTTTTTGTGAACACATTTTTATTTAACAACAATATTATAGGTGTAGACAGATTTAAATTTTGATCTGTATAAAACTAAAATAATCCACCTAAATTTATCTTATCTCATTAATATTAAAATGTTTGAAATAGAAATGTTGTGAAATATTTTCCTAACAAATAACTGAAACTTAAGTTGAATTTAGATTAGGAATATATAAAAATAATGCAATAAACTTATATAACGCTAAACAATAACATTTTAATATTTTTTATTTAAAATTGTTAACAAGTTGTTATATATTCAAGATATGGCTTCCCCTACTAATGCAGTTATTAGGTGTGCCAGCGTAAAGCTTTCATTCGTTTGTAAGCTTTATATTGGCGCATTATTCAAAAGCTTAATCAGATGTGTTATATGTATGGATATTAGGGTGGTTGTAGACATTTTTTAAAGTTGGATTTCTTTAAGTCTCATACCACAAATCGATGAGTATTTATAAAAAAAGTACCCTAAAAAAATTTAGGTCAATCTGTTGAGGCGGGTCGTCGCACGCCCATCGAAGTTTGAGCTAATGCCCTTTTGCTGTGTCATAACTTAAATATATAAATATAGTATTTACAAAAGAAATTTCTTCTAAGAAATTGTTGTCTGTGAAGTTTGCAACAGCTTTTGCCTTAACGACTTTTATCTTAATCTCATAATTAACAAAATGTATGGCAAAATATCGAAAAAGCTCACATAACTATTAAAATAAGAAAAAAAGCTCATTCATCAATTTGCAAAATTCACAGACCATTTTCGTTCCCTAGAACTTGAAGTTCTATCTTTAGTTATTTGGGATGCTGAATGTGAATCTGCAATCGATTTTTCTTTATCAGCTCTAGTTTTCGAGATATACCGTTATATCAAAAATGAAGCCACTTGCATGACATATATTAGCACAACTGAAGAAGGGTTTATCATATTCAGTAAAAAGAAAAATCAAAATTCGGCGAATCTTTTTATTTAGCCCGAGCGAACATTGTTACTAAATCTGCCCATTAGTTTCAAAATTTCATAAGACATTTTAAAAAATTCTCTCACTAAATTGTGAATAACATCCAAAGTTGTGCACCAATTTCAACGAAAAGGGGCTCATTTCCTTTGAAATATATTAAGCTACATGATACCTGATAAAAAAAATAGGATCTTTGGTTTATTTTAATTTTTTATGCATTTTTAAAAACTAAAATTTTTATGAAATTTTTAATTTTTATGGTAAACTTTTCACTATGTCTCTGAAACTAATGCGTAGATTTAGAATTAATGTTTGCTCGGCTTAAAGACTATTCTTTTTCTTTGTCGAATTTTGGTTTTTCTTTTTTTTCGAATAGGACAAACCATTCTCCAGTTATGCTAATATATGTCGTGCAAGTGCCTTCATTTCTGATATAACGGCATATCTCGAAGACTAGAGCTGATGAGACAGTTGGAGTATAGATTTCCATTCAGCGGCATAAATAACTAAAGAAACAACTTTAAGTCCTAGGGAACGAAAAAGTTTACCGAAATTTTTAAAATTTGTGGGATTTTTTTTATTTTTAATATTTATGGACGTTTATCGATATTTTGCTGCTGATTTTGTTAAATATGCGATTTAGATAAAAAGCCATTAAGGCATAAGCTTTTAGAAACTTCACAGAGAACAACTTTTTAAAGAATTTTTTTTTGCAAATACGCAGGCAGAAATTGCGACTTCATGCAAAAAATATGTACCACCGGAACACTGTACATATCGCACCCTAAATACAAAAGGGTCACAACTCTAAATTTTCCAAAACTGACTTTTTTCCATAAATTAATTCAGAGTACACATCTCTAACTACTGCAAAAATTTCTTTCACATCACTATCTTCTTTAACTGGAAAAATACACTTATGTCTATTTTTATGTTAAGTGTGTTGCTTTCTGCACATAAACAGTTTTTTATCTCTCCTGAAAATTTTAGTATTTTGAGTTGTGACCCTTTTGTATTTAGGGTGCGATATATACAATATTACGACTCTTCCAAAAGTTTTGTGTCACCATAGTACTGTATTCACAAAAATATGACTTTAATTTCCCAATACTGCGTTCATAGTAATCCAATACCGCCACAAGATTGAAAATTCAAAATTATGACTTAAACTCTCGAAATATCATATTCACAATAGTCATGTACCACTACAATCAGCGTGACCGTTTTGCGACTAAAGTGGCAATTTGCCACTTTTTTAACTGCCTTGCCACTTTTAGTGCCCCTCTTTTAAAATGACCTAAATCTGCCACCTTTTGTAATATTATGCCCCTTTTTGCCCCTTTTTATGAAATGATGCTTCTTGTTTTAATATAAGCTTTTTACTGCACGAAACTGTTTATATAAAAAAAATCTAAAGACAAAAATTTGTTTTTTAGTGTGTCATGTAAAGTCTTATGACAAAAACTATTTTGAAATAGTTTAAGAAT
Source organism: Panzeria rudis (assembly GCA_956483635.1). Classification (NCBI taxonomy): domain Eukaryota; kingdom Metazoa; phylum Arthropoda; class Insecta; order Diptera; family Tachinidae; genus Panzeria; species Panzeria rudis. Next base: position 87,974,396 of record OY101451.1, read on the forward strand.
TTAGATCTATAGATATTCATTATTGTATTAAAATTATTAGAAACTAACACCCTGATTCACTAACACGAATAAGATCGTCTTGTTAAAAATTTTTATGAAAATCACGCAGCTTTAAATATTTTTAAAATTATTTTCATGCAAATTTTGGTGCCATGTCACAATATCCAGTGACATAATATACAAAGACATTATGTCACTGCTAAAAAAGGCATAACATCCATGGACATTGTGACACTTTTAATAGTGCCATGGACTTTATGACATTATTAGTATGACCATTATGACACTTTGAAATGTGTCATAATGTCCACACTTTTAAAAATGAAAACAAATTCAAATATACATGTGTTTGACTATTCACTTTTTACTTCTGCAATCGGTGACAAGTAATAAAAGATCAATTGACGTTATTGCATTTTAAAAAGTGAAATAAAATCAAGACAAATTTACAAATATCGTCAACAATGCTCAAAATATGTCCAATCGACATCGTCGATTCAAAGAAATATTTGGAAATTAATTAAAATTGTTAAGAAATTTTATTTTACTACAAAATATTCTTTGCGTAGCTGGCCTTCGGCCGGGCTTAGCTATTTTTTCTTCTTGCTATATTGAAAAGCGGCCTTCGGCCGGTCTTAACGATTTTCTCCTCTCAGTATACTCAGCGCCTTCGCCGACCAAAGGCCGGCTATGCAAAAATCTTTACTCATCGAAACTGCTTTTCGATATACTTTACTAATATGCTGTTTCCATATGCAAACAAGCGACTTGAGTAAAAAATTTTTTATGGAAATTGCTAAAAAAAAAATGTGAGTGCCTTTCACATAAATTTTATATAAACAAGGCTTGTTTGCATTGTTTGTCTAAAAATTATATAAAAAGCAGTCAGTTTTTTGAACGAAAAAACATCAAAATTGATTCATTTTATTTCAAAGGCATTATATGCCCTAGAAATTCATTAAATATTAGAATTCGGTTCAATTATTCCCTTTTCAAAAAAGTTGCCCCTTTTTTTGGAAGATTCCCCTTTTTGGTGCCACTTTTTTCCTAAAAATCCCCTTTTTGTGCCACTTTTTAAAAATTTTCAACGGTCACCCTGACTACAATACTGTAAAACCGAAATTGTGACTTTAGCTCATAAACAAATTTAACTCTCTCTCTCTCTCTCTCTCTCAGATGCTCTCAGAGTAATTTTATGTTTACATTTACTTTGTGCTGTTAATACTTTATATGGCTCTGTGGCTTAGTGGGTAAGACATTTGCTTGTGAACATTTAGGCACAGGTTCAAATCCATAGTCATTCAAGTCGCACAATAGAAATAAATGAAAATTTTAAAATCAGCTATAAAACTCAAATATAAAAAAATTGCACATAAAAAATAGCAATATCTTTTTTTAATACATGGTGTAAGTTTGTATTTACAACATTGTGAGTACATATTAAATTTAAGTTTACAGTGATGTGACAACATTGAAAACAAGAGTCGGAGGACGGTCATTCGGCGTTATCATCTTAATGTTACATGTACATTAAAATTTTGATAAACAATATGTTGTACTAATGTTAGTTGTACCCTCAGACCATCGTACTAACGTTGTGCTGATTGTCTTTTTCTGCCTGGGTACTTTACTTATTAAGTTATGAGACATAAAAGACAACAAAAGAGCATTTGCTCAAACTTTGGTGGGCGTGTGCGACACGCCTTAACCATAACTGATTGTCCTAAAAATTTTTTATGGCAGTTTTTTATAAATACTCATCGATTAGTGGTATGAGATTTGAAGAAATTAAAAATTTAATTTTTTACGACCACTCTAATGAACAACATACTGATACATAAATACATGTGTATGTATTGTTAAGATTAAGTTCTTTGGACGTGTACATATGCATTTAGGGTGTTCCTAGCAGAAGATAAATGTGTGCAGAAAGTCAAATGGAATTTTTTGTTTGTTTACAGTTTTAGTAGACAAAGAATAGCATTTTATAAGTAAGAGATAAAAGGCAAAAATATATTATAAATAAAAATAAAAGTGAAGAAAAAGATAACAAATACTTTACGACTGTAGTGAGCTTCATACGCCCTCCCGTCTCTTCACTAAAAAGCAATTATTGTGAAAATAAAGCTGGTGTATAATGAAATTCGGGAATTTTAATGATTTGTTCAAGTTAAGATATAATAAGCGATTATGAAACCAGTGTTTAAAAAAAATTTTGTGATCTTTAAAACCTTCTCATATAGCGAGCACCCTTATTGTTTCATCAATTAATTTACAATATGCAAACAAAATGTAAATTTTGATATAATTTTTATTTGTTTCTTGTTTAATTGTTTTCATTTCACTATATAAAGAGGAGACAAATAGAAAAATAATTTTAGTTCTTAAATACGGCCGGTGCCTATTTTGAAAGTGTAAGACAATATAAAAGTAATCGAAAAAGTGAAAAAAGCTGTATTATTATAACCGAAGCTGATAATGGATTTTTTAACAACAGAATGCGCTGCCAGGTCAGCTGGGCCGGCTAATACATTAATGACATTGTTACTGCAAACATTAATAACGAAATTTTGTGCACTAAGTGATCGATCGCATTGGTCCAAAGATTATGGTGAAGAAATTGCTAAGAAAGGTACATAAAGGCTAAAGTATAAGAAAGAAAAAAATACAAAAATAAAAATACAAAAATAAAAAATACAAAACAATAAATAAAGTGATATCAATTAACTTTTGTAGCCAACTGTAGTAAAATAGAAATTCGATCAAAATCATCTTTGTAATAAAGCAAATGCAGTTTTAAATGGCTATACCAAATTAGTGAAAGGAAACGGTTGCAAAATAAAAATCTTAAATCATCCATAGACCTGCAATATGATTGCAAAAGGTTTGATAGTAAAATGCAAAAAGGAAACATCCGAAGAAGTTAATACAATACAAAACGTATGATTTAGAACCAATGCAGATAAAAATAATACTGCAAAAAATAATTTTTTTTTTAATTTTGAAATGTTGTACAAAAAAATTTGTCATAAACATCTATTTTACGTCTTTAAAAATACCTAAGCTCCAGACGTAACTTCAACTGCTTAAATTATTAAAAATCTAAAATGTGTTGCAGGGTTAATTTCGTACATATTCACAATTAGTACTCCGTATAGGAAATCTTACAAACCTTGCGCTTAAGGTATAAGACGCGCTTAAAACTTTTATGTAAAAGACCACGAGCAGCATTTTTGTCCAACATTTTAAACCTCTAACTTTTTCTTGTATGGTCTTTTTGTGCCTTTCTTAAAATATTTGCCATAAAATTCTACTATAAGTCTTCAAAGATATCCAAGCTTCAGACTCAACTTGGAGACCAGAAATCATTCAAAGCTTAAAATTTTTTTAAGGGTTAATTTCGTGCTTATTCACAATTAGTGATCAGCATAGAAAATCTTATAAGCCTTATGTTTAAGGTGTAAGATGAGTTCAGTACTTTTATGGAAAACGCCACGATTAAAAATTTTGTGAAACATTTTAACCCTCTAATTCTTTGTTGTATGGGTCTTTTTGTCCCTTTCTTGGATATCTTGGCTCGCACACGAAGGGTTCCGTACGAATGCACATATATCCCTTTTCGTTTTTGCCCTTTTTTCATTTTAGCAATTTTTTGCTTTGCTTTTTCGTTTAATTTTAGTTTTTTTTGTTTTGAAATTTTTTTGTTGATTTTCCGATTTTTGGTTTTTTTTTTTTAATTTTTTGTTTGTATATTGCCGATTTCTTAGTTTTGGCGATTTTTTGGTTTTGGGGATTTTTTTTGTTTTAAATTTTTTCGCTTTCTAACGATATTTTTAATTTTAGCGATTTATTTTAGTTTTGGCGCTTTTTTCAGTTTTGGGGACTTTTTTTTAAATTTTTGATGATTTTTTTGTTTTATTATTTTTTTTTTGTTTTGATACCTTTTTACGTTTGACGATTTTTTCGGTTTTTGGCGATTTTGTTCGTTTTTGACCTCTTTTTCATTTCGGCAAATTTTTCGTTTTGCTTTTTCGTTTAATTTTAGTTTTTTCATTTTGAATTTTTTTTGTTGACTTTTAGCGCTTTTTTAATTTTGGTGATTTTTTCGTTTTTTGCAATTTTTCGTTTTTAGAAATTTTTTGTTTGTTTTTTGCCGATTTTTAATTTTATTGATTTATTTTAGTTTTGGCGGTTTTTCCTTTTTTTGCGATTTTTCGTTTTTGGAAATTGTTTGTTTGTTTTTTGCCGATTTTTTAATTTTAGTGATTCATTTTAGTTTTGGCGCTTTTTCAGTTTTGGCGCTCTTTTCGTTTTTGAGGTTTTTTGTAAATTTTTGATGATTTTTTTTTTTGTTTTATCGATTTTGTTTTGTTTTGATACCTTTTTACGTTTGGCGATTTTTTCGGTTTTTGGAGATTTTTTTTAGTTTTGACGCTTTTTATTGTTTTAACGTTTTTTTCGTTTTAGTGATTTTTTTCCATTTTTTGCGATTTTTGTCGTTTTCTAAAAATATTTTTATTTTGACGACTTTTTTTGGTTTTTAACGCTTTGTTTAGTTTTTTATCGATCTTTCAAGTTTTGGTGACTTTTGCGTTTTAGCGTTTTTTTAAATTTTGGTGATTTTTTAATTTAAGCGCTTTTTTCGTTTTTGCAATTTTTCGTTTTGAAATTTTTTTAATTTTGGAATTTTTTAGTATTAGTGTTTTTTAAAATTTCTAGAGCTTGCCTTACGGTTTCCAAGATACAGCAAATTGTCTAAATTACATAGTAAAATTACATTAACTGATAGAACACCCTTTAATTTGTATTGTTTTAATTGGTGTAATCTATTCTACAACTACAGCAATTAACACTAACTTTGAAAATTTAAAGTGTCTATATATAAGTGTCTGTATATTACATTAGTATTTCAACATGTTTCGGTGCTCGCTTTAGAACACCCTTTAATTTTTAGGTGTCATATATTGGGTGTTTTTTATTGAGGTATAGAACTTTAAGTTGGCATCACTTTTTTAACTGGCGGCCATTTTGTCAGCTGTCAAGTGATTAATATTTAGTTTGGTTTGCCATTTCATCATGAACAGGTTGACAAAAGAACAACGCTTGCAAATCGTGCAAATTTATTTCGAAAATAATGGTTCAGTTCGCGAAGTTTACCGCAAGCTCCGTCCATTTTATAGTCGACATAATCGTCCATCAGAGCAATTAATTCGGTTAACCATGGATCGTTTTCGCACTACGTTTACTCTATGTGATAATACGCATCCGCAGAGACGTCGAACAGTGCGCACCGAAGAAACAATTGCCGCTGTAGAGCAAAGTGTTGAAGAGGACCCGAATGAATCGATTCGCCACCGTGCACAGCAATTGGAGCTTTGTCCATCAACTTTATGGAAGATTTTGCGCAAAGATCTTGGCTTGCGACCTTACAAGATCCAGCTTGTGCAAGAATTAAAGCCGCGAGACCATGCAATGCGCACGTCACAATCGATTTATTGAAGGAAACATTCGATGAGCGCATAATTTCGCGGAATGGACCTGTCAATTGGCCACCAAGATCGTGTGATTTGACACCATTGGATTATTTTCTTTGGGGATATGTGAAGTCGCTCGTCTACGCCAACAAACCAGAAACGTTAGGGGACTTGGAAGCCAACATTCGTGGCGTTATTGCCAACATACGGCCCCATATGCTCGAAAAAGTGGTTGAAAATTGGACCTGTAGAATTGGCTTTATTCGAGCCAGCCGCGGCGGCCACATGCCCGAAATCATATTTAAACATTAATGGCATAAAATTATCCTTCCAATAAAGCCAAATTGATGGACATTAAAACGATTTTCTTGTGTTTTGTTTCAATTCGAAGTTCTATACCTCTAAAAAAAAAACACCCTGTATTAGTTGTTGTAGCGCCCAAAGTTCTGCACATTCTGCGTCCGTAGCTTTCAGTGTTCCCGGGAAAACAGCCTGTGACAGAAGACAGACAGACAGACAGACGGACAGACAGACGGACAGCGTAGCGAAAGCAATAGGGTTCCTTTACACTTTTGGCGTACGCAACCCTAAAAAGGAGCAAAAAACTTCCCTTCAGCGGTATTATAGCAGGCCATAAAAATTTTACTACAGGTCTGTAAAGACCTGTATTGGTGGCTGTGGTTGTATTATTATTGGACCAAATTGCTAGCAAATCCTTGCAAAAGAAAAAGAGTTTTGAAAATTGGCCCAAGAGTTTTGAAAATTGTTGGAGCAATAGGAAAACAATTACGGGATCAAGCAAACACCGTCTCAGGCATCTAGTAAAATTTTAAGAAAGCGCGAAAAAATCAAATTTTTGCGTTTGATAATTCGGCAAGGGATGCAATTCCTCGAATTTAGTGCTTCAGATCTTGATAGTCTAGCTAACTTATAAACCTCAAATCGTCGTTAAAAAGTCTTAATTTATGCAAATTTTCTTTCAGGCTTAGACGACTACGACTTTGTGGTGGTAGGTTCTGGAAGTGCTGGCTCTGTGGTCGCTGGCCGTCTAAGTGAAAATCCCAAATGGAAAGTTTTGCTACTCGAAGCAGGAGGTGATCCACCTATAGAAACTCAGGTAAGTTATTTTCCGAAGATTGAAAATTACGAAAATATTTTTAAGCACCAAAAAATAGTTTGTAGGTTGGCATATGGCCACGCAATTTTCCGACTGGGATTGGCAATATCATACCGAACCCAATGGCAAGGCTTGCATGGCTATGGAAGGTGAAAGTTGTCACTGGCCGCGTGGTAAAATGTTGGGTGGCACTAATGGCATGAATGCCATGATTTATGCTCGCGGAACTCGTGATGATTTCGATGATTGGCGTAATCGCGGCAATCCTACTTGGGGCTATGATGATGTTATGACATATTTCCGTAAAGCAGAGGATTTACGTTCTACCAGGGGCGGCTATAAGCCAGGTGATCATGGTGTAGGTGGTCCCATGGGTCTTAACAATTATGTATCCGATAATGAATTTCGTGAGACAATTAAAAAGGGTATGGCTGAAATGGGTTATGGCTCAGCTCCTGATTTCACCGAAGGCTCTTGGATAGGACAAATTGATATATTGGGTACGCAAGATCAAGGCAAACGCATTACGACAGCTCAATCACATTTGCACAAGGAGCGCGATAATTTGAATGTCATACGTCATGCTCATGTTAAAAAAGTCAATTTTGATAAGGAAAAGAGAGCTACAGGAGTTACATTTGTTGTGAAGGGTAAAAACGAATATACAGTTAAAGTAACTAAAGAGGTGATTTTGGCGGGCGGAGCTGTCGGCACTCCACAAATGTTAATGCTGTCTGGTAAGTAGAAAGACAAATTTTGTTATTTTTTTTTTTCAAATAAATCAAACAGCACTAAATCATTATTATTTCTCCCGCCCACAGGCATTGGACCTTCTCAGCATCTCAAAAGTTTGGACATACCCGTTCTCGTAGACTTGCCGGTGGGAGAAAATCTCAAAGATCATGCCAGTTTGCCTGTAGTTTTTCAAATAGATAAATCTAATGCTCGCAAGCCCACAGATGAGGAGCTGGTAGATGCCATATTTAATTTGATAATGGGCCGTTATAGTAAACTTTTACATCATGAGGCTACCGCCTTGACAGGCTTTATAAATACCACTTCTCTAAATGGTCCCAATCCCGATATACAAACTACCAATTTCTTTAGTCTAATGCAATCGCCAGAGTTAAAAGGTTATATCAAGGCTACTGGTTTCAATAAAAAGGTGGCAGCTTCTATTTTAAAAGCTAATGAGAATTCAAATACATATATTACTTATTTATTGCATCTTAAACCCTTCTCCAAGGGCCACATAGAACTAAGGAGTGCCAATTATTTGGATAAGCCCCGTATACATGTCAATTACATGTCCGATGAACGTGATGTGGATACTTATATCAGAGCTTTAAATATCTATACAAAACTACCCGAAACTAAAGCTTTCAGTGAGCGGGAAACTTCCCTGCATAAAATTGATTTAGAAGCTTGTAATTCGTTACCTTTTAAATCCGATGATTATTGGCGTTGTTATATAAGACACATGACCACCACGGTTTATCATCCGGTGGGCACCACTAAAATGGGGCCCTCTACAGATCCCACCACTGTAGTTGATTGGCGTTTGCGTGTTCATGGCACAAAAGGTTTGCGTGTCATAGATGCTAGTATTATGCCTGATATTGTAGCTGCCAATACTAATGCTGCCATAATAATGATTGGAGAGAAAGGAGCCGATATGATCAAAGAGGATTGGGAGAACAAAGATGCTCATAATGAGTTGTAAAGAGATTTCAATAAAATGCATTTAGAGTTAATTATGTTTTTTAAGTTTTAAAAGTTATTAACAGAAATAGAGTACAATAACTCTCTGATAAAATGAAAAAAAGAGCAAAAATATAATTTATATAATCTGTTGGGAAGACGATTTTTTCCGAAAATTGCTTTTAAAATTTTAAATGTATTTATTTGCAGAAGTGTACAATTTGTATATGGGTGATTCTCATTCTAAACGTACATTTAGTGTTTTTTTTGTTACCAATGTCACTAATATAAATATAAGAAGTTAGGATTCATCTTATAGTTTTCGCCTCATTCAATGGATCCTGAAATCAAGAAATTAAATTATATTTTTTGATTTTTAACATATATGTGTATTGAACGTTACATTTGCTTTCACGGTTGTTCTGGAAATGATTTTTGCGAAAAAATACACCACAAAAATGAGTATAGGGGTTGAAAGCACTATACATCTACTCTCTAAAAACAAAAAATTATAATAATCGCAGAACGAAATTAAAAGTTATGACCTTTTTTCAATTTTGACTTGGCTTCACAAGGGAAAATAAAAATTTTTATCTTTTAAAATAATTCTTTACAATACATAGGCAAAAAGTAGGCTAAATCTTCTTTCAAATGCGCCTAATTTTAATCAAATCGGCCAACAATGTTAACAATTATCTCAATTTCAAGTAATTATTCGTAGCAAGATACGAAAATATAACAACCCCCCAATGCGGTAGAAGCAAAATTTTTTCAAAGAAAATCCGAAATTTGTAAACAGATAGTTGTCTTTATATCGTTTCTACCCTTCAGCTGCTGTTAACTTTTCTTAAAGTCCTGAAATTTATAGATATATTATATTAAAAATTTTTTTGTACGTAACGTTCAATACATTTTCATACGAAGTCAATATTTTTTTCAGAACACACACTATATTTTGAATTTAAAAAAAATCAGATGCATAGTCTTTGATGTATTTTAACATAAACTTCTTAGTTAGTCCCAAAAAATTTTCAAATTTGGAATTTTAGTAAAGGATGAATTCCAAGAGAATGGACATACCTGGGCGGCTAAAATTTATGGAGATGATGGACTTTGTGGCCTTTTATGATTCCCTGTACTACAAATTTCTAACAGTGGGTACATTTTTGACTCTCAGAGCATGATGGCAATTTGTTCACTATTTATAATCACTATTTATAGTCAAAAATTTACTTAATATAGTAAAAAATTTACTTAAGTTCAATTTTCAAAGTTTTGTAAAAAACCTCACATATACAATTGAAAAATGCGACTTATATTTTCGAATAATGTGGATCCTGGGCCTTAATTTTTCTTTGGTCCAAATGCGCTACAAGTAAAGATGTGCCCAAACATGGCCAAAAAATCTCAGAGATACTCGTGGTCAAAAATTTTTCATTAAAAATCCCACTCTTAGAAATTCGTGGTACAGTGAATCATAAAAAGCCACAAAGTCCATCATCTTCATAAATTTTAGCCGCCCAGGTATGTCCATTCTCCTGGAATCGATCCTTTACTGAAATTCCAAATTTGAAAATTCAGTAAAATCCAAATCTTTCATTAAAAATCCCACTGTTAGAAATACGTGGTACAGGGAATCTTAAAGGACCATAAAGTCCATCATCTTCATACATTTTAGCCGCCCAGGTATGTCCGTTCTCCTGGAATTGATCCTTTACTGAAATTCCAAATTTTAAAATTCAGTAAAATCCAAAGTTTTCATTAAAAATCCCACTGTTAGAAATTTGTGGTAATGGGAATCTTAAAAGACCATACAGTCTATCATGTCCATAAATGTTAGCCGCCCAGGTATGTCCATTCTCCTGGAATTGATCCTTTACTGAAATTCCACATTTTAAAATTCAGTAAAATCCAAAGTTTTCATTAAAAATCCCACTGTTAGAAATTTGTGGTAATGGGAATCTTAAAAGACCATAAAGTCCATCATCTCCTGGAATTGATCCTTTACTGAAATTCCAAATTTTAAAATTCAGTAAAATCCAAATTTTTCATTAAAAATCTCACTGTTAGAAATTCGTGGTACAGGGAATCATAAAAGACCCTAAAGTGCACCATCTTCATAAAGTTTAGCCGCCCAGGTCAACAGATGAGGTCATAATTCTATTTGGAATAAGTATCCTTAGATTATGCACAGCTAACGGCGCTCTGTTATCGTGTTAACAGAGCTCTGTAAATATATGTGGTTTGTGTCAAGGGTTATAAATTTCGAAATTTATCTTCACACACATTATTGTTAATGCAATTTTAATAATTAAGGGGCAAACAACTACCCTTCGGCGGTGAGATAGCGGCCTAAAATATCCTTTAAAAAATTCTCATAAAATTTTGTTATAAGTCGTTGAAGACAATAAATTTCTAAACTCAACTGGAACGACAGAAATCATTAAAAATTTATTATGGATAAATAAGGAATTAGCCCTCAAGCACATTTTAGGTTTTTACTGATTTCTGGCGTTCCAGTTGAGTTTAAAAATGTATTGTCTGCAAAGCCTTATAATAAAATATTGTGAGGAAATTTTTTGTAGGATATTTTATCCCGCTACCTCGCCGTCAAAGGGCAGTTTTTTGTCCCTTTTTAAGAAAGACTCAAAAAGGTCAATTGAAGAAAATATATTTTGAAAAACGTGCCTTAAAATATATTAAAATCAAAAAACTTGCTGCTAAAATGAATATCTTAAAAAGTACACAAAGAAAACAGAATGGTTGAGACAACCGAATTTGTTGCCAATCGAATTTTGAAAAATACATTATTTTACAATAATAAATAATTGCTAATGGGAACCGTTTAATCCGTTAGGTGTATTAATTATAACAAAATTAACTACTAGTTAGTTGCAACAACCGATAAAAAAGTGAAGTAAATTTAGAAAGGCAATTTTTTTTAGTTACAAATACCAATACTTGGTACTAAAATCCAATTCATAATATATTATTCGGTTGTGCTCATCATATTCGTTACTTAGTCATGACCGATCGTATATTTTGATCGGTTGATCTAATCAATTTAAGAATTGTCAGAATCATATCTTCATTACAATTACGCCCTTATGGTAATGAATACGAATTATTTTTGCATTCATATAAAGTTGATAGCGTGAGTTGAGATATAGTCTATTCAACTAATATTTTATCGGCCTAACAATTTTTCAATCAATCTTTTTTTTCACGAAACCTTAAAATTTTTTCAAGTGTATTAGAAAACATTTTGTAAACGCTCTTTTTCTATTGAACTTCAAATAAATGAACGTTTCTTGCATAAAATTACCCTTAAACATTGACTTCTAGTGCATGTGGATCTCTGTGTTTGATGTTCATGTCCATACAAATTACAAAATTGTTGTGTCACTCCAAAACGTTTTATCAATTTCAATTAAAATTAAAAAAAAAAACAACAAGATAGTGTGCGGATAAGACTCAGGCTGCGTGTGGAATTATAGTTTATTTGAAAATTAACTACATATATTGAAAAAAATATGTTTGTAGTGATATGAAGTAGTTGGAAGTGTTGAAATGGATTATTTGTGTAGTATAACACTATACAACAATTTCGAACTTTTTTCAAAATTACGTGGTTCTGTAAACCGATTCTGGTTTTGCAAGATCACATAGGAATTTCATTTTTTTTTCGGGTGGGAGGGGTTAAAGTTTCCCCCTTTTGGCCTGATCGTGCAGCGTATCGGTACATGAAAAAATGTGTTCCTTACATCTGAGGAGTAGGGTATGTTAAGCAACTTTGTAGAGAATATTATGGCAAATATTTCTGTAAAACATATTAACCCTCAAACTCCCCAACATAACGCTCATTTTTGGATCTTTTCTAACAAAACGTAAAAAACACCCCTAAAAAGGGGAAGTTCGGGGATAAAATGTTCTACAAAAATGTTGGCCATATAAAATTTTACTATTGGTCTCAAGAAACAACCAAGCTGCAGACTCAACCTTTACGCCACAAATCATTAAAAAATTAAACTATTTTTAAGGGTTAACTTCATACTTAATCATAATTAGTATTCGGCATAAGAAATCTTGTAAGTTTTACGTTAAAGGTATAAGATGTATTCAGCACTTTTATGTAAAACACCACGAGAAACATTTTTCTGGAACATTTTAACCCTCTTCGTTTTATGGCTCTTTTTTGTAATTTTTTTAAAAAAGGACAAAAAACTCCACTTCAGCGGCGATATAGTGGGCAAAAATCTTCTACAAAAATGTTCGTCGTGGTCTTGTACTTAAAAAAGTTCAACACATCTTATACTTTAAACGTAAGGCTTACAAGATTTACTATCCCAAGTACGAATTGTGAATAAGTATGAAGTTAGCCCTTAAACACATTTGTAAGCCTTGAATAATTTCTAGCGTCAGAGTTAAGTCTAGAACTTGGTTCTCTTTAAAGACCTATAGTAAAATTTTATGGTGAATATTTTTGTAGAACATTTCAGCCCCCTATTGCCGCAGAAGGAGACATTTTTGCCTCTTTTTTAAGAAATGTACAAAAAGACCCACAAAACAAAGAGCTAGATGGTTAAAATGTTACAGAAAAATGTGCCTCGTGACGTTTTACATGAAAGTGGTGAATACATTTTATACCTTAAGTATGAAGTTAACCCTTAAACATAGTTTAACTTTTTAATGATTTCTGGCGTACAAGTTGAGTATGAAGCTTGGTTGTCTTTGAAGACCTACAGTGAAATTTTATGGCCAACATTTTTGTAGAACATTTTATCCGCGCACTTTCCTTCTTTAGGGGTGGTTTTTATGATTTTTTAGAAAAGAGCCAAAAATGACCCTTATAAGGGGAAGTTAGAGGGTTAATATGTTCCACAAAATTATTTGCCATAATATTTTCTACAAAGTTGCTGAACGTATCCTACACCTCAGATCTAAAGAACACATAGTTTCATGTGCCGATATGCTGCGCGAACAGGCCAAAAAGGGGGAAATGTTAACCCCCTCCCCCTTAAATGAAATTCCGATGTGATCTTACAAAACACCGACACACAAATATTTTATTTTCATCTCCTCTACCAGAGTCGATTTACAGAGGAGCCCCATAATTTTTTTTGTGTTGTACAGTGTAATTAATCAATTCGTATACTACTTGTACCTATGTGTTTTTTTTTTGTTGGTGATTTATTTGACAACTACCGAAATATTTTTATTTCTTGTTAGCGTAATATTTGCTAATAAGTGAAAGTTTTTAGGGTATACAAAATAGTTCATGGTTCAAAATACACTTAAAAAATATATTTTAATGATTGGAGCTACTCGTACGTTACACAGTATCCTGACTTCCGGGTGGGTGGCTACTCTGTAATTCTATTCAAAAAGACAACAACTGTTCGAACTTGTAACGAGTGATTTTTTTGCTATTATCTTTTTGGCAGCCCTAGTTTTGACAGCTCACGCACGTTTTGTATCTTGTGTCACTGTCAAACATCTTCAGTTTGGTCTATAATTTAATCATGAATCGTCTTACAAACGAACAACGCTTGCCAAATTTTTGGTGAATGGGCTCTTGAAAAGTTAGATGAAGATCCACTTTTTTATCGAAGAATTGTGTTCAGCGACGAGGCTCATTTCTGGTTGAATGGATACGTGAACAAGCAAAACTGCCGTATTTGGAGTGAAGAGCAGCCAGAAACATTGCAAGAGCTACCAATGCATCCACAAAAAACAACCGTTTGGTGCGGATTATGGGCTGGCGGCATCATTGGGCCGTATTTCTTCAAAGATGATGCGAATCACAACGTTACTGTGAATGGTGAGCGCTACCGTGCGATGATAACAAACTTTTTTCTGCCCAAAATGGAAGAGCTTGACTTGCATGACATGTGGTTTCAACAAGACGGTGCCACATGCCACACAGCACGCGAAACAATGGACCAATTGAGAGGCGAGTTCGGTGAACAGTTTATTTCACGCTTGGGACCAGTCAATTGGCCGCCCAGATCGTGCGATTTAACGCCTCTAGACTATTTTTTGTGGGGCTATGTTAAGGCTAATGTCTATAGCGACAAGCCCGCTTCGATTGACGCACTGGAAGCCAACATTGCCAACATTATTCGTGAGATACCGGCCGAAATGTTGGAAAAAGTATACCAAAATTGGACTAAGCGGATGGACCATTTGAGGCGCAGCCGCGGCCAACATTTGCATGAAATAATCTTCAAACATTAAATTATATCAACCCAACTATCGATCCAAATAAATATTTCATGCATTTTTCTGAATTTTATGTGTTTTTTTTTTTTACTTTCCGATAGTTCTTATAAAATCACCCATTATGTAATTTACATTGAGAAAATTTAAACTGTGTGGAACTACTTCTGTTTTACTTCCCACTATACCCCAATTTTAAATGGAGAACCTAAACCATTCACAAATTAGATTTAAAACTTCCCATTTGATATAAAAGATTGATCTAGATGTTAATCAAAATTTATCTACCCACAGTATAGCGTCGATTCAGTTTTAATCACACTTAAATAAGTTTACGAGTATTTTATTAACAATAAAATTAATTCAAGTCATCTTTCCCACAGCCTATCAATCTGTTAATTATCTAAAACCTTTAACAAGCGATTTTACATTTAAATTTAAGTTTATGCCTAAAAAACACTTGTTAAAGATACGAGAGGAAGTATCATCAACGAGTTAACATTACATTAATGCGTAATAAATTTGATGTATGTAGTTTTAATTTAATTTGTGTTAAATTTGATAGAAAGATTCAAAAATACTTCACACCTTTCATTGCGCTACTGATCATTTAATCACCAGCTACGCCGGCTGCAATTATTTAATTGTCAATTATCATTTTATGGTGGCTTTTTTATTTTTTATTTTTATTTTTTCTTTAATAAAACATTTTTAATTAATTTAATTTTTTAGGTCACTTACTTGCATATTTCTCATTTCATGCTTTTGTGACGCATGCATCATACTATTACAAAATGTTGTTGATCATTCATTGCTTTTGTGAAAACTATGTATTGTTTGTGCCGCGATATAACAACAACAGAAAAAAGAAGCACTCACCTGAAAAGAAATTGGGGAAAAAATAAAATAATTAATTATATTGGGTAATTGCAAATAGAAAATATGTAACAAGAAATACATAAGAAAAATAACATTAAATTTGAATTTAATTCATTTAGTAAAAAAATCTGTAATAAATTATTTCCATACGTGGCCCTTTCAAATAAAAGAAGAAAAAAATTACTTCCGTTCATACCTCCCACACAGCTTATTTTATTCAATTTCAACATTTAACTTTAAAAAAACAGCAATAACATAATACAAAAGTACCTTAAAATAAATTAAGTAAAGTGCGATTTTGGCTCGCACACGAAGGGTTCTTTGGCAGTTTTTTCGTTGTGCTTTTTTGTTTAATTTTATTAATTTTTTAAGTATTTTTCGTTGTTTCTGGCGATTTTGTTGGTTTTGGCGTTTTTTTAATTTTCGTGATTTGTTTCTGGTAATTTTTTGGTTTTGGCGTTTTTTAAACGTTATTTTTTCACTTTTTGACGATATTTTTAGTTTTAGCGATTTATTTTAGTTGTGTAGATTTTTTTTTAGTTTTGCCGCTTTTTTCGGTTTTGAGGATTTTTTTTCGGTTTTTGGTGATTTTTTAGTTTTAGCGACTTTTTTTTGGTTATGACAATTTTTTTTGTTCTAGCGATTTTTTTCGTTTTTTTTTTTTTGGCGATTTTTGGTTTTTTACAATTTGTTTTTCGATTTTTTTTAGCTTTGGGGGTTTTTTTGCGTTTTTTTTTTGTTTTAACGTTTTTTTCGCTTTTTGATGATATTTTTAGTTTTAGTGATTTATTTTATTTTTGGCGCTTTCTTCAGTTATGGCGCTTTTTCGGCTTTTGGACTTTGTTTTTTGTGATTTTTTTAGTTTTAGCGATTTGTTTGTTTGAACACTTTTTTTCGTTTTGGCGATTTTTTTCGTTTTGGCGATTTTTTTGTTTTTGTCGATTTTTTAGTTTTGGCGCTCTTTTTGGTTTTGGCGCTTTTTTTCGTTTTGGTGATTTTTTTTATTTTTGCTGATTTTTTCGTTTTTGGTGATTTTTTGGTTTTAATGATTTTTTGTGTTGTAGTGCTTTTTTCCTTTTGACAACTTTTTCGGTTTTTGGCGTTTGTTTAGTTTTTTGGCGATCTTTTTAGTTTTGCAGATATTTGGCGTTTAAGCGATTTTTGTTTTAATTTTGGTGCTTTTTTCTTTTAAGCGCTTTTTCCAAAAATACGTGTTTGTTTTCAGTGAACAAATTGTTTAAATCTATAAAACAATTTGTCTAAAAATATTTACAAATTGTAAACAAAACAATTTACTAAATCAAACAAAAAGATTTACTGGATTTTCTGAAAAATATCAAACAATATTTTTGTTTGAATTTAAAAAAACAATTAGTTTAAAAATACAGGGTGTTTTTTTTAGAGGTATAGAACTTCGAATTGAAATAAAACACAAGAAAATCGTTTTAATGTCCATCAATTTGGCTTTATTGGAAGGATAATTTTATGCCATTAATGTTTAAATATGATTTCGGGCATGTGGCCGCAGCGGCTGGCTCGAATAAAGCCAATTCTACAGGTCCAATTTTCAACCACTTTTTCGAGCATATGGGGCCGTATGTTGGCAATAACGCCACGAATGTTGGCTTCCAAGTCCCCTAACGTTTCTGGTTTGTTGGCGTAGACGAGCGACTTCACATATCCCCAAAGAAAATAATCCAATGGTGTCAAATCACACGATCTTGGTGGCCAATTGACAGGTCCATTCCGCGAAATTATGCGCTCATCGAATGTTTCCTTCAATAAATCGATTGTGACGTGCGCTGTGTGGCATGTAGCGCCGTCTTGTTGGAACCACAACTCATCCACATTTATGCCATCCAATTCGGGAATAAAATAGTCGGTTATCATGGCTCTATACCGGTCTCCATTAACGGTAACTGACTCTCCAGCATTATTTCGGAAGAAGTATGGCCCAATGACCACCAGCCCATAGAGCACACCAAACAGTCAGTTTTTGTGGATGTAATGGCGTCTCAAGGGTCTCATGTGGATTCTCTTCACTCCAAATGCGGCAATTTTGCTTGTTGACGTAGCCATTCAACCAAAAATGAGCCTCATCACTGAACAAAATTTTGCGATGAAAATCAGCATCGAGATCAATCTCATTTTCGGCCCATACACCAAAATCACGACGCATTGCATGGTCATGATGAAATGGCAAACCAAACTAAATATTAATCACTTGACAGCTGACAAAATGGCCGCCAGTTAAAAAAGTGATGCCAACTTAAAGATCTATACCTCAATAAAAAACACCCAAACAAACTAACAAATATTAAAAAAAATAATTTACTTAATCAAACAAAAATATTTACAGGATTTTTTGTAATTGATGATTTTTGTCCGGTTGTTATCGTCATCATCATCCATTGAACATTTATGAAATTTCACTTTGTGAAATGTGTTCAAGTCTGAATGTTTATCTAAAGACTCTAAAAATATGAATGAGAATTAATGCAACGACATTAACGAATTGATGCACTCAAAAATCTTTAGTAAACAAACTTGGTACAATCGCTTTAATTTTTCTATCATTGTTGTTGTTGTTATTTGTGTGTATGTCGTCTTCGGGGTTGTTTTTTTTATGGTACAGTTTTTCTTGTCGTTTTTGGTGCTTGCATTCTAAATAAGATTCAAACAAACAATTCATTGATTATGTAAAGAACATTTACTGAAAATAAAAATTTATTTTTATACAAACTTTTGTTTGAAAATTTTTAGGTTATAATTTTTTCTGTGTATGACTGTATGTGTGTATATTGTTGGAAACTTATTTCGTTATAAAAATGGAGGCGTATTTATTTCGTTTACATTTTGGGGTGTTATTTAATCCCGCCATATTTTAAAATACTTTGTTGAAATTAGTTTGGCTCACTTTAACAATTTTATCATTTCTAACCGATCTGAGGCGATTTTAAATGCTCTAACTTTGCATTTTTTTATTAACAATAAGTGATTAACTTCCTTTCCATAAATTTTAATTTTCGGAAATATTTATTTTCGCATGTGCTTATTAAGCTCACTTAAGATAATTTGTTAAAATATTTAAGTATCTAATCAAGATAAAACACGCATCCCTCAAACATTTGAACTTTATATTAATTGATGAAGATAGTCGGCACTTTTCTGGCGGTTGATTAGAAAACCTTTCAAAATGCGCTAAAACATTTATATTATTCACCTTAAAGGTATGAATTTGTTACTTCATTCGATAAAAGGCAGGAAGTTAACAGTTTGTATAAAAATTTGCACAGAAAATAGCTTGAAATTTTTATAACGACTTTGGTATATTTTTTGTAAATTTTTGGTACGAAAGTTATAACAACTTTAGAGGCATCAAAACGTTATCATTAACATATTTTTACGAACCGAAGAATCAATAAAAAAAACTAAAAGCTAAACTAAATATTTAACAAAAAACCAACAATATTAAACACACGAATGCTTAAAAGACAAATATTTAACACATAAAATCCAAATAGTTCAAGGTCGTATTTTCTAACATGAAAAAATTTCATATCAAGGAAAAAATAAAAAATAAATAAGCAAATAATTTATTTGAAATTTTTAGCCAAGTCATAATCAGTTTCTTTTACATAAATACAATTAAATACAACAAAAAAAAACTATTTTAGCAACTTACCATTTGAAACCATTAAATTACTTAAATTAAGTTGCTAAAATACAGCAATTAAAACATAATCTTACATTATAATTGCCGCGATTTCTTATAATAATGTTGCCTGTTAATTTTATTGCTTTTGTTTTCATTTACTACAATTAAGAGTTTTTAAGTTAAAACATTTGTATCTTGTTGCTACTCATGTGTGTTTTCTTTTTGGCAAATGCCTTTTTTTTTGTTTGGTATCCGTACTGTAATGGTCTCTTGCATGAGTATTTTTGTACTTGACAATATAAATTTCAACCCATATAAAGTAATTATTTGTACTATCAAATTACTGGCAGTACATATGAATTAAACAGATTGTCAAAAAACATCTTTGCATCCGCTATGAACGAAATGAGTGGTTATATTAAAGATGTTAAGCTGTTTGTAATAGCTGTATTTTTTACCCGACTGCGCGACGCAAAGGGTATTGTGCTTATCAGGCTATGTGTGTATGTATGTATGTATGTATGTATGTATGTATGTATGTATGTATGTATGTATGTATGTATGTATGTATGTATGTATGTATGTATGTATGTATGTATGTATGTATGTATGTATGTATGTATGTATGTATGTATGTATGTATGTATGTATGTATGTATGTATGTATGTATGTATGTATGTATGTATGTATGTATGTATGTATGTATGTATGTATGTATGTATGTATGTATGTATGTATGTATGTATGTATGTATGTATGTATGTATGTATGTATGTATGTATGTATGTATGTATGTATGTATGTATGTATGTATGTATGTATGTATGTATGTATGTATGTATGTATGTATGTATGTATGTATGTATGTATGTATGTATGTATGTATGTATGTATGTATGTATGTATGTATGTATGTATGTATGTATGTATGTATGTATGTATGTATGTATGTATGTATGTATGTATGTATGTATGTATGTATGTATGTATGTATGTATGTATGTATGTATGTATGTATGTATGTATGTATGTATGTATGTATGTATGTATGTATGTATGTATGTGTGTTCCGTTGCGGCGCTATATAAACCGAACGCGTAGACCGATTTTGATTATTCTTACATCAATCGATTTGTCTTAATCCCGGGAGTGTCACTAAACATATGACAGTAGTCAAAATTCAATATAGCGGCCAACAGACGCCATTTTGTGAATACGAAAAAAAATAAAAAGTCGGCGAACAATATCAAAATGGATATCACTCGACAGGTATTTGAAAATCATCTTTAGGTTTCTCTTATGATTTTCAATTTCGAATGACCATTTACAGGATCTGTGACGGTTTAAAGTTGTTTTCTTTTATTTTTTTACGCAGTCGGATTTTTTTCGATTTTTTTAATTTATGTCTTGTGTAATATCTGTATTTGGGTAATTCCATTTATAGACGGGTGTGACCATTTTACACACATTTTTTGTTATAAACCAATAATATAAAATTTGCTACTTAAAAAAGGTTCCCGACTCTCAAGGATATTAAGCTTAAAGTCGTTGAATAACGGATACACCAAAAAAAAAAAAAAAAAGATTGGCTGGCAAATGGTTAGGCCGATAAAATATTAAATGATTCGACTATATTTCAACTCTCGCTACACAGAAAAAAAACAAGTTTCGTTTTTGATAACAAAAATCCCGGTATTCAATAATTTTTTTTTCAAATTTCCTGTGATAAAGAATTCCCCTATATTGATAACCAAATTATTTCAAAATAAAAATATATATATAAATTAAAAAAATGTTGACATGGCTGGAATACGAACCCGGGCTTTCCGGACGTAAAGCATACACTCTATAGCTGAGCCATATCCCATTTATTTTTTTATGGGATACAACTTGTTTTAAGTACTTATGTATAAAAAGAAAAGAAATAACCGGCATGGAAAAGAAATACTTACAACGAAATATTTTATTATGTTAAAGATAAATGTTATTGAAATTCATATTTTTTTTAATAACATGGTTTTATTGAATATAATTCTTGTCTATTTTTTTCTGTGTATGAACTTTCTATGAATAAAAAAAAAACAATCCGTGTTAATTACCATAACAGCATAATTGTAATAAAGATATGATTCTGACGATTCCTAAATTGATTAGATCAACAGATCGTATGCTTTTGTCATGACTAAGTAACAAATATGATTATCACAACCGAATAAAATATTATGAACAGGATTTTAGCACCAATTACAATATCTATGCAGGAATATAACCACCCCCCTCAACACGCTCCCCCCACTCCTTTCGCACCGGCCACCATTTTGGAACTGCAAGTTTTTCATTGTGTACTGTATTCTACTAGTCAAACCCTTTCATTTGATATCCATACTAAGGTGTTTATAGACATATAGCTAATCACCATTTTGTGGTGGCGGCCATCTGTGATTTACAATAATACTGAATACACATAATACTAACGTCATCAGATCAACCGGTCATGAAAATTTAATGTGTTCATCAAATTTCAGATCAATCGGTTGACAGAAAAGGGCTAAAAAGAAATATTACTTTTTAAGGGCGCGGCGCCGCCCCCTTTTTAATTACAAAATCGTCAAGTCATCATAAGTAAAGGTATCCAGCAAATCTCAGATTGATCGGTTAACAGGAAAGGGCTAAAACTAAGTATTACTTTTTATGGGCGTGGCGGTACACATTTTTTAGCACTAAATTGTATTGCCGTGAAAGGTAAAGCTATTCACCAAATTTCAGATCAGTCGGTCAAGAGGAAGGGGGTAAAATTAATACTACTTTTTATGGGCGTGGCCAAGCCCACTTTTCTAATCTCAAAATTGTGTAGTAATCGAAAGTAAAGGCGTGTACCAAATGTTGGATCAATAGATTAACAGGAAGGCGTTAATACTAAGTATTACTTTTCATAGGCGTGGCGCCGCCTACTTTCGTAATTACTAAATTGTATAGTCATCATAAGTAAAGGTGGCCACTAAATCTCAGGTCAATCGGTTGACAGGAAAGGGCTAAAACTAAGTATTACTTTTTATGGGCCACTTTTTCAATTATAAAAGTGTATAGTCATTGTAAGTAAAGGTGTTCAGCAAATCTCAGATTAATCGGTTAACAGGAAAGGGCTAAAACGAAGTACTACCTTTTAAGGGCGTGACGCCGCCCACTTTTTTAAATACAACAGTGTATACTTATTGTAAGTACAGTTGTCCAACATATCTTAGATCAATCGGTTAACAGGAAAAGACTAAAACTGGGTACTACTCTTTAAGGTCGTGGTGCCGCCCACTTTTTTATATACAAAAGTGTGGAGTCATTGTAAGTAAAGGTGTCCACCAGATCTCAGATCAATTGGTTGACAGGAAGGGGCTAAAACTAAATGTAACTTTTTATGGGCATGGCACCGCCCACTTTTTAAATACTAAAGTGTAGAGTAATTGTAAGTAAGGGCGTCGTCCTCTAAGTCTCAGATCAATCGGTTAAAAGGAAAGAGCTAAGACTAAGTACCACTATTTATGGGCGTAGCGCCGCCCACTTTTCTAAGCACAATATTAAATTGTCACCAAAGCTAAAAGCGCTTATTTCAGAGCAATCGGTCAACAGGAAGGGGGTAAATTTTCAATTACTAGATTTGATCCGACGACACAAACTCCACAAACAGGGTAAGTTAAATAAAACCATTTAAAAACACTACAAAAGTTGGAATAAAATTACCTTTAAACCGTTGTAACATTATTTTTTGACATACCAGTGGTTTCGGAATTATTCAGACCGCAAGGATAAAAATATATATTTTTATGCCAAATTGAAAAATTTTTATTTTTTAAAAATTTCTAAAAAATTGAAAAGAGCAAAAACTTATAAATTTTATTAACTGATCATAAAGCCACATATACTACAAGTAAAGCTTCTTTTGTTTCATGAAAATTTATAAAAAAAATATTGATTTTATTCATAATAAATAAATTGATTGATTGATTGATTTAACAGAAAATTTCTTTCAAATCAAAGTTATGGTCATATTGATTTAAAATGAAATATATGGTTAATAGCAATGATATTTTAGCAAAGAAAAATATTAAATGAAAAAGATTTAAGGCTAGATTAATAATTTTTCGTTTAAAATTAATATGAAACAATGGTAATTTTAAGTCGAGCAGCAGGAAATTTTCGCTAGTAATGCGAAGTTTGTCGGCTATTGGTCGGCCATTTACATTTACTCAACACTGACAACAAAATAAACAACAACAAGTCACACAACTGAGCATAACAGTACACAAAAATTATTTCTCATAAATTTAATATGATTTCAAATCAAAATTGCAACATGTTGATTTTACATTGGTATTTTTTGTTGATTTCTTTAACTTCAAACAATGAATATGAGCTACACTGAAACTAAAAATCAATCTATCCGTACTTAAATTAATCCCAAGCGTTGTCAAAAGTACGGTAGTACCGGTTTTTCTGAAATCAAGTACAGAAAAATTGATTAAGTCGGAATATTCAAGTGCAAAATAATTAATTTTAGCCTGATTAGCTTTTGTTCATGTAAGAAAAATTCTTATTTTAAGTACGAATATGTTTATAAACTTTATTATACACATTCGTACTCGTAATGTGTTGATGTTTGTTTGCTTGATGATAGCCGCAAACCACTGCTGTGCTCTTCTTGTTGTTGTTTATTTTCATTGCTCGGGCATAGCCGACAAGTAGCTGACAAACGTCGTATTGCCTGTTAATTATATAGATAACGAATTTAAAACCGCCAGCATAGACACAATTTCAAAATATGTTACTAGTCTTTTTTTTAACTTTTAATTTCTTGTATACTGCCTGTAACCGAAGGGTATATGAAATTCGGCTCGTGCGAATCAAGTGCTTTTATGTACTTCTTTAAAATTTATACTCGTAATTATAAGTTTACATTTCTTAAGAGCATTGTGTTGATGAATAAAAAATAA
This sequence comes from Panzeria rudis, assembly GCA_956483635.1. Taxonomy (NCBI): domain Eukaryota; kingdom Metazoa; phylum Arthropoda; class Insecta; order Diptera; family Tachinidae; genus Panzeria; species Panzeria rudis. The sequence continues at coordinate 87,998,427 of OY101451.1, forward strand.
ATAAATAAAAAATGTGTACACAAGTTGACAAATCCACATGTACAGTGTTGATAAATCGTAATCTTTTGGGGGGCAGATAAGATAAATGTTGCAATGCAAGTGATTTATTTTTTGATTTATTTTTATTTCTTTTATGCAATAAGTTGCAGGTGGAGTACCTGCTGTTATATTGAAAGAAATTAAAACAAAAATCTAATAGGAAGTTAACAACCATTATAATAGTCAGTGAACTTATATTTTACAAATGTCATAAAGAAAATCAGACATAAAGAAAACTGTCTAGAGAATAAATAGTTTTTCGCTACTCAGATCTATTTTTTTTATATAAACCTTCTTCTAGTCTTAAGCATTTGTCATTCTTCTTTAATTTTTGGTTAATTTAAAATGAAATAAAACAAGACTGAATAGAGATGTTAATGTTTAACATAAAAAATTTTTTCGTATTAATATGTAGTATCATTGTTACTCGTATAATATTTATGTGAATGTCAACTGCCTTTTATAGCTGTTCGAAATAAATAAAAAAAATATATAAAGGAAAATTTTGCACAAGATGTCATTGAGTGGATGAATGAACACATTTTATTGAGGAGATAAACATTCAAACCAGCACGTAGATGTAAACAAGTAACAGCGCTGCTATATTTCGCTATGACGAACAATGAATCTTTCCGTAAATACCACACGCAGAAAATAATACCAATGTAAAATCAACATGTCACAATTTTGTTTGGAAATCCTATTGAATTTATGAAAAATAATTTGTTGTTTAAGTATGTTGGTGTTTAGTTGCTTAATGTACTGTTGTGTTCAGTTGTGCTCATTTGTGCTCAGTTGTGTGACTTGTTGTTGTTGTTGCTTATTTTGATGTTCGTGTTTTGTAAATGTAAATAGCCGACGAATTTCGCATTACCAGCGAAAATTGCCTGCTGCTGCTTTAAAACTACTATTATTTCATATTAATTAATTGAGTAGAACAAAAATCAGAAAAATGGGAATGAAGAAAAATAAATCGATGTCAATGCTACGAAAGTGGACTTTAATATCAACTTGAGAGTGATTTAATTCTCGTATTCAATTTTCACGAAAAAGTTCTATTATAAGAATTAAAATCACATTCAACAGAGCCACCTGACAAGTGCTGATAAGCAAATATACGTGAGCACTGACGATGGAAGTGTTGCGGCTTCCAAAATCATGTTGAAAAAATTAAATTCATGTTACTTGTGATATTATTTATTTAGTAATTGAGTTATGAATTTTTAGTCGAACTGTTTTGGTTTTTTATCAAAAGTTGTTTAATTAGTTTAACTGAAGTTCATTTTTTAATTTAATCTTTCGGTCAAATTATTTTTTTTATTTAAAAAAGAAATTCTAAAGCATGTAAATATTGAACATTCAAAGAAAATTTTTGATGTACAGAAGGTTGAACTGACAGCTGTTTCGGGACTACCAAGTCTACACATCAGAGCCCTTTACCTACACTACCAGTGACAGGAGCAACAAGTAAGAACGAAATGGAAAAAGCTTAAAACAGTTGAACATTCTAAGAAAAGTCAGTTAGTGAAGTTCCGAACATTTAGAAAAAAGTTCATTAATAGGTGCGACTCGCCGCGAGATGGCGACAGTCTGTTAATTGAGCTTACTAAAATTAGTAGGATTTTCACTACAGTGTTGTTGCTACTGTCACTGGTAGTGTAGGTAAAGGGCTCTGATGAGTAGAGTTGGTAGTCTCGAAACAGCTGTCAGTGCAACCTTCCGTACATCCAAAATTTTCTTTGAATGTTCAATATTTACATGTTTTAGAATTTCTTTCTTAAATAAAAAAATAATTTGATCGAAAGATTATTTATTTCGTGTATATCTCAAGCAAAGGTCTTTTTAATCCTTTCCTAAGAAAGGGACAAGAAACTCTCCTTTAGCGCTGATATAGTGCGCTGTAAAGTTCAACAAAAATGTTTCCCGTTGTATTTTACATAAAATAGCCGAACACATCTTACGTCTTAAACGTAAGGCTTACACAGAAAAAACTAAAATTAATTTTCAGTAAAAAAATTCAATGAATTAGTAAATATTTTGTCTAGAAACAGACATAAAAACAAATTTGTAAATATAGACAAAAAAAACTCAACAAATTCATTGAAAAAAAATCTTTTTTCCAGTAAATAAATTGTCCAAATCTATAAAACAATATGTCAAAAAATATTTAAGAAAACCTAAACAAAATAATTTACTGAATCAAACAAAAATATTTACTGGATTGTCTGGATTTGTCTAAAAATACTTACAATTTCTTAGCAAAATAGTTTACTGAATCAAACAAAATATTTACTGATTTTTTCGTAATATTTGTCAGAGTGAGTAAAAACTTTTTTTTTTAAATATTTTTAGGTTTTAAATAATAACAGCATCATCCATTTCACTTTGTTAAATATGTTCAGCTCTGTATGTTTATCTAAAGACTCCAAACAAATTAACGAATTGATTCACTTAGAAATCTTCAGTAAAAAAACTTGTTGCAATGGCATTTCTTTTGCTATCATTGTTGCTGTTGCTATTTATGTGTATACCGTCGTCGGGGTTAGTTTTTTACGACACAGAAAACTCGGTTTTGTTGTTTCTGTTTGCACCCTAAATAAAAGCCAAACAAAAAATTCACTGATTCAAAAAAGAACATTTATTGAAAGCTAATTTTTATTTTAGATAAACTTTTGTTTTGAAATTTTTGGTGATAATTTTTTCTGTGATACAAGATTTCCTATGCCAAGTATTAATTGTAAATAAATACAAAATTAACCTTTAAATACATTTTAAGTTTACAATGATTTCTGTCGTTGTATTTGAAGATCAGAAGTAAAATTGTGTGGGAAATATTTTTTTAGAACATTTCATTCGATTATATCGTCGCTGAAGGGCAGTTTTATGCCCCATTTTCAATAAAGGGTCGAAATGAAAACCTAGAGGGTTAAAATGTTCCACAAAAATTTGTATAGTAGTTTTTTACATAAAAATCCTGAACACATATTATACCTTAAATGCAAGGCTTACAAGATATCCTATGCCAAGTGCTTATTGTGTAGAAGTTCGAAATTAACCCTTAAACATATTTTAGCTTTTGAATGATTTCCGGCATTCTAGTTGAGAGTGGAGCTCTGAAGTCTTTAAAGACTTATAATAGAATTTTATGGCAAATATTTTTGTAGAACATTTCAGACCGCTATATTGCCGCTGGAGGAGAGTTTTTGTGCCGTTTTTTTAAGAAAGCGACAAAAAGATCCATACAGCGAAGAGTTAGAGGGTTAGAATTTTCCACACAAATATTTCTCGTGGTGTTTTACATAAAAGTGCCGAGCTCACCTTTTCCCTTAAACGTAACTGGGGGTCTATGTTAGCCATGAAGTTGGTAAGAACATCATGTCGAACATCGCATATCGCTAAAGCTGTTTTTAGACTAAAGCTGTTTTCAGACTTCTGCGCAAAATGCAACCCTAATATAATGTGTTGTTATTGCTTTTTTAAAGCTTTCCATAAACTCATTAGGTCAGGGTTGCATTTTCTACAGAAGTCGAACGGCTTGTTAGATAGTGTAAAACAGCTATAATGTAACCGCTCATATTCTGCTCTGACATCGATGCCCGAACATATGTCTGAGCATCAATGTTCGCCAAGAGATTCGCCATCAACGACCATTTTCAATAGAAACGAAAGAGAGAGAGAGAGAGAGAGAACAAAATTGGTAAATATTCCATCTCTATTGCACTACCAAAAAACACATTGATAAGGCAGAACATGGACATCGTACGTATTCACCACAATAAAGAAGTTGATGAATTTTTTACAGTTGCTCTGACGGCGTCATGTTCATGTCATGTTCAAGACGATGGCTCGCGAAGACGTAGGGTAAGGCTGGCAAGATTTGCTATGCCGAGTCACTATAACAATGTGAAAAAGGGGGTTGAACTTTAAGTCCTCCCATGAGTCCTCCAAATGAGTCCCAGATTTAAACTTTCAAAACGCCGGTACACGTGTATGGGCATTTCCACAGGAAAGTCACATTTTTGTCATGTGCGACACCAAGAAGTTATGCTTGCTTAAAAAAAACGAAGGTGTTTTTAATTCTTTATATATTTTTGTAGGCCGTCAGCAGCTCTATATTAAGTAAATGTTTAAGAAAAGTCGAGCCATATGGTTTTGAAATACAAGCTAAATGGCTGGGTGCCGAACGTGACAAAAAAGTGCACTTTCCTGTGGAAATTCCCATATATTCTTTGTGTATCTAACCCCCGGTTCTGGAATAGTGTAATTAAGAACACAAAGAAAATCAAAGATTGGGGAATGGTGTTTATTTATAAATAAAATTTTGTTGTGGAAACAAATAACAAATCATTTCCAGATCTCGCGAAAGCTTCAGCGATTGCAATCTTATATGAGTACAAAATACTCTCATGTCCAAGTTGTTGTGGCGGTTGCGCGGTGGGCTCACAATAAAAACAGTGTGTGTTTCAGTTTAAACACTTGCAGCAACAACAACAACAACAATCTTATTTTGTTAATGGCATGAGTTGGTTTCTTGTTTAGACTTGTAGAGTTAGTTTTTGTTTTTACAAGCTGGTATTTTAAATTGAGCTAAAAAAAATCATTTTGAGCCAAGTGTTTGTAAACAATTTTGAAAGAAACTTAACTCAGTTAACGATAAACATTTAAATGAAACGGTTAAAACGCTGCGCATGCTTACTATCAGGCCACTAAAGAAATTGGTTTTAAGTAAATTTAAACACAAGTATATTTGCTGCTCTTTGCAATCATGTTATTTAAACGAAAGTTGCAGTAAAATAAAGTAACGAAAAAAAATATATATATTTATTTATGTAAATGGCAATAATAATAATGGAATAAATATGTGATTGAATATAAACAAAGAAATATTGGAAAAAGTAAATGCATACAAAAAGCAAAACAAAAAAAAAGTGAAAATTTTTTATGAAATGAAATTATATAAAATTTGTTAAAAAAAAATTAAAAAAAAAAATCGAAGAAATTAAAAAATTAAAATAAAAATCTTCAAACAAATATGGTGGTTGTTCCCGCCTTGGGTGCAGCAGCCGCCTCTGTGGGCGGCATACTTTTCAAAGCTAGCTCTGCCTCAACAGCAGCCGCCTCAGCCGGTTTAGCAGCTGTTGCTGCCTCAAAATTGGGTCTAGCCATAGCGGCTGCTATAAAAGTGGCCACCACTGTAATTGGTGTGGGCAAACTCACCATACTACCTGTCCTTATAGCCGCCATTGCATATTATAATTATGATTTATTTGATCCGGAAAATCGACCTTTTAATGTCAAAGAAGTAGAAAAATCTTATGATTTCATTATAATTGGTGGCGGCTCGGCGGGTACAGTGTTGGCCTCACGCCTCTCCGAAATATCACATTGGAAAATTTTACTTTTGGAAGCCGGTGGTCATGAAACGGAAATATCAGATGTTCCCTTGTTGTCGCTGTATTTGCACAAAAGCAAAATGGATTGGAAATATAGGTGAGTCAGCGGGAAATTAAAAGAGAAACTTACACATTTTTGCCAGGTTAATCATTTTTTGCTTAAGTTCAAACATGATGTTGTCTGCCATAAAAGTAAAAAAATAAATCTTAATTTTCTATAACTTCTACTCAATCGATTCTAATAAAACTTTGAGCACACATTGAGCTTCACTGCATATAAAATTTATAGATTGGAAATATGTCCCATGCAAAGTAAATATAAGCTTTCAACTGTTTTTGCTTAACCCAAGCTAATGAAATTTTGTATATAAATTGAATTAGGCTGAGACTAAAATTTTTCAATAAAAAAGAGTGGGTAGCGCCACTCCCATCCGAAATAAATATTTTTTAAACTACTTCTGCTTGACTGATTCTTATAAACTTTTGCCCACACATTGAGTTTTTTCGCCGATACAATTTGGCAAGTTGAAAAGTGGGCAGTGCCCTGCCCATGCAAAAAAAAATATGTATGCTTTTTTAATTACATATTTATACTTATCTGATTCTTATAAAACTTTGCACACGCACACACACATTATGTTTTTCCAACAATATAATTATGTGATTGTGGTATTGGACATACCAATGAAATACTCTTTTCAAACTACTTATATGCCCTTAATTCTTTTAAAGCTTTTTGCACATATTGGATTTCTCTGACAATATAATTTTGTGATAAGAAAAGTGGGTAGTGCCATGCCCATACTAAGTAAATATTCTTTTTCAGCCATTTCTACTTTACCGATTCTTAAGAAATTAAGCGCAAAAATTTAGTTTCTTCGTCACTAAAACTTTGTGATTAAAACAGTGGGCATTGCCACGCCCATAATATGGGTCTATTCGCATATTACGTATCGCAATTTTTGGGAATTTTATACTCCGCCCCCACTCCCGCTTCCTAACGCTTTTTACAAAATTTTCGGTATAAATAATCTAATCCGGAACAAATCTTCAACCCCTCCCACCACCTTGGAGCGTTACGTAATATGTGAATAGCCCCTAAATAAATATTATCTTTCAACTACTAATACTTTACCACATCTTATGAAATTTGGCACATAATTATAGGATTGTAAAAGTGGGCTGTGCCACGCCTTTCCGAAGTTAATAGTATTTTAAAACTTCTTCTACTCACTCAATTCTTGTAAAATTTTGCACACACCACCTTGCAAAATAAATATTGTTATAACGCCAAAATGAAAAAAAATCGCAAAACTAAAATAATCGCCAAAACGAAAAAATAACCCAAACACTAAAATAATCGCCAAAACGAAAAAAGCGCCAAAACTAAAAGAATCGCAGAAACTAAATATATCGCCAAAGCCGAGAAAATCCCCAAAATTAACAAAAAGTGGCAAAACCCGAACAAAATCGCCAGAACGAAAAAAATTCGTCAAAACTAATAAAAATCGCCAAAAACTGAAAAAATCTTCAAAACAAAAAAAAAATCGTCAAAAAAAAATTCAAGAATTAAAAAAATCGCCAAAACGAAAAGCACCAAAACTAAAAAATCGCTCAAACTAAAAATATCGTCAACAAAATGCCAAAACGAAAAAAAAACCGCCAAACTAATAAAAATCGCCACAAACTGAAAAAAGCTCCAAAACGTAAATCTAAAATAAAAAATCGAAAAAACTAAAATAATCGCTGAAACGAACAAAATCGCCAAAACTAAAAAAATCTACGTAACTAAAAATATCGTCAAAATCCCAAAAAAAAAATAGCCAAAACGAAAAAAAAAATCGCCAAAACAAAAAAAAATCGCAAAACTAACAAAAATCGCCAAAACCCGGAAAAATGGACAAAATGAAAAAAGTCGTCAAAACTAACAAAAATCGCCAAAGCCCGAAAAAAATCACCAAAACGAAAAATCCGTCAAAACTAACAAAAATCGTCAAAAATGAAAAAACATTCGCCAAAACGAAAAAAAATCACGCTAAGATTAGCAAGTCAAAAAAATCATAAAAATCGCCAAAGCGAAATAAGGGATATATACACGTCTATATATATTGTATATGGTACTCGTACGGAACCCTTTTTGTGCGAATCAAAGTTGCACTTTACTGAATTTCAAAAGGGGTTAACAAAATTACCCTTCAGCGGCAATATAGCGGGATGAAATGTTCTACAAATATATTTCCCGTGGTATTTTACATATAAAAGTGCTGAAGACATCTTATGCCTTAATCCTTAAACGCATTTTAAGTCTTGAATGATTTCTGGCATTCAAATTGAGTCTAGAGCTTGACTATCTTTAAAAATAAAATAAAATTGAAATATTTTTGTAGAAATTTTTTGCGTGCTGTATCGCCGCTGAAGGAGAGTTTTTTTTTGTCCTTTTTTAAGGGATTAAAATGTTCAACAAATATGTTTCTCGTGATGCTTTACATAATAGTGCTGAACACATCTTAAGCAAAACGCTTACAAAATGTGCTATGCCGAGTACTTATTGTGAATAAGTATGGAATTAACCCTCAAACACATTTTAAGTTTTGAATGAACGCCGGATGTTCAAATTGAGTCTCTAGCGTCGGTGTCTTTAAAGATCTATAGTAAAATTTTATGTCAAATATTTTTGTAGAATATTTTAGCGTGCTATATCGTCGGTTTTTCGCCCCCTTTTTTGGGAAATGGAGAAAAAGACCCATACAGCGAAAGGCTAGAGGAAGGGGAGAGCATTAACTCCGCCTAAAATAAATCCGAGATGTAAACTTTCAAAACTCCGATACATATCTATATTTTTTTGTGCCCTCTGCCAGAATGCATTGATAGAACTACGATATGTTTTTTGTGTCGTACAGTGTAATTTAATTATGGTAACTTTTAAATGTAATTCTTGTCAAGAATTTTATAAATAAGATTTTAAATTCACAAACCACCGATAAACCTGAGAAATGGCGAAAGGAATAAAGTACACAAGAACACTCATGAGGGAGTGTTGATGCTTCCGAAAACAATGTTGTTATCTTTTGCCGTGTATGCTGTGGGATTATTTAATATTAATTATATTTTTGGTACTTGAAATTTTGCATGAAATTGGACATCAACAATTCTTTCTGGCTAAAAAGCATTACGAACTTTAGCCTAAAAACAATCACTTTGTATTAAAAACCTTTATACTTTTATTTAAACGTGGTTTTAAAAGGTGAGTGTTGATTTAATCAAATAAAGTTGTTCTTGCCAAAAGCCAACACTTTCATAATTACATGATTTTTATGTATTCATTCATTCGTGGAATTGTTGAATCAATTAAATCCATAATTTGAAACAGTGTTGTAGGACTGAAATTTGTTATATAAATAAAATAAAAGTCTATTGAAAATATGCAGATTTAAATAGTTAACGCGTTTGGAATTGTTAACTTAAAAATTAATTAATGAGCCGTTGTAACAGATGTTGACGCGGAAATCAAACCATACTATGTGAGGTTTAGTGATAACAAACCGTCTGAATACGATTTTTGTTGTTATTATTTGTCTTGTTATTAATATTTAAATACTATAAATTTACATATGATTTGCAAGTTTACATAATATAAACATATAAAATATAATGATTTTTCAGTAAAAATAACTTTAAAAAAAAGTGGAAAAGTTTTAAAGCTATGATAAGAATTTTTCAACTTTAAAAGTGTTTTATTTTTGTTGTGTATAAAAAATAATGAAAAGAAATCGTGTAGTTCAAATAAATTTAATTAAAATTATGCAGATTTGAATAAAGCCGGTAAAAATGCTAAACATAGAAATTTCAAGTAAAAATGCGGTTTCATTTTTAGTTTTTTTTTTTATGAGTGGTTGCAATGAACAATTTAACTGCATATTGATGTGAAAGACAAACAAAAAAACAAACGTTGGTGTCTTTAGTCTTTTCTTGCTTTTAATTTGTTTTGTTTATTATAAAAAATATATGCAAATGAAATTCGCGAAATCTTAAATCAAACAAATTAAATTAAATAAGTTTTACAAACAAATTAATATGTTGGATAAATTGTAAATCCTCTTTCATTTTTAAAAACAAAGAAAAAGCAGAAAATATTGTTTAAAGAAAACGTTTGGTGTTAATTATAAAAACTAATTTGTTGCGAAAATCATCATAGTTTTATTGATTTGTAGTTAACAAATATTGTGTAATATTTTTGCATTAATTGTTGGGTTGGTCAGAAGGGAGTGTAATTTTTTTATGAGATGCTTATTAACATGATCTTTAGCGTTTCAAATCAAACTGTTTTCTTAAAAAAACTCATATTAATGCAAAATTCAAAACACCGGATCTCTTAAAGATGTTTATTTGTATAATCTATTGCCTTAATTCAATTGTTTACTCATTTCATTTCATTTCATTTCACTTTATCATGTACCTTTCCAATAATATTAAGAGCAGCATGAGTGGCGTTAAAATTAAGAAATAAAACATAACACAAGAAATGTCACAGCGACATGCAAATTTTATGATGAATTTTTAAACTATAAAAGCATGTAGTTTAGAGAAACTACCAAATATGCTTTCATCGTGCACTGAAAACTATAATATAATAACAATACCGTTGTTACCTTACGATATAAGTACCTATTCATTTTACCAATGCCAATATTTTATCTTCTTTGTAGAGCTAACGCAAATATAAATTTTTTTTAGGTAACATGTCATAATGTTCAGTGGCATAATGTCCAGTGACATAACGTCCATGGACATTGTGCTAAGAACTACGGACCTGAACTTTTCACAGGATATGTAAAAAAATTATATGACCGTTAAAAATTAAAGGGTTTTCTAAAGCCAGCAACGAAACATGTTGATATACTAATGTAATATATAGACACTTTAAATCTTCAAAGTGTTAGTGTTAATTGGTGTAGTCTGTAGAATAGACTACACCAATTAACCGTTTATATAAAACAATAAGAATTAAAAGGTGTTCTATCAGTTAATGTAATTTTGACTGTGTAATTTAGACAATTTGCTGTATCTTGGAAACAGTAAGAGGCAAACGCTTACAATTTTTAAAAACACTAAAACTAAAAAAATCCAAAATTAAAAAATGTCAAAACGAAAAATCACCAAAATGAAGAAAGCGCTTAAAGAAAATAAACTAGGTATATTGCGACTTTGGCTCGCACACAAAGGGTTCCGTACGAATATACATATGCATATCTCTTTTCGTTTTTGCACCTTTTTTCATTTTGGCAGTTTTTTCGTTGTGGTTTTTTGTTAAATTTTAGTTTTTTTATGTTTAAAGTATTTTTCGTTGTTTTTGGCGATTTTTTGGTTTTGGCGTTGTTTTAATTTTTCGTGATTTTTTCGTTTTTTCTGACGATTTTTCGTTTTTTAGCGTTTTTTCACTTTTTGACAATATTTTTAGTTTTAGCAATTTATTTAAGTTGTGGCGATTTTTTTCAGTTTTGGCGCTTTTTCCGGTTTTGGGGATTTTTTTCGGTTTTTCGTGATTTTTTTAGTTTTAGCAATTTTTTTTGGTTATGACATATATCGTCAAAACGCAAAAAAAGTTTAAAAAAAGCCAAAACTAAAAAAATCGACAAAAAACAAAAAAAAATTTTGAAAAACGAAAATTCGCAAAAAAACGAAAAAATCACCAAAATGAACAAAATTGCCAATATATAAAAAAAACTTAAAAAATAAAAAAAAACTAAAGTTAAAAAATAAGCAAACCGAAAAAAAAATTAAAACGAAAACTGATATATCGTCACAGAAAATGCAAAAAGCCCTATCTAAAATTTCAAAAGTTTTACAAGAGATGCATAAAACTTATTTAAATAAAAACTACATAGACAATTAGAGTAAAATGTTGCAATACAAGTCAAAAAGGACTCACAAATTTATACATTTATTGTAAAATTTTGCAGAAATTGTCAATATATTTTTTCATGTAAACAATTTTCATGCTTCTCCTTTTAAATATTTAAAATGTTAGATAGGGCTTTTTGCATTTTCTGTGACGTACGGAACCCTTCGTGTGCGAGCGAAAGTCACACTTTACTGAATTTATTTGATTATTTTGTAAATAAAATATATGCGTCATTCCGCGCCAAAGCGGGCGGTTTGAAAGCAATTTTTTTAATTGCCTTACTGGTAAATTTTAAGATTTTTTTGATTACTCGTTTAAAAGATATAAAATTTTCAAAAAGAAACTCTTTTTCAAGTTTTTGGATCATAACTCTCTTAATAATGGTCTTAATAATGGTAGACAATTTTTTTGAAATTTTGTTTTTCGACATTATTTCCAGAAAAAAGTAGAAAAATATAAATTTTTTTTTTGTTTTGATTTTTGGGTTTGAAATTTCAAATCGTATTTTTGAAAATGAGTGAGTGAGTGTATCCTTCCATTTTTAAGAAAATTTATAATTTTTAACTTCTATCCACCCAACAACTTTTAAGTCTGGTCCGGTAGTGGGCCTTCCCTTCAACATTTTCTATAGATGTTATTCATATTTTCAGTAAATGTTGATCAGAAACTATTAGTGACACTACATGCTATTCTATCTAACTAATGAAAAATTCTTAGTACTTTCTATGGAAAATGGTATCAACACTTTCTATTAAAAATGTTGCTAAGAGAAACTGTTAATATTTTCGTTGGAAAATGTTGATAAAAAAAGTCAAAAATTTTGTTATCAAAATGTTGATAAAACGTCTGCAAATATTTTCTAGAGGAAATGTGGACAAAAAACTGCAATCATTTTCAATAGAAAATGTTGATAAGAAGCTGTAAGGATTTTTTATGGAAAATCTTGATGACAAACTGCTAACATTTTTTATGCTGATCCGAAACTATAAAGAAAAAATGTTATAAATGTTATTAATATTTTCAAAAAATATTGAACAGAAACTATCAACATTTTCTATGAAAACATTTTTTATAAAAGTTATTCTCATTTTGATCAAAAACTATTAATATTTTCTATAGAAAATGCTGACCAGCAGCTTTTAGTTTGTTTCTAGTTTCTATTTAGCATTTTGTACAGAAAATCGTAATCAACTAATATCAACATTTTCTACAGAAAACATTGATCTTATGTTAGCAACATTTTCCGAAAATGTTGTTGCGAAACACTTTCTATAATAATTTTGACCGGACAATACTATAGAAAATATTAAACTCAAACTGCTAATATTTTTAATAGCAAGTCTGTATCTAAAATTATCAAAATTTTCTATAGAAATAGTTAATTAGAGCCTGTCAGCATGTTCTACAGAAAATGTTCATCAGAAACTAGCAACATTTTCTATAGAAAATGTTTATCAAAAATAATGAAAATTTATTATAGAATATTATGATGAAAAAATACCAAAATTTTCTAAAGAAAATCTTAATGAGAAGCTGTCAGTATTTTCTATAAAAAAATGTTTAATAGAAATTCTTTTCAAAAAGAATTAACATATCGAACAATAAACCAAAATTACTTTCCACAAAAGAATACGACAATTTTCTAGAGAAAACTTTATGGCCAACAATTCATCTTACAGCTGACAGGTTTAGTTTTGCCGAACAAAAGATTAAAGATGACAATGAAAATTCTATCACTCTTAAAAGTGAAAAGAAAACGTATTGAAAAGTTAAACACATGTTTTACTTTTCTTAAAACTAGGCTTTCTCCACTGTGTAATTACACAGTATTGTTTTTATGACAACTTAACATTTAAGTTAATATAAAACGTAGAATATAAATTTATAGATTTAAAAAGAAACTTGTTTTTAAAACCGGGGGCATTTGTTTGTATAACAAGCTTTAATATGTTCTTAAGAGATTTCAAGAAACTTACTATCAATTTGTATTTTATTTATTGTTAATACATCTGTTGAATGTTAAGCCGCTGTTTGAACATTTTATATATGATTTGTGAGAACGTTTTCTGTTTCGAAGGGAATTAATAACACTGTACAACAAAATAATTTTTTTTACAAGGTTCTAACGACTGATTCTGGTACAGGGCGCCAAAAATATATACGTATAGCGGCGTTTTAAAAAATAAGTTTCATTTTCTGTAAATGTTCTTTACATAATCAATGAATTGTTTGTTTGACTTTTATTGAGGACGCAAACACCCAAACCAACAAGAAAAACTGTGTCCTAAAAAACAACCCCGATGAAAACATACACACAAAAGGAAAGCGATTGTACCAAGTTTGTTTACTGAAAATTTTTGAGTCAATCGATTCGTTAATGTCGTTGTGTTAATTCTCATTCATTCTTTTAGAGTCTTTAGATAAACATTCAGACTTGAACACATTTAACAAAGTGAAATTTCATAAATGCTTAATGGATGATGATGATGACCCAAACAAAAATTTTGTTTGGTATATTACAAAAAATCCAGTAAATATTTTTGTTTGATTAAGTAAACTATTTCGTTTAATATTTGTTAGTATTTTTACACTAATTGGTTTTATAAACTCAGACAAAAATATTGTCTGATATTTTTCAGAAAATCCAGTAAAACTTTTTGTTTGATTTAGTAAATTGTTTTGTTTACAATTTGTAAAAATTTGTAGAAAAATTGTTTTATAGGTTTAAGCAATTTATTCACTGAAAAAAAACACGTTTTTTATTCAATGAAATTGTTGAGATATTTTTGTCTATATTTACAAAATTCCTTTGTAGGTCCGTTCCTAGACAAAATACATATTTACTATTTCATTGAACTGCTTCACAGAAAATGAAATTTAGTTTTTTCTGTGTGCTGTACAGTGTAATTCTTTGAAAACATAGACATTTGATTCCAATATATATAGTTAGCTTAAAAAGAAAAACCACAAGAAATAAAGTATAATTCTACTCTAATGAAATTTGAATATACCATATTGTTCAATGCTTTAAATTTGTATAGTAAAGTTTGTTGCTTAAGTCTTTTGTTTTCAGTAATCTTTTCTTCACTAAAAACCTTAATTTTTGTTTACTTAAAGTTTTAATTTGTTCTACAATATTACATTTGTTTAATGTTTTTAACCTTTCATAAATTTTATCTATTTTTTTTCTTATTAAATTTTTTTTTACTTTATTGTCATTTGACTTTTTAACTGTTTCAAAATTATATGGCATTTAATTTATTACAAGTGGTCAAGGCATGTGTGCAGCGGTTAATTGTTTATATAAGTCATAAAATTAAATTATGAAGTTTTATATAATTTGGTTTTGAAAAAGACCACAATCAAGTACATAAAACGCATAAAATTATACGCAATATTTTTGAGAAAAAAAAAACTGTAAGTGAACTGAAATAATTTATGGCCAGACTTCGTTTAATAAACTTTATTTACACAAACAGCCTTGAGGGCTTTTTTATCAAAACTTATAAGCAATTTTTTTTATTTATTTAATCAATTTAGTTAACTTTGCTGATGCGGCATTTTTTTGTGTAATTTTTTCATACATTAAAATTGTTATTAAATATAATGGAGTACTTGGAATGCTAAATATTTTGTTAAACATTATTTCATATTTTTTCACGTGATAAACACAAACTAAAAGCCTTTATGGGTTAATTGTAGGCTAATTTGTAAAAAGATTAATTTGAAAAAGATTAATTTGAACAAGATTAATTTGTTAATAATAATTCTGTAGGTATATTTTCCCTTAATGCTGGTATCTTATTAATCAATCAGTTATTTAAGCACAAACTATATTGTATTTATTTCTATTAATAATAATACTGTATTGGTGAAGCAACTTCTATACGTCATTTTTGCCTAGACAATATTTAGACTGAGTATCAACAAAGTTTTTTTTTTTAACAAAAAAAAAATATATAACAAAAACTTGTCTTGCCAGCTAAACAGTAGAAGCCACTCAAAATAAAAATATTTACCATTACATATTATGTAACAGCACAAGAGTGAAAACCTTTAAATTTTTGCATTTGTTAATTTTATTAAAGTCATAATGAGTGAAACTCAAGCAAAAGTATTTTTCTCTTTAAAGATTTTTTAAATAAATGTTTGTTTGTGAGAGCACAAACAGCTGATTGCTAATAGCTGGTGAAACATATTGCGGTAATTAAAACAAAGTTACAAATTTATACATAAAAATATGCATGTAATTAGAAAAAAGTACGCTATTATCACGCACTAATAAACTTATATAAAAAAATTAAAAAAAAAAAGAAAAGAAAAACGATGCAGATGATGCTGCAAGATCTGTTCAAGGTTACTATTTTCTTTTAATATCATTGAAGTAAAAGAATTTCACTATGCAACAAAATGTGAAGTGATGTGTGATGGATGTATTATGGTGCCCTAATTATAAAAACAGTTGAGATTTAAAATTCTCTGAATACAATTTTCTTAATTTGAGATTTTTTGAAGAGGCCGCTTTAAAAGGGTTTAATCAATTTTGCTGCAAAAAACACGTAAGAACTTGAAATAAAATTACCTTTAAACCGCAATGATAGAAAATATATTTCTTTTTTTTCGAAATTGAAGAATTTTTGCTTTTTAAAAATTTTGTAAAAATCGAGAATTACAGAAATTTACTGTTTAAGTCTGAAAGAAGGTCGTCACATTCCCATCCCTGCTTTAAGAATGGAATGGCCAGAAGATGTGCTACAAAACTAGACACCTGGAGGGCGCTAAATTTATGGGATATTTGGACAACGTACTAAATTTGGCCGCCACCATGAGTTGTTGTTGGAGGTCGTATGGCGTGACGAGCTTACGAAAAGAAAGAACACGTCATTATAAAATCGAACACGACACCATATAATTGAAGCTATTTTCTACAAAATCTTCTGAAGTTGTCCTCAAGGAATCAAAAACGAAATAAAGATTCATATATTAGAAAAAAACAATATAGTTTGTCTTTTTATTTGGATCATTTCGTTTTTTTTTGTTGGATATTTGGAGTTCCAGTGAACAGATCAGCCTGCATCCACTATGCCATTTACTTTCGTTGTTGGCAGAGAAAATTCAATCGGAATTTTACATTTACCATTTTTATTAACTGGCCATAAAGCAACGCATACTCCAAATAAAATAAAGTTTATTTCATGAAAATCAATAGAAAAATAATGATTTTATTCACAATAGTTCTTGCGAAAAAAACCGACTACAAAATAGGCGTGGCACTGTCCATTATTTTTATCGTAATGCTGTACTTTCACGAGAACTAATTGTATACGAAGTTTCGTAAGAAACGGTGAAGTAGAAGTAGTTGAAATGAATATTTACTTTTCATGGGCGTGGCACTAACCACTTTTCTAACCATAATGTTGTATATTGTAACAATAACTAAAAAATAATGATTTTATTCACAATAATTCTTGAGAAAAAAAACCGACTACAAAATAGGCGTGGCACTGCACATAATTTTCATCGTAATGCTCTACTTTCACGAGAATTAATTGCATGCAAAGTTTCATTAAAATCGGTTTAGTAGAAATTGTTGAAAGAGAATATTTACTTTGCATGCGCGTGGCACTGCCCACTTTTTTAAACATGATGTAGTATTCAAACAGAAGCTTGATGTGTGTGCTAAATATCATAAAAATCGGTTGAGCAGAAGTAGATGAAAAGGCATGTGCAACTACATCGTATGGGCGTGACCCCGTCCACTTTTCAACGGGACTAACCTAGAAATACATTCTTTTAAAGAAATAAAAAAATACCAAATAGTTTTATAAATGGTGGAGTTTTAAGAGAACATCCTTTAAAAAAAAATACATGACAAATTGTGAACCTTTCTCCTTTTTTAAAGTGAAACTACCTAATTTTAGGTGGGGGATAAAATAGTTATAAAGAGGCTGCTTTCTCTACAGATTTTATTATAAATTTTTTGTTAAAAATTATATTAAATAATTTAAATTTTAGCCGTCTTTAGGTATTTTAACATTATTTTTTTGACCGAAGTTCCCTATGATACATTGCGCATGTGATTGAAGCATATATATGCTTTCTACGCTGGGGGTTAAAAAAATTTTTTTTAATAGACAAATACGTGTAGCAAATACGTGTAACGACTACTGGTAACGACAATTCAAAACGAAGCTAACAAGCCGAAGGTTAAATTCCTTAAAAACTCAGTGTGGGAGCTTAAGGAGTTTTCGCGGTTTTCCGAAATTTTTGTCAGAATTTTGGAAGTTCTGGAATTTTGAACAGATTTTTGTAATAACGTTTGGGAATCCGGGGAACTTCTGGGATTTTGGGGAGATTTTTGTTCTAGTTTTTCGGAATCCGGGGACTTCTAGGATTTTGGGCAGATTTTTGTCCTAGTTTTTGAAAAACCGGACAACTTCTGCGATTTTGGTGAGATTTTTTCTAGTTTTTGGGGATTCTTGGACCAGGTTTGTCCTTGGCTAATGGTTGGTTTCCTTGCTAAGTGAAAGTGTCTCGGCTAAACACCAGTGCTCGGCAAAATTCTTGAAAAGTATCGCTTAAGTATTTTCCAGGCGATAGTGGGTTTTTCATCTAGGGATTGAAATTACTATCCTCATTTACTTGGTGTTACCAAGGAGGTGAAATTTTTGTTTTTATATCATAATTTTTATTTTTGGTGGGGGTCATGCTGGGTGCGGTGACTAGGCGGACTGTTCCGAAAAGCAATAAAGATGAGGGAGCGCCTGAAGGTGGCCTGCCGGTGGCGTAAAGACGAAAGTATCAGGCCGAAGACGCCAAAAGGCAATAGGAACTTCGTTCCAGCCCGATGTGCCTTAAATACATCCTAAATGTTCAATGATTTCTGGCGTTCCAGTTGAGTCCGAAGCTAGAAAATTTTTAAAATCTGTACCAAAATTGTATGACAATTATTTTTCTAAAACATTTTAGGCCACTATATCGCCGCTGAAGGGGAGTGTTTTGCAACTTTTTTAAGAAATGGTGAAAAGAACCCATACAACAAAGAGCTAGAGGGCTAAAATGTTCCACAAAAATGTTTCTCGTAGTGTTTTACACTACACAAAAGTGTTGAATACATCTTATACCTTAAACGTAAAGCTTACAAGATTTCCTATGCTGAGTCACTGTAACTATGTACAAAAGGGAGGAACTTTAACTCTACCTAAAATGAAAAGCAGATATAAACTTTCAAAACGCCAATAGACGTGTACATTGTTTTTGTGCCCTCTACCAGAATCAGCCGTTAGAACTATTGTATTTTTGTTTGTATTGTAGAGTGCAATAAAAAATTACCTTCTTAATAAAATAGTTTAATTAAATTAACGAAATAAAATCCGTCTTTAGCAATAGTAATTTCATATTAACCCTCTGCGACTGACGTGACTTCAGTATCACAATTCCATTGACGTGGTAGTACACTAGACACTTTTTCGACTGCTTATATTTTCCAAGATCCGTTTGTAATCCCACTGAAAATATGTTTTAATTTTAGTTCAATGTAGTAGTTTGTTATTTATTGTAATTTTTTGATGAAAACAAGACGTCAAATCTTATTAAAAACAAAATTATTGGCATGGCATAAATTAGCCTTAAAAAACTTACATCAATACAAAAACAAAAAAACTTTATATTTTATTTTTTTGGTAAAAAGTTTAACATTAATTTTAGCTTATACCTAAGCTAATCAATATAGAGAAAAGAGATAATATCAAAAAGTTGAACGTATTTTGTCAGGTCTAACTCAATACTGACGTGGTAGACTTGTAGACACTTGTATGCTCACATCAACGCGTGCGCTCGTTTCAATTCCTTTCTTCGCACTAACGTACACATGAAGAAGGTACTGTAAACACCAGAATCGATATTTGTATAATTATGGCGTAAAACAATGTTTTCTGTTTACTGGTGTCTGCTAGACTACGACGTCAGTCGCAGAGGGTTAAAATATTTTTCATTAACTATTTACCATGTGTTTGATATATTTTGACATATCTCGTCTTTGTTTGCCTCCTAAAAACACTTAACATAATTTATATAAACAGCAGAACTTTCGCTTTAAGCAAAAAATAGTTTAAATGTCAATGAAACGCCTGTGGATGTTACACACACTCACTCACATTAAGTGTCTGCATTACTTAATTTCAAACTTTAAAGAAAACACTAAACAAATAAATTCAAACAAAAATATACAAAGCGTATATAATATACCGAAGGCCATTTAGTAATTGAACTATTGAAAACATTTATTTATTTTTAATTTTTTTTTTGCTGTTGAAAAAAATAACCGAAATATTAGTTTTCTTCATTATACGTGTCTACAGCCTTGACAATAGTTTTGATCTCAAAAACAATTGAGC
Organism: Panzeria rudis; assembly: GCA_956483635.1. Classification (NCBI taxonomy): domain Eukaryota; kingdom Metazoa; phylum Arthropoda; class Insecta; order Diptera; family Tachinidae; genus Panzeria; species Panzeria rudis. Next base: position 88,018,157 of record OY101451.1, read on the forward strand.
TGGAACTAATGCATTTATTTGGATATTATTACAAATTTAACATATGATTGATTGTTTTAAACAATTCGAAGATTAAGCTGCTGTTTAAGTAGGAAACTAAGATCACTGTTGACAGTTAAAAAGTGTCTTTTCTGTCAAGTTATTTTTTTTTATTCAAGAAGTTCGTGTCTAAAGTCTTTTGTTTGTATAAAACTAAAGACCTTTAAACTACGAAGCTTGTGTCTTAAGTGTTATGTTCAATTGAAATAATACAGCAATGAATCAAAATCACGTGTCTTAAGTCAAGATAAGATACAGAAGATAATTAACATAAAATAAATCGGAAGGTACTTTATTTCTTTGTGAACTTTATAGTTTTTTTGTTATGAAATTGTATAATTAAAGAAACAAACAATTTAATTACAAGTTAAATTTTCCCAAAATATTATGTTTTAGTTTGCTTATTTGTTAACAAAACTTAATTGTGTGCAACTTAATTATATATGTACCTACATATAAATTGTTTAAAGTATGTGTGCTTTGGAAAAACCTTGGCAATGATTTAACAACTTGTTAACAACCTGTTTGTAGAATACATATGTTTAATTATATTTGCTCATTCATTTCTACTAGAGATGAAATCGTGAACAAAATGATCGATCTTGCACGCTCTAAAAACACTTATGAATGACCTAGATTTTATCGCTGAAGCTCTTGCGCGCTCACGTAAGCGTAAAGACAAACTAATCATCATCATGATAAAAAAGAAACAATCACGCAAAAAAATTCTTCTCATGATGGATCACGCACGATGAACGTTTTTATATTTCAGTTCATGCATGTTCATGATCACGCGTGATCATTCAGAATTCACGCACATAAGGTAAACAATGCCCATCTCCAATTTATACTAATTCTAAACCAAATATTGTTTTAAGAATATTATTATATGCTTTTGATTGAAGGTTGTTGTGTAGGCGCCACAGTGGCTGGTAGCTTTTTCAGGTGCTTTTAAATTGGCGTTAAACTGCTACAAAAATTAAATATTGTAAATTATTCACATTTTTTTGAAAGTGTGAAAATTAAAATTTCAATATTTAATTTCCGGTGCAATACAATAAAGAATATTTTGAGACTTGTAAAATCTACGGTCACAATCTATAACAGATTAAGTCGAGTTAGGATAAATTTGATTTTATTTAGCTGTCGTATACATTGTATAAATATATTTGCCATCAATTTCTCTAATTTTTAACCTTTTTAAGACGGCTTCTGTAAAAGTATTAAAGAAAAATATATCGACGCCTAATTGGAAGCAAGTTTTTGATACATTAAACTGCTCTCCCGGGAAATTTTTAGAAGGACTTAAGCGGTTGCGGCTTGTGACCACAAAAATTACATTATAAAATACAGTAGTAGTCTAGATTTAAAAGAAAGTACTTTTGAAAAAAGAGCCTATTAAAGTACCTTTTAAAGATTTCAGTTAAGTGCGATCTTGGCGATCGAACACGAAGGGTTCCGTACGAATACACATAACGTTACAGAAAATGCAAAAAGCCCTATCTAACATTTTCAATATTTTACAGGAGAAGCATAAGACTTGTTTAAATGAAAACTATATAGGCAATTAGTGCAAAATCTAACAATACATACAAGTAAAAAAGGACCCATAAATTTATATATTTATTGTAAAATTTTGCACTAATTGTCAATATATTTTGTCATGTAAACAAGTTTTATGCTTCTCCTGTTAAACTTTTAAAATGTTAGATAGGGCCTTTGGCATTATCTGTGACGATATATTCCTTTTGGGTTTTCCCTTTTTTTCATTTTGACAACTTCGTTTTGCTTCTTCGTTTAATTTTACTTTTTTTTATTTTTAAGTTTTTTTTGGCGATTTTGTTGGCTTTGGCGCTTTTTTCCATTTTGTTGAACTTTTCAATTTTTCGTTTTTTGCATATTTGTTGTTGTTGTTGTTTTTTGCCGATTTTTTTTTAGTTTTGACGATCTTTAAGTTTTCGCGTTTTTTTTTTGTTTTAAAAATTTTTTTCGTTTTAAGGATATTTTTAGTTTTTACCGATTTATTTTATTTTTGACGCTTTTTCTCAGTTTTTGCGTTTTTTTTTCGTTATGGCGATTTTTTTCGGTTTTTAATGATTTTTTTAGTTTTAGTGATTTTTTGTTTTCTTTTGCCACTTTTTTCGTTTTGGCGATTTTTTCGGTTTTTGACGATTTTTTTAGTTTTAGCGTTTTTTTGTTTTGGCACTTTTTTTCGTTTAGGTGATTTTTTCCATTTTTTTTTCGTTTTTTTACGATATTTTTAGTTTTAGCGATTTTTTCGGTTTTTGGCGATTTTTTTACTTTTTTGGCGATCTGTTAAGTTTAATTGATTTGTTGCGTTTCAGGGATGTTTTTACTTTTGGCGTTTTTTTCTTGTAAGCGCGTTTTTCTCTTTTGACTCTTATGGTTGCCACGATACAGCAAATTGTGCAAACTACATTAACTGATAGAATACCCTTTAATTTTTATTGTTTTAAATATCAGTGTTACTTGGTGTAGTCTGTATAATAATACACTAATTTTGTAAATTTCAAGTGCCTATATATAAGTGCCTGCATATTACATTACAACTTCAACACGTTTCGTTACCAGCTTCACAACACTCTTTAATTTCTAACTGTCCTATACTTGTTGTTATAGCGGCCAAAGTTTTATATAAATTTTAGGTCCGTGGCTCTTACGGTTCTCGACAAAAACGCCTGTGACAGACAGACAAACAGTTTTAGTGTGCGGTAACCTAAAAAAGTACCTTTTACAAAAAGAAATATTTAAAAAACTACATTTTACAAAAAGAAACATTTAAAAAAGTACATTTTACAAAAAGGAACTTTTAAAAAATTACACTTTAAAAAAAGTAGCTTTTAAATAATTACACTTTAAAAAAAGAAGCTTTTGAAAAAAGTAGCTTTTAAAAAAAGTAGCTTTTAAAAAAAGTACCTTTTAAAAAAAGTACCTTTTAAAAAAAGTACCTTTTAAAAAAAGTACCTTTTAAAAAAAGTACCTTTTAAAAAAAGTACCTTTTAAAAAAAGTACCTTTTAAAAAAGTACCTTTTAAAAAAAGTACCTTTTAAAAAAATACCTTTTAAAAAAAGTACCTTTTAAAAAAAGTACCTTTTAAAAAAATACCTTTAAAAAAAATTCCTTTTGAAAAAAGTACCTCCTAAAAAAAGTATCTTTGAAAAAAGTACCTTTTAAAAAAGTACCTTTTTAAAAAAGTACCTTTTAAAAAAAGTACATTTTAAAAAAAGTACCTTTTAAAAAAGTACCTTTTAAAAAAAGTACCTTTTAAAAACAGTACCTTTTAAAAAAGTACCTTTTACAAAAAGTACATTTTAAAAAAAGTACCTTTTAAAAAAGTACCTTTTAAAAAAAGTACCTGTTAAAAAAAGTACCTTCAAAAAATTTCTTTTAAAAAAGTACCTTTTAAAAAAAGTACCTTTTAAAAAAAGTACTTTTTAAATAGAGTACCTTTTAAAAAAAGTACCTTTTAAAAAAAGTACCTTTTAAAAAAGTACCTTTTAAAAAAAAGTACCTTTTAAAACAAGTACCTTTAAAAAAAGTATCTTATAAAAAAGTACCTTTTAAAAAAAGTACATTTTAAAAAAAGTACCTTTTAAAAAAGTATCTTTTTAAAAAAGTAACTTTTAAAAAAAAGTACCTTTTAAAATAATTACTTTTAAAAATTTTCCCTTTTAAAAAAGTACCTTTTGAAAAAGTCCTTGTAAATAAGTACCTTTTAAAAAAGTACCTTTTAAGAAATATACGTTTTAAACAAATTAAATGTCTCTTAAACCGAAACAGTAAGTTGTTTTATTTGTAAAATTAACTGCCATATTTGAATAAATTTTCTCACGAGCTTATAAATGAACAGCATTTTTAATTTAATGCTCATCGTCGATCATTTAGAGCTTTAAAAGATAATAATTCAGATTTTTATATGCAAATCAATGCACATAAGAAATGTTGGCGTTTTAAAACGTTTGCGTATGAACAAGAAATCATTCATAATGACAGTTAAACACAAACAAATGAACTTTCTTTTTAGAACTAAATTGTTAGTTATTATTTCATTGATTATAGACTTAATTTAAAAAATATTGTTGAAAGAGGAAAATTTAAGAAAACAGATAGATATAAAAAATATCAAACAAGAACTGTAAAATTTATTGGGTTTTAAATACAAATAAGGTGTGGAACTTCTGAGTACGCCCTTGCTTACTAATTCTTGTTTTTTTTATATATTAATGACTTGATTGATTTGGAATATTTAGAAGGTTAAATCTGCAATAAATAAAGTTATAAAAGTCTCATAAATTTTAGAGGTTCTTTATGATTTTGACATCTTTTAATTGGTGGGTTATTAATTACACTGACCTAAAAATAAAAAATTATTGATGTAAGATCGAGTTTTGTTTTGAGTTAAATTGTCTTTGTTAATTTCATTAACCTTGTCTTGGATTTAAGTTCATAAGCACGATATTAATAATTAATTGTCATCTTCCTACTACACACTCCCAATCTGGCTGCTCTCCCTGAGATAACATCTAGTGCCAGTTGGTACGCTTATAAATTTATTTTTTATTTTATAGGTGCTCGAGCACAACAAACAATGCTTGCTACTGGAGCATAACACAACATATTTTTGTTGCTTTTGTTTTTAATCTGTATGTGAGTGATTACAGAAATATGTTCACACATTATTGCATTATTGTTATGAACATATTCATGTTGAAAAACTTACCAAAAAGAAAATTAAAAAGAAAAACAAAAGAAAATACAACAAAGTATTTTGACGATTTTGTGTTCCAAAAGTAGCAAAGTGACGATTTTTTCATAAAAAGTGACGATTTTATGCAGTGCTAAAAATATAGCAATTTTCTTTTAATAAATATTATGTCAACGAGACAGTTGAATTTCCCTAGTGTTATATGTATATGAAGAGGTCATACATAGACGAGGGCGTGTCAATAAGTCCTTGAGTTTTTGAACTTTCCGCCTTTTAACTGAAAGGGCAACACTGCTCCTTTCAATAGGTATCTGTCAATTGATAGGAGCACTGATATTGTCCTTTCAGTTAAAAGGCGGAAAATTCAAAAAGTCATGGATTTATTGACACGCCCTCGTATACGCATCACGTCTTGTGTTTGAAATCCATTGTATAAGAAATCCAATATATAAAAAAGTTGCCCGTACAGAAACCAGACCCACCTATCTACAAGTATTTCGATGCGCTGAGTCCCGATCTGAGGCACGTTCGACTCGTTGCTCCTCAAATTTCGAGCAAATAGTGAAAAGCAGAAGATTTTCGAGATTTTTAAGAGATATTGTCATGTTTTCGTTTGATGGTTTTTCGACGAAACTGTCAACAAATTAATTGAATTTTCTGGTGCCCGATTTTTTTTCGCAATTTTTAATAGTTGAAATGACGATATTTTTCTTTTCTGTCGTCAAATTGACGATTTTCCGGCAAATTTATCTGGCAGCTCTGTTAGTAAGAGAGAACAACGAGAGAATATAGTATAATAAATTCAGTAGAGTGCGACTTTGTCTCGCATACGAAGTGTTCCGTACGAATGCCCTTTCGTTTTTGCCCTTTTTTCATTTTGACAATTTTTTCGTTTAATTTTATTTTTTTTATTTTTTACCTTTTTTCATTTTTTAGTTTTGGCGCTTTTCTCATTTTGGTGATTTTTTTGGTTTTTGAAGATTTTTCGTTTTGTGGCGATTTTTTTTTGTTTCTTGCTGATTTTTTAGTTTTGAAAATTTTCTAGTTTTGGGGTTTTTTTGTTTTAACGTTTTTTTTTTCGTTTTTTGACGATATTTTTAGTTTTAACGCTTTATTTTAGTTTTTGCGTTTTTTCATTTTTCTTTTTTTCATTTTGGAGATATGTGTAGGTTTCTGGTGATAGTTCTTGTGATTTTTTTTTAGTTCTAGCACTTTTTTCGGTTTGGCGATTTTTTCGGTTTTTTTGTTGGTCTGGCGCTTTTTTTTTGTTTTGGTGATTTTTTCCGTTTTTTAATATGCCGTCAAAAAACGGGGGAAAAAATCACCAAAACAAAAAAGCAAGAAAAAAAACCCCCAATTCAACAAAAACCCGAAAAAATAGTTTTAGCGATTTTTTAAGTTTTGGTGCTTTTTTCGTTTTGGCGATTTTTTTCGTTTTTTGCCATTTTTTTAGTTTTTTTTGTTATCTTTTTAGTTGTGGTGATTTTTTTACGTTTTAACGATTTTTTTACTTTTTGTGCTTTTTTGCCTTTAAGCGCTTTTTCATTTGAACGATTTTTCGTTTTGGCATTTTTTGATTTTGGAATTTTTTTAGTTTTAGCATTTTTTAAAAATCTCAAGAGTTTGCCTATTACGATTTCCAACGTACAGAAAATTGTCTAAATTACATAGTCAAAATTACATTAACTAATAGAATACGATTTAGTTTTTGTTGCTTTAAATATCAGTGTTAACTGGTGTAGTCTGTATAAAAATACACTAGCCCAATTCATAATCTTGTGCAAATGCTCTTGCATCGTAGCATTTGCAAAATGGTATTGCATATTGATACTCACCACTTAACAGTTGTTAGTGGTGAGTATAAATATACTATACCATTGTGCTAATGCTACGATGCAAGACCATTTGCACAAGATTGTGAATTGGGCTACTAACTTTGAAAATTTCAAGTGTCTATATATAAGAGTCTGTATATTACAATAGTATTTCAACATGTTTAGTTGCTCGCTTTAGAAAACCCTTTAATTTTTAAATATCATATACAACACTTATATGAGTCAAAGTTTTACATTTTCTGGTCCGTAGCTCTTACGGTTCTCTAGAAAACAGCCTCTGATAGACAGACAAACAGATGGACAGCGTAGCCAAAACAACAGGGTTCCTTTACACTTTTGGTGTACGGAACCCTAAAGATGTAAAAACATGCCAGATGTAAACTTTCAAAGTGCCGATATTCGCATATTTTTTGTGCCCTCTCACTATGATCCAGGATCCCAGAATTTTGGCCATAAATAGAATATTGATTTAGTGGTTTTAAAAAATATTGCATTGTGGGGTTTTTGGCAAATATGAAATTTAAATTTTAAGATTCAAGATCTAAAAATCAATCCTTTATTTTTTTTTGTAAAGGGATTTGTAGGAGATATTATTTTATTTAAAAAAAGGGCCATATCATTTTTTTATGTTGTACGATGTTTTCGAATCAGTGTTTCTTATGCCATAAATTCTAATTATGTACTAATTCCTTCTATTTGAATTTTTCCTAAAGAGATTGTATTGAATAAAATAAGATATTAATTGAAAGTGGTTCTTGTATTATTGGCACGTTGCTTAATGTTTTTTTTAAATTGCAACATTAAAGCAAAAAACAAAATTAAACAAGTCTTATATATAAAACCACTCAAATTTTTATGATACAAGCAAGCAAGAAAACTTATAACATTTTTTAATTTTTTTTTTTCATCATGAGACAAAGTAAATCTGTTAACGCTCCACAACCAACCCAAATAAACTCAACATTGCAACGTGCAAAATTGTAGTTGTTTTCTAGTAAATTTTTCTGCTTAAGAAACACATGTGTTTTCAACTAAACAAGGCAATCAAGCGGAAAATACTATTATATTTGTTAAGGTAAAAATATCTTTTACAACCTGGTTGATTTAAACATGAGCAACATTCAATAATGATTTTGAAAATTAAAAAAAATATATATATGTTTGCTACTCTAAGCTAAAAACCAGTAAAGTGTTATTAAATGTAGGTCAATGGATTTTTTTGCTGATATTCCGCATTCAACTGGTTGAGTTTTTGGATCAAAGGATTCTTAGTAAGTGCAGTCTTTATATTCGCAATGCTGTCAATGTTGATTTTTGAAATTATTCAAAACTTAAAATAGTTTGGAAAATTTAAAAGTGCACGCCTCATAATCTCATTTAGACCGTGAAATTAAATAGGCTTCTATTCCTAATTATACTGAAGCGTAAAAAAGGGCTCGATTAGTGAAGTCTTTTGGTCGTTATCGTGACTACATACAGGATCCGTACATACAGACAAACGGACGTCCAATACAGAATTTTTTTAAACAGTTTTTTAAATAGTTTAAATAACAAAAATGACATTAAAAATGTCATGAGTGTTAAAAATTGTATTTTTTCTCAATATGTGTGTGTATATATTTTTTACAGGTGAAATATATGATAATAATAGAGCCATTTTAAGTTTGAAAAATCAGTAGTTTCACGTGAAGTGAGAGTAGCAAAAAAACTCCCCTTCAGCGGTAATACACAGCGGGTTGAATTATTCTACAAAAAAATTTGGCACGACATTCTCTTATAGATCTTCAAAGACATCCAAGCTCCACACTCAAGTTGAACGTTAGATATTATTAAAATTTCAAAATGTGTTTTAGGGTTAATTTCGTACTTATTCACAATTAGAGCTCGGCATACGAAATCTTGTAAGCTTTACGTTTAAGGCATAAGATTTGTTCAGATTTGTCATGTAAAACATCGCAAGAAAAATTTTTCTGGAATATTTTAACGCTCTAACTCTTCCCTGTAAGGCCGTTTTCGTCCCTTTCTGAAAAAAGGCGAAAAGCTCTCCTTCAGGTGTGATAGAGCAGGCTGAAGTGTTCTAAACTTTCAAATCGCCGATAGGAGTACTCATTTTTTGGTATGCTCTGCCAGAATCTATCGTTAGAACTTTATTTAAAAAAAAAATCATATTGTTTCAAATATAATATTCAAATAAATTCAGTAAAGTGCAACTTTGGCTCGCACATGAAGGGTTCCGTACGACTACAAGTGTTTCCCTTTTCATTTTTTACCTTTCACTTTGACAATTTTTTCATTTTTCTTTTTCGTTTAATTTTAGTTTTTTAATTTTATGTTTTTTCTTAGTTTTTTTTCGATTTTTTTTAGGTTTGGCGCTTTTTTCATTTTTTGCGATTTTTTCGGTTTTTGGCGATTTTTAGTTTTTTTTGCGATTTTTTTACCGATTTATTTAGTTTTGTCGTTTTTTTTACGATTTTTTTGGTTTTCTCACGATATTTTTAGTCTGAGCGATTTGTTTTAGTTTTGACGCTTTTTTCAGTTTTAGCGCTTTTTTCGCTTTTGGAGACTTTTTCGGTTTTTGGAAATTTTTTTAGCTTAAGCAATTTTTTTAGTTTCGGCACTTTTTCGTTTGGGCAATTTTTTCGGTTTTTGGCAATTTTTTTTATCGCGTTTTTTTGCGCTTTTTCGTTTTGGTGCTTTTTCCATTTTTTGCGATTTTTTCGCTTCTTGACTATCTTTTTAGTTTTAACGATTTTTTTTAAAGTTTTAGTGCTTTTTCCAGTTTTTGGCGATTTTTTCAGTCTTTTGGCGATTTCTTTAGTTTTGGTGATTTTTTGCGTTTTAGCGATTTTTTTAATTTTGGTGCTTTTTTTAAGCGCTTTTTCATTTTGGCGATTTTACATTTTGTCGTTTTTTTTAGTTTTGGAATTTAAAGATTTTACCTCTTATGGTTTCTAAGATACACCAAATTGTCTAAATGATACAGTCAAAAGTACATTAACTGATAGAATGCCCTTTAATTTTTATTGTTGTAATTGTTAGTGTTCATTTGTGTAGTTTGTATAATAATACACTAACTGGGAAAATTTTAAATGTCTATATATATGTGTTTGTATATTACATTAGTATTTCAACATATTTCGTTGCTCGCTTCAGAACACTCTTTTGTTGTTGTAGCGGCCGAAGTTTTACATATTCTGTGAAAATATCAGGTCTATAGCTCTGACGGTTATCGAGAGAACAGCCTATGATAGACATACAGAGGGACAGCGTAGCGAAAACAATAGGGTTCCTGTACACTTGTGGTGTACGGAACCCTAAAAAGGTCGGCTCTAAGACAGGGAAACGGACAGATGGACAAACGGACGAATGGACCACAAGTCCATTCCGGGATTTTCTTTCATGTCAAATAAAAATTTTAAAAATTGTTTTATAAATGTCGGAGGTCTGAGGAAGCAAACATAAAAAATGCAAGCAAATTGATGATAATCTTCTCCTTCTTTTTATTCCCTCATTTAAAGAAAATAGTTAATTTTTAAAATGTTTTTCTAGAACTCAACCTCAAAATACCGCCTGTCAGGCCATGAAGGATAAAAGATGCTGTTGGACTCGTGGCAAAGTTATTGGTGGCAGTTCTGTGCTAAATACCATGTTATACATCAGAGGCAATCGCAGAGATTTTGATCAATGGGCTTCTTTTGGTAATCCCGGCTGGAGCTATGAGGAGGTGTTGCCTTACTTTCGCAAATCAGAAGATCAAAGAAATCCCTATTTGGCGCGAAATAAAAGATATCATGGCACGGGTGAGTGCAAAATTAATTTAACTATAAAAGAAATTATTTTCTAAAGTTGTTTTTTTTTTGTTTTTTGTAAGCAGGTGGCTTATGGACAGTGCAAGATGCTCCCTATAACACACCTTTGGGTCCCGCCTTTTTACAGGCTGGCGAAGAAATGGGTTATGATATTGTCGATGTGAATGGTGAACAACAGACAGGTTTTGCTTTCTATCAATTTAATATGAGACGTGGTTCACGCAGCTCAACTGCCAAATCCTTCCTAAGGCCAGCGCGTTTAAGAAAAAATTTGCATGTGGCTTTATTTTCACATGTTACCAAAGTTTTGACGCATCCTCAAACTAAAAGAGCCACCGGAGTGGAATTTATACGCAATGGCATATTACAAACAGTATATGCCACCAGAGAGGTTATCTTAGCAGCAGGAGCAATTGGCTCTCCACATATTATGATGTTGTCGGGCATAGGACCTGCCGAAGAGCTACAAAGAGTGGGTATACCTTTGGTCCACTATCTACCAGGAGTGGGTCAAAATTTACAAGATCACATTGCCGTGGGAGGCATAGCATTTCTCATTGATTATCCCATATCGATAGTAATGAAAAGAATGGTGAATATTAATACAGCGTTACGTTATGCCATAACGGAGGATGGTCCTTTGACCTCCAGTGTGGGTTTGGAGGCAGTGGCTTTTATTAATACCAAATATGCCAATGCTAGTGATGATTGGCCAGATATGAATTTTATGATGACTTCAGCTTCTGTCATGTCAGATGGTGGTTCTCAGGTCAAATTGGCACATGGTCTAACCGATGAATTTTACGAGGACATGTACAGTGAAGTTAGTAATCGTGATGTGTTTGGCATATTTCCCATGATGTTAAGACCAAAGAGTAGGGGCCATATTAAGTTAGCTTCGAAAAATCCTCTACGTTATCCTTTGCTCTATCACAACTATTTAACACATCCTGATGATGTTAATGTTCTAAGAGAAGGTGTTAAAGCAGCCGTAGCCATGGGTGAGACTCAAGCTATGAAAAGATTTGGTGCACGTTTTTGGTCTAAGCAATTGCCCAATTGTAGACATTTAGCCCACTTTACCGATGAGTATTGGAATTGTGCTATACGCCAGTATACCATGACCATTTATCATATGTCGGGTACCGCTAAAATGGGACCACCCAACGATCCTTGGGCTGTGGTAGATCCCCAACTTAGGGTATATGGCATACCAGGTCTAAGAGTTATAGATGCCAGTATAATGCCTACCATTACAAATGGCAATATTCATGCTCCTGTTGTCATGATAGCCGAAAAGGGAGCTGATATGATTAAAGAACTGTGGCTTAGTACACCCCAGTATCGTGTAAGACGCGAAGTGGCAGAGGAGCCAGAAATTTGCAATATCTCTGATACCTCAAGTAGTTTAAATTTAAATAATTTGGACGAGATTTCATAGCTACAGTGTTCATAGTTTGTTTAGCTGTGTTTTCCAAATGAACTTTAGATATTTAATTTATATATATTATGATTTGATATTTATTTATTGAATTGAAATTTGTGTATTTTGTCTAATGTTTTGCTTTAAAAAATAGTCTGTTCACTTAAGAGTATAATGTGTTTATTTAGGACCTGTCCTACGATGTCGACAAGTCGATTTCGTTCTCTTATTTGTATTGAAAACAAAACCAAATTAAAATTTTTTTATTATTGTTTTCAATATAAACAAGAGAACGACATCGACTTGTCGACATCGTGGTACAGGTCCTTAATTTTTTGGTTCTTAATATTTGTAAATATTTCAGTCGTTTAATTTAACAAAATGTATTTTTATAAGATATTTTTAGTTAAATTTAAGTTTATTTATTAAGACAAAGAAGCAATAAATTTTTAAATTAAATAAATAAGATCAAAGGTACTTCTGTGTGAATCCAAATTGATTATTTGGAACGGAATTCCTTATGGCACGTTGTGCATATGATATGCAGCTAGGCTTGCCAGACGGGCTTGCATGGGCTATTTTGTCAAGATATTTTAGGTGTGTTCAAGTATTCAAGTATTTTTGATGTAATAATGGTTATACATAGCTAAATTGTATTTATGATCATTGTCCGTTATTCAGAGCAAGCTCATACACACACTTTTCGTCAAGTTTTCTTTTAAAAATATCTAAATAAACATTTTGATGTATAATTTTGTCAATAAAATGAAATATCCTGTTCTTGCTATAGAAAATGACCCCCTAGACCAACACTGAACCACTTCCATGCTTTGCTGTCAATTTCAAGTTATTTGAACGTAGTTCCTAATTTTATCCCCTCCATACTATGGCTTTACCATCCGACCCAAATACGTACAATTTTTTTTCGTCGGTGGACATAACATTTCTCTAACAAGAAAAATCCTTATTTTCGTATTCTTTTGCAAATTTTAGTCGTATGGTTTGATTACGCTTACTAATAAGCAGGTTTTCTCTAGCTCTTCTTCCATTTAGACCAGCTCTGTGAAGTAAGTTTTTTATTCTTTATGAGCTCGCGTTCTTACTACAGGCCTCCCTCAGCCATAGAAGCAAGTTTTGGAGTCCTTAATAGGGAGTTAGCTTTTATTTTTTGGAAAACGTTCTTCTGCTTCAGAAAGTATTTTGTTGTTGGCCTGTTTTGGTTTGTTTTACACATTTTAGTGTGTCAAGTTCTCTTTTGAAAAACAAGCTGATTTTAATCCAATGTCAAGCTAGTGTACTATTTGAATCTGGCAACCCTATATGCAGCATATATGTAAATGTTGTTTTTTTAATACAATACGTGTATCAAATACACGGGCAACAACTACTAGTAAGAAATATGTACGTGTAACGACAATTCGAAACAAGCAACAGGCTGGCGCGAAAATTTAATTCTTTAAAAGCTCAGTGTTGCCGCTTTAGTATTTTCACGGTTTTCAGTGCTGCCGTTGTTTTCCGGGGAAGTTTTAAGATTTTGAAGATATTTTTGTCCTAGTTCTTGGGAGCTCCAGAAACTCCTGAGATCTTAAGGTGATTTTTGACCTACTTTTTGGGAATCTGGGGAACTTCTGGCATTTTGGGGATGAGTTTGTCCAAGTTTTGGAAAGCCTATATCCAGGTTTGTGTTTTGGCTATTGCGTGGTGCTCTTGCCCTTATTTTCCGGGGAAGTTATTAAATTTTGGGAAGATTTTTGTGCTAGTTTTTGGGAATCCGGGACATTTCTACAGAGATTTTTATCCTATTTTTTAGGAATACGGGAAACTTTTGGGATTTTGGGGAGATTTTGGGCCAAGTTTTTGGGAATCAAGCTTGTGTATTAGCTAATGTTTGGTTCCCTTGCTACATATATAAAGGTGTCTCGGCTAAACGACATGTGTCTCGGCTAAGTTCTTAAGAAGTATCGCTAAAGTAACGCCTAAGTATCTTCCAAGTGATATTTGATTTTGTTGACAAATTGAGGCGGTGAAAAGCGAAGGGGTACAAGTGCCAAAACTAACAGAATTGAGTTATATGCCGGAATCAACACTTAATAAAAATATATATCACTCTACAAAAATTTAGACCTGTGCGATGGATGACCTCAAGAGGCGGTATGTATTAGAAACTAAAAATATTATGTATGAAATGCATGGCAACAACAAATTTTTAAGCTTAATCACTCAGAATTTTCTTTTTTGCACTTGTACCCCTTTATTTTTAAGCCCCTCAATTATTTTCTGCTTGCATCTAGAGGTTGAAGTTATTATCTTCCTTTGATTGTTGCCATCAAGTTAGGTGAAAATTTTGTTTTTAAATTATAACTTTTATTTTTGCCGATTACAACCTTTATTTCCGATGATTAGGCGGAGTGTGTCGAAGGGCGATAAAGATGAAGGACCGTCTGATATAGCGAGCGAACGTGGACGGGCTACGGTGGCCTGCCAATTTCGTAAGGCCGAAAGTGGCCGCCCGATGACATAACGCCGATATTAGCATGCCGAAGACGCAGAGTGGTTCCAATTGGAAAATGAGGTAATAAATCTGTATCTTTGAAACTTGCGATCTTGCGATACGATTACAAAACGATGTATATAAAAATCATAGAGGAGGACCTAAGCTGCAAGATGTGTGCGAAGATAAATTTAAATTTAACTAGCGGAGACAAAAACCAAATTTTTAGCAGAGTCATTTTTGCAGTTAACAGAACACTGTTAAACACTTAACAGTCGTAGTAAAATTTGATGAAATGAGTTTAGGAGGCCGAATCGAGGAATTGGAAACAGGTCCATACTAATAAGTTTATGGAAAATATCGTCCAACAGATGCTTATGACATTATGATAATAGGGCACTCTAAGAATATATGCAATATAAAACAAAAAATGTTTTTAAAATAAATGTTTTCTGGAGAAGATTAGTGGTCACTATGGAGAAAGGGTAAATTCTAGAGATATCCCACTACATAGAAATGGTGGCCCAGGTAGTGCTCTAACTTGCAGAAAAGGTGCCATATCTGAAATCATTTTGTGTCTTTGGGATATCTCTAGAATTTACCTTTTCGCATAATGTGGATCCTAGGCCTCAATTTTCTTTTGGTTCCAATGCGCTACAAGTAAAGATGTGCCCAAACATGGCCAAAATCTCTCAGAGATACTCGTAGTCAAAAATTTACTTAAGTTCAATTTTCAAAGTTTTGTAAAAAAACTCACAAATACAATTGAAAAATGCGACTTATATTTTCGAATAATGTGGATCTTAGGCCTCAATTTTCTTTTGGTCCCAATGCGCTACAAGTAAAGATGTGCCCAAACATGGCCAAAAATCTCTCAGAGATAGTCAAAAATCTCTGAGAGATAGTCAAAAATTTACTTAAGTTCAATTTTCAAAGTTTTGTAAAAAAAGACACAAAATGATTTCAGATATGCCACCTTTTCTGCAAGTTTGAGCACTACCTGGGGCACCATTTCTTTGTAGTGGGATATATCTAGATTTTACCCTTTCTCCATAGTGACCACTAATCTTCTCAAGAATTATTGCTTAAACTAAAATTTTAAAACTCATTATTCCAAAGACACAAAATGATTTCAGATATGCCACCTTTTCTGCAAGTTAGAGCACTACCTGAGGCACCATTTCTATGTAGTGGGATATCTTTAGAATTTACCCTTTCTCCATAGTGAGCACTAATCTTCTCCAGAAAACATTTATTTTAAAAACATTTTTTGTATTATATTGCATATATTCTTAGAGTGCCCTATTATCATAATTTCATTAGCATCTGTTGGACGATATTTTCTATAAACTTATTAGTATGGACCTGTTCCCAATTCCTCGATTCGGCCTCCTAAACTCATTTCATCAAATTTTACTACGACTGTTAAGTGTTTAACAGTGTTCTGTTAACTGCAAAATGACTCTGCTAAAAATTTGATTTTTGTCTCCGCTAGTTAAATTTAAATTTATCTTCACACACATAGCTTCAAGAATGTTGAAATTTGGACCACCTTGTTGACATACACTTTCAGCTACAGGGTGTCAAAGTTGACTACCTGGGGCATGAAAAACCCTGTCCGCCTCATAACCTTTACACATACTATCCGATTTTAATGAATTTAAACTTGCTGAAAAGTTCATAAATAGATAAAGAAAATACAATTTATTTCATTAAATTATCTTTAGTATTTTCAAAGATATTTAGCTTTGAATTTTAATATTTTGGTTTTTGGCCTCGACTTTGTTCTCTATTTCATCAATATCTCTGGTAAAGAAATAGCCAAGATTTTCAAAAAATTATTTTATGATTTTTAACAAAAATCCTTGATAACACGCAGAAAAAATTTTTTAGTTATCTCAATTCATGTAGTCGTTAAAAGGATTCAAAGTCGGGACTTTGAAATGAGAGTGAAAAATGGCAAATTTTTGACAAAAAATAGAGTTTAATTGTTCGACGTTTTTCTCAAAAATTTTTCAAAGCTAAAATTTTTTATTTTTAATAGTTCAAAGCAATCACTGCATTGGAAATTTTAAATCGATAAAAGCGTGCACACTTCATCCAGCAATTAATTTCTCAAAAAAAAACTCCCATCCAATTTTTCAATGTTCTCTACAATTATATTAGATATATTTAATATAATTACTATGGCTTTTAATTGTTACCCTCTAAAATGTGGCCAAAAGAGCAAAGGATGAGCTTATACGTTCGTCATGTATGTATGTAGGTATGTATATTTTTTCCATGTCTACCGATTTCTCCGTCATTTGACATTTGTCCTTAAGAACAACAATTAAAAGGAAAAGTTTCTGAAGTTTTAAATTTATTTTAAAGCTTTTAAAAAGTTTTTTTTTAATTTTGCATGAAAAAAACACTTTTTTACGATACTGTGAAGATACGGTGAAATATATTGATTTACCTATGCATAATTTAGCATATTAAACACTTTATATTGCACATATTTTTATTTAAAGAAAATGTTCTATGTAGCCCATATATCATTTCTTTCTCATGAAACAAATTTTTCCTGGAATTGCCTTTTATATTTAAAATTAATAAGAACATAACGTTTATTACAATTTTATATTTAGTTGACTCACTCTGTCAAATAGTGCGCTTGCACAACTCTTAGCGTAGCCATCAACCACAGACTTGCTGTTACATGTGTATTTTCACCACATATAGAGATAAAAGCTTACCTAAAATGAAAAAAAACATAAAAAAACAGGTAAATAATGTTGTCAATGTAAATGAAAAATTTGATTAAAATGTGGGCAACTTGAGGACCTAACTGGATGATTTTTAGGGTTCCGTACATCAAAATTGTAAAGGAACAGTATTGTTTTCGCTACGCTGTCCGTCTGTCTGTCTGTCACAGGCTGTTTTCTCGGGAACCGTAAGAGCTACGGAGCTGAAATTTTCACAGAATATGTAAAACTTTGGCCGCTACATCAACAAATATATGACAGTTAAAAATTAAAGATGTTCTAAGGCGAGCAACGAAACATGTTGAATTACTAATGTAATGTACAGACACTTATAATTTCCAAAATTAGTGTTAATTAGTGCAGCCTGTAGAATAGACTAAACCAATTAACACTAATATTTAAAACAATACAAATTAAAGGGTGTTCTATCAGTTAATGTAATTTTGACTATTAAATTTAAAAAATTTGCTGTATCTTGGAAACCGTAAGAGACAAACTCATGAAATTAAAAAACACGCTAAAAATAAAAATTCTAATATTAAAAACATGTCAAAACGAAAAATCGCCGAAGTAAAAAATCGCTAAAACGCAAGAAAACAGAACTAAAAAGATAGCCAAAAAACTAAAATAATCGCCAAAAGCCGAAAAAAGTCGTCAAAACGAAAAGAGCACTAAAACTTGAAAAAATCGCTAAAATTAGAAATATCATCAAAATCGAAAAAAATCTCCAAAAATAGAAAAAAAATCACCAAAACGAAAAAAAGCGGAAAACCGAAAAACCGCCAAAACATAAAAAACGCTAAAACTAAAAAAGTCACCAAACACAGAAAAAATCCTCAAAACCGAAAAAAGCGCTTAGCTGAAACTAAAACGCCAAAACTTATTTAAGTTTCGCTAAAACTAAAAATATCGTCAAAAAGCGAAAAAAAACAGTTAAAACGAGACAAAAAACGCCAAAACCAAAAAAATCGCCAAAACTAAAAAAATCGGCAAAAAACGAAGAAAAATCGTCAAAAACGAAAAAATCAGCTCAATGAAAAAAAAGCGTCAAACAAAAAAAAAATCACCAAAACATAAAAAAGGTAAAAAATTAATATAATAAAATTAAACAAAAAAGCTAAACGGAAAAATTGCCAAAATGTAAAAAGAGAACACCGCTTCCCAAGTTATGATGAAATCGGTATAGCAGCCTACTGAAAAATACCAAATTTTAGAAGAAAAAAAAATGTTTTATTTAAATGTTGACTCTTTTGTAGTTAGGGAACCATTACACAACAAAAAAATATAGTGGTATTCAAAGTTCATGACAAAAGTCTAATTTTATTGTATAGTGAATTATACCAAAAAAATCGATACCGTTTTCGCTTTAGAAGATAGACGGGATATCCTCTCATCATTTCTAAGTCGCAAGAACGTTAATCATTGAGCTCCTAAGTCTGGTGGGCATTTGTTGCAAACTAAAAACAAGACGAAATGTATAACGTAGTTAGGTACCTTTCACCTAAAAACTATTCGAATTCATCCTCTTTTTAAAAGGAATATCTAGTCCATTTGCAAATAAACTTTTTATATAATTTATTATTCTTGATCATCAGCCAGCTGCCTGTTGGCAACTTTTTATCAACAAACAATAATACCTACGATTTATAAATCTGGTAATAAAATGATAAAAATCTATTGCAATTGAAAGAAATTAAAATATATTAATTTTTACGCCAGAGTGATTTAAGCAAGAGCGTTAACTGACTTTTAGTCTGCATTTAAATTATAAATAGTTCTGGAATTTTTTCAAACAAGATAATTTTGAAAGGCGGAGAGGGAGGCTCGTTTTGCACGAAGAGTTTCGTTTTGCACGAATAGTAAATTAGTTGCTCATTAGTAGTAAATATTTTAAAAACAATTATCAAAACTATAAAATGCTAATTAAAGAGTCCATTTCAATAGTATTTATTACGCATAACATTGTGTTATTTCCTTTATGCGAAAAACACACGCAAACAAATTAAAATATAAATGCTATAATTAAGATCAGATGCAGCCCACTTCCTACGAAATATTTAAATCGAAAGATATGCAGTTAAAATTAAATGTTTTTCTTGGTGGCTAATGCAACTTCGCTTCGCCTCTCTTTAAATTCTTCTCTTGACTGTTTACATTTGCTTTGGCATACAAAATTCCTCTCCCTCTCTCTCTATTTTATTCGTAAAGAATAAAATGCATTTATTAGCTACGCAACATAAAGTTTTAATAAATAATATATAATGTACGAATTAAATAAACATATATCAAATATAAAACATGTTTAAGTGAAATTTAAGTTGCAATTAGGTTCTTCAACTCTTTAGCTGGGAATTTGAAATAAATATTATTTAATATGTTTTTATTTTTATGATCTTAAGTCTTAAGAAAATGATAAAAATTTAATAAAAATTATACATAAATGTAATTGAAGTTTGTTAAACATTAATTTCTTAGTGTATCTACACTTTAAGAAATTGTTTTTGCAAAATACTCTTCAATATAATGGAGACCACCGGAACTTCGATTAACATCTTCTGCGTGGTGCTTATGATAAAGTAACGGAAGCCGGTTGATCGCAACCACATTATCCAATCTCGCATTTATCATGAGTTAAGTTAGGTTTAACAGTTGAGTTGTGTCAGGGACCAAGATAGCTACTGGGCTTAGCCAGGTTAAAGCCAATGAGACCGTTGCTTCGTGTCCTACATCTCCACCCACCATCTTGAAAATCAACTCAGAGAGATGATAACCTAACTCTCTTCTTGGTTAAAACTTTGATATAAAGAAAATTCCATTCACTTTAATCAACTACAACACTAAACAACAAAATTAAACTTTTACCATGACCTTTGTTCACCACCATATTTTTTTGATGTGTTATGTATGGTCCTCCTAACTATAAAAACAATCATAACTTTAAATTATATGCATACATTTTAGGGTTCCGTACACCAAAAGTGTAAAGGAACCCTATTGCTTTCGCAACGCTCTCCGTCTATCTGTCTGTCCGTCTGTCTATCACAGGCTGTTTTCTCGGAAACCGTAAGAGCTACGGCCCTGAAATTTTCATAGAATATGTAAAACTTTGGCCGCTACAACAACAGACATCTAAAAATTAAAGGGTATTCTAAAGAGAGCAACGAAATATGATGAAATACTAATGTAATACACAGGCACTTATATATAGACACTTTAAATTTCCAAGGTTAGTGTTAATTAGTGTAGTCTTTAAAATAGACTGCACCAATTACAATTACACTGATATTTAAAACAATCAAAGTTAAAGAGTGTGCTATCAGTTAATGTAATTTTGACTATGTCATTTAGACAATTTGCTATATCTTGGAAACCGTGAGAGGCAAACTCTTGCAATTTTTGAAAAACGCTAAAACAAAAAAATTCCAAAATTTAAAAAATGTCAAAATGAAAAATCGGAGAAATGAAAAAAGCCCTTAAAAGAAAAAAAAGCATCAAAATTAAAAAAAAAAATTGCTTAAACGTAAAAAATCACCAAAACTAAAAAAATCGCCAAAAAAACTGAAAAAACGCCAAAAAACCGAAAAAAGTCGTCAAAACGAAACAAGCATTAAAACCAAATAAATCGCTAAAACTAAAAAATATTCTCAAAAAACGAAAAAAAAATCGCCAAAAATGTGAAGAAATTATCAAAACGAAAAAAACGCCAAAACAAAAAAAAAACGCAAAAACAAAAAAAAAATCGCCAAGAACCAAAAAAAAATCGCTAAAACGAAAAAAAGTGTCAAAGCAAAAAAAACCGCTAAAACTAAAAAAATCACCAAACACCAAAAAAAAAGTCCCAAAAACGAAAAAGCGTCAAAACTTAAATTTACTGAATTTATTTTGATTTTTTTTCTAATTTAGGATTTTTAGAGAGGCTGGCTACACCGATTTCAATATAACTTGAAAAACTTGGAATGAAATTACCTTTAAGGCTGAGGCCACACGGAGTAAATTAATTAATACTTTCTTTTTTATAAAAATATATTAATTATTCTTTTTATAGTATTTTACGTTTTTTTAATACAATAATAAATTCTTGAATGAAAATTTTTGATTGAAGTTTTTGTAAAATGAATATTAGATTTTATAGTTACAATACTGTTTTGAAAGTAAAGTGAGTATAAAACAATGAGAATCAGTAATAATAATAGTAATAATATAAATAAAGATAAAAGCAGTAATAATAATAGTAATAAATAGAGTAGTAATAGTAATAATGAAAAACTACGGGTGTTTTTAAAACGCGGCGTTTCTACTTTTTATATTAAATTTTAAAGTTCTCAATTTTTTAAAACTTCAAATTTAATATAAAAAGCAGAAACGCCGCGTTTTAAAAACGCCCGTGTGACCTCAGCCTAAGCCGTTCTAACATTATTTCTTTAACCGACTTCAAAAAAGAAGGAGGTTATGAATTCGTGTATATATTTTTTTAAGTTTGTAGGCGCATAAATCTGTCATTTGTCAACCGATTTTCAAAATTCTCTTTGTTCGAAAGGGTTTGCCAGTAATTTGGCCCCAACATTTTTTTAGTCGGAAGGGGAAATTTGCTTCCCCCATGCATAACTCTGTGATTTGTGAACCGATTTTCAAAATCCTTTTTTTATTTGAAAGGGTTTGCCTGTAGTTTGGTCCTATATTTTTGTCGAGAATCGGAAGGGGAAATTTGCTCCCCCCATGCATAACTCTGTCATATGTGAGCCGATTTTCAAAATCCTTTTTTTATTTGAAAGGGTTTGCCTGCAGTTTGGTCGCTTAATTTTTTATTTATTTTTTTAATCGGAGGGGGAAATTGCTTCCTCCAATGCATAACTCCGCCATTTGTCAACCGATTTTCAAAATACTTTTTTTTGTTTGAAAGGTTTTTCTTGCAGTTTGTTTCCACAACTATTTTCGAAAATCGGTGGAAATTTGGTCCCTCCACCCCCTATGAAAAGGTTTGCCGGCAGTTTTGTTGCATAATGTTTTTTCCAAAATCGGTGAAGAAATTTGCTCCCCCCAAACATAACTCTGTCATATGTGAACCGATTTTCAAAATAATTTTTTTGTTTGAAAGCGTTTACTTGCAGTTTGGTCCTATAAATTTGTTCGAAAATCTATAGGGCATTTCTCATGTTTGAAAGGCTTTGCTCTCAGTTTGATCCCAAAGAAGTAAAAATCGGGCGGACCAAGTAGTAGCCCGATATATTAATTGTCGCATAAATACGCCGTTTCTGGACCGAGTTTAGAAATATTATATTTCAATAGACATGAAAGGATTAAGTACTATGAACGAACAATTGTTTACGGACGCCCCATTTCTACACAAACACGCCATTTGATCCAACGCTAAGCTGCGCCCATTTTGTAATCTTTTCCATAAGATCTTTTCATTGATGTCGGTTTTTCTTTTGGCAGAATTATTATATACTCAATCGTTTCGGAATTATTCAGACCGCAATGATGAAGTTTTTTTTTGTGGTTTTTGTAATAAAATTGGACAACACTTTTCCAAGTTATGATGAAATCGATGGAATTTTTTTACAAAACTTTGAAAATTGAACTTAAGTAAATTTTTGACTACGAGTATCTCTGAGAGATTTTGGCCATGTTTGTGCGCATCTTTACTTGTAGGCCATGTGGACAATATGAAAATTGAAGCATAGGATCCACACTATTCGAAAATATAAGTCGCATTGTTCAAATGTATTTGTGAATTTTTTTTGCAAAACTTTGAAAATTGAACTTAAGTAAATTTTTGACTTAAGTATATTTTTAACTATCTCTGAGATATTTTGCCCATATTTGGGCACATCTTTACTTGTAGCTCATGTGGACCATATGAAAATTGTAGCCTAGGATCCACACTATTCGAAAATATAAGTCGCATTGTTCAAATGTATTTGTGAATTTTTTTTGCAAAACTTTGAAAATTGAACTTAAGTAAATTTTTGACTTAAGTATATTTTTAACTATCTCTGAGATATTTTGCCCATATTTGGGCACATCTTTACTTGTAGCCCATGTGGATCATATGAAAATTGAAGCCTAGGATCCACATTATTCGAAAATATAAGTATAAGTATTTCGTTACGTAATAACATATTTATCTTCACACTTAAATATGTTGTAACGTAATACACGTTTCATACACGTTTCTTTAGACAGTGTTTGTTTACGAAATACTTTTAAAATAAAGCTCAGATTGAAATAAAGAATCACTGCATGATTAATTTTGCTTACATAAAAGCAATGAATGCCGGAAATTAAAATTTTTGTTCAATATTTTACTACATTCTTCAATTCCCAGGAATTCCCAGGATCACGGGAGTTTCTTTTTTATTTCCCGCTCTCCCGCGAATTTCATTTTCATTTCCCGCTCTCCCGGGAAACAAAAAAGTCTGGGAATAAAAAAACCCTAATTCTCATGCTGTGGTCTTGTCTATAACAAAAACTGAAAGTCGTCTTTCTGTTCATGTCAGAACTACATATTTTTATAAGATTTTTCTTTTTATAATTATTCTTTGTGAACATTTTTATTTTTTGCCAGAGCAACTAATTATATTTTTTATTTATTTTTTTTTTTTTGCAGTTTTGTAAAATTATGAAGCATGTTATTATTGAGCAAACGCTAAAGAAATATTTAATTTAATAAAAATAATTTAGAAAAAGATGGATAATGAAGCAATAAAATCTTATTGGTTGTAATTTCTTTTAACACAAACAATAAAAATTAAAGCCAAATAAAGTTGAAATTTTTAGTTAGGTATAAAATTTGGTTGTTGCTTCAAGTACTTGATTAAAAGCAATGGTAGATTTCAAAAACGAATTTGTAAATTATAATTACAGACAGAGTATTTAATAGATGGTTTAATAAATGAAATTTAGTAATTTATGACTTTTAGTCAGCTTAAAACAGAAAATACATGAAAGATTTTCAAACAGAAAATTATTCCAAAAAGCCTCTGTCCGTCCGCTCAGTTGTGGGGTGCTAATAAGCCAACAACACATAATATCTGAGGTTTTCGTAGTTTTTTCTTTAGCTTTTTACGATTAAGGTATTAAGTGTAAATTAAGCTCTAAGGTGCAATAATAACTTTATTTGTTAAGGTAGATGATGGGTACAATGATCTTTTTGGCTTGCTTAGCTCTACAATTCAAATGCAGCCAGCAATAAATAACATTTCTTTTCATTTCGGTTTTTATTTTTCAATTTGCTGAAATAAATTGTTAATTAAGAGATTGGATTTAATTAATTTCTTTCAACTTTTTTTTTGCAAAAAAAATATTATGTAATACTAAACATGGTTTTTGTCCCCTGCCAGCCTCTTCCAACAATGGTTTTTTGGCACCTTAGATTATGTGGGCGACACTGAAGGAGAAGGGAGATATTTAGCTCCGCCTAAAATGAGTCCTAAATGTAAACTTTCAACACGCCGATACACGTACATATTTTTGTTGTTGCCTTCTACCAGAATCAGTCTTCTTGTCATTTACAAAACAATGAGTTTGTTGTATGGTGTAATTTAAAATAATTTTGAATAATTTGAAAATAAACGAAAAAAAAATCTACTCTGCAGGTATTTATATACATATATAATTGATACCGGCAAACAAATACAACTATTGGCAACTAACCCGATTGCAAATTGTTTATGGTCCTTCGAGCCGCATTCGTTTGTTACAGACATTTGATGCTGCTGCTGCAGAAGTAATTTTCCTAAGCCACAACTAATTTTAACTTCCGGCATTTCGTTGCAATTGAATCCCGGTTTTGTTGCAACAAACTGCTTACATTTGCTTTGTTTATACTTTAAAATCGATTTGATAATGCCAATATGCAACTTGTATGTTGTCTTTTATTTATATATATGTTATTTATATGTATATACAAGATACGTACTAATAAAACTAAAAAAAATATATCTTGTTAACAGTGTAATAATCTACTGCCTTTGCAAAATTTTGTAATGGTCTTTGAATCTTTGGTATAATAAAATACTTTTTTTCTATCTTTTTAACAAACGTTACGTATTGAGTTTTATATTTGAACGTTACTATTGAATTTCATAACATTGACAATGACAGCGAGCGGTTTAACCACAACCACCACCACCACCACCACCATCGGCATGGCATCATGATCATTTAATTTAAGCACTCTACAATTTTTAATGATCATTTTTTATTCGTAATAAAATTTGTCATAAATATTTGCTATCTCTTGTGTTTCTATACATACCCTGTCGGAAACGTAGTTAAGTTTAGATTAACTTTAAGCTAACTATTTCACAACTGTTTCTGACTGACACTTGTATTACTTTCCAATGAAAATAACTAACTATTTTAACATTGCGATGTCTTAGGCGATCGATACTCAATTATCCCACTCTTCACTACTTTTCAACTAACTTAAAGTTGACTTTATTTAAGTCACCTGGTTGACTTTATTTAAGTCACACGGTTGACTTTATTTAAGTCACCTAGACGTTTCTGGGGTTCGAACTATGTATCAACGCGCTGGCCACCCAGCTAAGGTACCATTTAATATAATAACAGCAGAATGTTAATATAAACTTGAAATGAGTTTCAAAATAGCTGAGAGTAAAGTTGTTGGCTCTCACCAAATCCGATTATGTACTCAACTTAAGAATTGATTTTCTGGATTTCATTGTGGATTGCATTGTAGTTAGCTTTTAGTTAGTCTAAAGGCTCATTTAGCCGACCGTAACGTTGATCTAGTTGCATGTGCTGATCGTTTCTGTCTCATAGGTTTTCAATGTGACAGAAACGATTAGCACATGCAACTACATCAACGTTACGGTCGGCTAACTGAGCCCTTAACACCCAATTCATACGCTGACTTAAAAATAATGTTTTATTATTAATTCTCTTTAAAAGTTGCTTTCAAAAACCTTTTGCATTCATACGATGATTTTTAGTTGCATGTTAATATGATTATTTCGAACGTATTTGCTTTGTGAATCTAAATTGATTATTAGGCTAAGGTTCGTAACGTTATATTCAGAAAGAATTGGGTATGATTAATATTCCAAGGAACAATGGAAAAATTAACATCAACTTAATTTTTCAACGTACACAGCAGAACAGAGTAGCGCCACTTTCGGAAGCCGCTACACTTCCATCGTCAGTGCTCACGTGTATTTGCTATCACCACTTGTCAGGTGGCTCTGTTGAATGTGATTTTAATTCTTATATATACAACTTTTTCGCGAAAATTGAATACGAGAATTAAATCACTCTCAAGCTGATATTAAAGTGCACTTTCCCAGCGTTGCCATCGGTTTATTTTTCTTCATTCCCATTTTTCTGATTTTTGTTCTACTCAAGACAAACTTTTTTGGTTTGATTTTATACTTAAGTATATATGAACATGTAAACATGTGAAAAGCTCAAGCCAGTAGCTAATTGTTTTATTAATATGATTATTTCGAACGTATTTGCTTTGTGAATCTAAATTGATTATTAGGCTAAGGTTCGTAACGTTATATTCAGAAAGAATTGGGTATGATTAATATTCCAAGGAACAATGGAAAAATTAACATCAACTTAATTTTTCAACGTACACAGCAGAACAGAGTAGCGCCACTTTCGGAAGCCGCTACACTTCCATCGTCAGTGCTCACGTGTATTTGCTATCACCACTTGTCAGGTGGCTCTGTTGAATGTGATTTTAATTCTTATATATACAACTTTTTCGCGAAAATTGAATACGAGAATTAAATCACTCTCAAGCTGATATTAAAGTGCACTTTCCCAGCGTTGCCATCGGTTTATTTTTCTTCATTCCCATTTTTCTGATTTTTGTTCTACTCAAGACAAACTTTTTTGGTTTGATTTTATACTTAAGTATATATGAACATGTAAACATGTGAAAAGCTCAAGCCAGTAGCTAATTGTTTTATTAATATGATTATTTCGAACGTATTTGCTTTGTGAATCTAAATTGATTATTAGGCTAAGGTTCGTAACGTTATATTCAGAAAGAATTGGGTATGATTAATATTCCAAGGAACAATGGAAAAATTAACATCAACTTAATTTTTCAACGTACACAGCAGAACAGAGTAGCGCCACTTTCGGAAGCCGCTACACTTCCATCGTCAGTGCTCACGTGTATTTGCTATCACCACTTGTCAGGTGGCTCTGTTGAATGTGATTTTAATTCTTATATATACAACTTTTTCGCGAAAATTGAATACGAGAATTAAATCACTCTCAAGCTGATATTAAAGTGCACTTTCCCAGCGTTGCCATCGGTTTATTTTTCTTCATTCCCATTTTTCTGATTTTTGTTCTACTCAAGACAAACTTTTTTGGTTTGATTTTATACTTAAGTATATATGAACATGTAAACATGTGAAAAGCTCAAGCCAGTAGCTAATTGTTTTATTAATATGATTATTTCGAACGTATTTGCTTTGTGAATCTAAATTGATTATTAGGCTAAGGTTCGTAACGTTATATTCAGAAAGAATTGGGTATGATTAATATTCCAAGGAACAATGGAAAAATTAACATCAACTTAATTTTTCAACGTACACAGCAGAACAGAGTAGCGCCACTTTCGGAAGCCGCATGTATTTTTTATAAATTACTCTCAAAATTTGCTTCATTTGCTCTTTCACAACAACAAAAACCTAACACAATTACATACGAGATCAGGGATGGCATATGAGATTTTAAAATTGTACCATTTTTTGTTTGAAATTGTACTTTTTCGGACCTAATTGTACCGAAAACAGATTTTTGAAACCAAAAACATATATTAAGTATTGAAAATATATCACTTTTCTATACAAACATAAGTATATGGGTATTCCCACTGAAAAATCCACTTTTTGGTCACGTGCGACATCATGCAATTAAGCTTGTGTTTCAGAACCATGTGGTTCGATTTTTTCCAAGCTTTTACCTACAGCTACTTACGGCATGCACAAATATATAAAGCAGTAAAAAACTATGTTTTCTTTGAAAAAAGAAGCATACCCGCTTGGTGTCGCACGTGACCAGAAGTGGACTTTCCTCTGAAAATGCCCATATGGTACTTTATGTGGCAAAAACGTCGAATTTAGCAGTTTCTAATCGAAAATAACTCACTTATTTGTACTTAATTGCTATTAGAAGGTAGAGGAATATATCTTCTTTATATAATTTTATGTATATAAACCCGTTTGTGCGTTTGTTATTAACGCATGATCCTTGGAGAGCTGTCAAGATGCACAGGTTTGGGCCAATCTCAGTTAGGTTTTTATTTTGTTTTTGACCTAATAGATAGCCATCGGGTGGAGCTATTTTGAAGAAAACTATTCTAAGTTAAAACATGATACATTTGAATGCAAGGCATGGTTTGCCGGGCTCAGCTAGTTCTCAATAAAGTTCCGAAATATTCGCCTTTAGTACAATTTAAATAAACTTATAACAATTTATTTTTTTCCCCCGACTAACATGTATCATGATCTGCAAGAGCGTTAAATTGCAGAGACTATGTTTTGCGAGCTGTTCTTATCTGACTGTTTTAGATATTTCGCCCTTAATTGGAACTTTGTTCTCAATAATTTGCAAAATTTTAATTTAATTCAGATAATCTTGCATATATACGAGTGGATGAAAAGGATAAAATATTTTATAACAATAAAAGAGCTGCAATAAGGATATTTTCTAAAAAAAATTTAAAAGTTATTAATTGTACTAAATAAGCCATTGGTGTACCGTTGTACTTTTAAAATTCGATTTGTACCAAAAATTTTTGCCATCCCGGTACAAGATAGACAATGAGAGAAAATGCAAATAGAACTAAAGAAACATATGAAAAAAATGACCGAAAACTGAAAATGTGATTTTTTTTCTCTACCCCGTTTGCTTCTCTACCCCGTTCGCCATCATACCCCAAAAATAATGTTTTAAAAAACATGGAAAAAATCATCGTATGAATTGCGTGTAAGAAAAGTTAACTATCAGTTGATTATTTTTATAGTCGACTAGTGATTTTCCGACAGGGTAATGCTCGATGTTTAATATGTATGAAGTGATTTATATGTTAAATAGTTATAGTAGAATTTTATTGCAAATATTTTCGTAACGCCACTGACTTTCCACTTTTTAAACATGTATTTTAATTTGTTTTTATTTTTTTATGTTTGTACACGCAAATCTTGTTATATATGAACCGATTTTCAAAATTCTTTTATCATTTGAAAGGGGTTGTCTGTAGTTTGGTTCCATAATTTTTTTTTTTCGAAAATCGGTGGGGAAATTTGCTCCCCCAAAATATTGATTACAAAAATTTTTTTTTTTTTTTTGGTTTCAAAGGGTTTGCTTGAAGTTTGATCCCATAATAAGTTTATTTTTAATTCGTGACTGCTAATTTGTTTATGGTCCTTCGAGCCAGATTGTTGTTGAAGGCGTTTACAGCAATGCACCTATTATAACTTTATCGCTTTTGAGGCCACAGGGACTCAAGTCTTCACACAAGAACTATGCTAATCGACTCATCTATACAAAGTTTCTGAACTCTTATTTTTGTTTATTTTTTATTTTTCTTTTAAGAGAAATAACACAATTAGGCAATTAATATGCCTACCAGTTAATTAATTAATGTGTTGCCTTCTTTGGAAAAGGACTAGTGTAGAGAGAACAGGTGGCGAAGTGGGAGAGAGAGAGATAGAAAGCGTAATTCATTTACAACCCTGCCATTGCGCGTTTTTTTTATACAGCAGTGTTGCAAGCCCCTCTTGTGTCAAGCATTGAGTTATTTAAGCTGTGTAGCCATTTTATTAGTTCTTTTACTTCGCCGACGGTTCTGCAACAATATCGATGAAGGAAGGTGCTTTGAAGCGCATTACAGAAAAAATTATCACAAAAAATTTTTCAAACAAAAGTTTGTCTAAAAATAAATTTCATTTTCAGTAAATGTTCTTTACATAACCAATGAATTGATTGTTTGATTATTATTTAGGAAGCAAACACCAGAAACTACAAGAAAAACTGTGTCGTAAGAAACAAGCCCGATAACGACATACACACAAATAACAACAACAACAATGATAGCAAAAGGAATGCAATTGTAACAAGTTTGTTTACTGGAGATTTTTGAAAGAATTACTTCGTTGACGTCGTTGCGTTAATTCTCATTCATATTTTTAGAGTCTTTAGATAAACATTCAGACTGGAATACATATAACAAAGTGAAATTTCATATATGCTTAATGGATGATGATAATGATGATGACTTAGACAAAAATTTTGTTTGATATATTACAAAAAATCCAGTAAATATTTTTGTTTGAATAAGTACAATATTTTATTAATATTTGTTAGTAATTTTAGTTTGATTGTTTTATAAATTCAGACAAAAATATTGTTTGATATTTTTCAGAAAATCCAGTAATTTTTTTGTTTGATTTAGTAAATTGTTTTGTTTAAAATTTGTAAATATTTTTAGACAAGTTGTTTTATAGATTTAAACAATTTGTTCACTGAAAAAAGAACACGCTTTTTTCAATGAAATTCTTTAGATATTTTTGTCTATATTTACAAATTTGGAAGGAACGGACCTACAGTTCCTAGACAAAATATTTACTATTTTATTGAATTCCTTTACAGAAAATGAAATTTAGTTTTTTCTGTGTTAGGATATGTTTGTACTATTCGCTGACGGTACTGCCAAAATGATTAGTGCTATGTCTTCATCATTTTAATAGTCCAACAACATTCAGCATAGTGTATACCAATGCACATGAGAGAAATGCATGATGTTGTTGGCTTGCCTGAATCTAGTCTTGAACTCAAGACCTCACTCAGGGTTTGTAGTCAAACGTGCTTACTACTCAGCCAACAGCACCCTCATATTGACTACGAATTCCTAAATTACAGTTTTATTTATGTAAATCAAAACAATTAGATGTGCCGGTGAATTAGGTATGTATTTATAACGAGATGAATAGCACCTCACAAAGTCGTTAATTATTTTCATAATTTGCATTGTAAATTTGTTAAAGTTTAACAAATTGTTTGGTAACAATATAACATTACACTCCAAAACCCATGTAATATAAAAAAAAGTTAAGAGTTTTTTTGCACAAAAATAAAATGCCGGCAATGACATTAGAAAATAAATGAAAAAGTTTTATTTTTAAACATGCAACCCAAGTAGAAAATGCATGAACTTATTATTTTTTCTTTACTGGAAGTAAATTTTACACTCTGACAATTTCTTTAAACATTACATATATATTTTCTTTAATTTATTAGCAACATTTTACCGCTAAATGTTGCAACACAAGTGCATTGATACAATTTAGCTTGTTGCTGTTGTGAGTGATGGCTGCTGCTTGGCTGCACTGGTTTAACAACTTTCGATTTTATTGTGGCACTTTTAAAGCTTCTACTTTTTGTTGAAATTTGAACATAAAAGATGTTGGCAAAAACGAAAAAAAGCAGACCAAACTGAGGTACGAGTAATTGTAAAATTACGAATAAAATTACAAAACGTTGCATTTGTTTAATAAATTAAACTCGGCATTTATGCAAATTTTTAACCACATTATAAATCAAGCCACGATAAAAATCTTTGATATAGTTTCTACTACAAACAAGTTGGGATGCCTGCAGCAAAGTTTACACACCACATAAATTGTTAAACAAATTTCTGGCTTTGTAATACATATAAATATTTCTTATTTTTTCAACGAAGTCCAAGAAGGGATAAAAGAAAGAATGAAAATGCATTTAAAATAAACAAAAAATGCATTTATTTGCAGGGGCAAGAAGACAGCTCACACTTATAAACCTGTTTATGGTCCTTCGAGACGGATTAGAGTACTAGTGTTGGCGTCCCTGCGAACCATAATGCCGTACAGCAAAAAATAAACAACCGTCGGCGAATTAAAACAACTAATAAATGGCTACACAGCTTAAACAAATTAATGCCTCTACTTGACACCAGAGGGGCTGCAACACTACTCTACAAAAAACGCGCAACAGCAGAGTTGTAAACGTTCTCTCTACACTGTCCCTTTCCCAAGGAAAATAGCCTTACGCATATAAAAAATTATGTTAAAATATCTTAAAGATGACTAAAATTCATATTATCTAAATTGGTTTGTAACAAAATTGTCCGAGTTTTTCTCAAGTTATAATAAAATCTGGATACCATGAAATAACTACCAAATGAAATAATTCCCAAAGAAATAACTGCCAAATGAAATAACTATCAACAATAATGAAATAAGGCCCAACGGCAAAAAATTAAATAGTTCCTAAGTCCATGTCCATACGAGTCAACTTTTGCTTCTGCAACTTTCTTAAATTTTCTTTTGAAGTTGCATTCGTGTCCATATAATGAAATTCTTGTTGCGCAGCTTTTTGTTTTTTTTTTACATAGAATTTGTTGTTGCTTAATATTACGAAGAAAAAAATAAAAGAGAGTTGCATGTACATGAAGCAGTATACCCCTTCCCAATTTTCGCACCTCTCTCTCTCTCTCTCGCATAAACTCAAAAGTTCCGCAGCAAAAGTTGCCTCGTATGGACATAGACTAAAGAGCAAAATTACATAACTTCCAATTTTGGCAGGCAAACAATTAAATAAGTCCCAATGAGAGTTGCCAAAGAGAAATGAAATAACTCCCAAATGAAATAAGTCCAGAAAAAAAATTTTAATAGCTCCCCCAATCAAATAAGGCCCAACAGAAAAGAAATAATTTCTATCCAACTATTTTTTATGGAGATTATGCCGAACCTTCTTTTATGTTTATCGGCTAGGATCAAGATTTTCTCCTCTAAGGTATGTCCAAACTGGCTCGGCTTTTCTTGAAATAATTTCCAATTAATAGCTTTTAAAGATATTATGCCAAGCTAGAGCCTTCTTTAATGTTTATGACGTCAAGGGATTTTATTATCTCTGGCATGTCCAAAAATGGCTTCGCTTACTTAAGCTTTCCAGCATTGCCGGCCTTCGGCCGGGCGCATCTTTTTTCCCCTCTCTGGCATGTCTAAAAATAGATTCCTGCCAGGCGCACCACTTCTCCTCACAAGTATGTTCAAATCTGCCCTACGGTAAATGGAACTGACACAAAACAAGTCACGTGAGCGGTCCCCAGGTGCTAGGGACCAGTCCGAGTTCTAACACTTCCTATGAAGCGGACCAGCCACTTGTACATGGGGATGGCCTAGGATGGGTTTATTGATACTTTGTGTGCACCTTGTAACTTGTCTCTGAACTATCTTATGGAGTCCTAATCGGTGTCGAATAATATAGATTATATATAAATATTATTCCAAAATTCAGCTGTAATTATCGATTAATTTATTTTTTTATTGCTACAAATCCAAGTAGAAATTGTATTTTATTTTTAAGCGGTGTCTTTGATAGGATTCGAACCAACAACCTTCGGCATGGCAGGCTAGTACACTACCCACTCGACCACAGGGGAGCTTAAGCTGGAGTTAATATCTGAATATAGTTACGAAACAGGTTCCTGAGTGGCATGGAAGTCTCATTGAAGTGAGACAATTAATATTTTATAGGAACTATGTGATAGGCCTTAGATCCAGGTGCATCGAATTTGTTCAGTGCCGTTTACTACAATACTAGCCGGAATACCAACTAAATTGACTGAAAATGGTTAATATGTGACCATTTACACAATATGTTTTTTTCACCATTCACTACTCCTTATTTTTTGTACCAGTCTCATTTTCTCAAGTCATAGGACGAGTACTTTTGGATCATTTGCCACCAAATTTTCCGCAGGGTGGCTTCGCTTTTTTTTTTGTTGCAAGAAACTCTACAAAAGCGAAGCCAGTTTTGGACATAACCGAGAGGAGAAAAAGGGTTTCCCCGCCCGAACGCCGTCAATGCAAGAAAATCCAAAAAAGCGAAGACAGTTTTGAACATACCCGAGAGAAGAAATCGTCCGCCTGACCGAATGCTGGCTATGCAGGAAAGCTTAATTAAGCGAATCTATTTTTGGACATGCCAGAGAGGGGAAAATAGATGCGGCCGGCCGAAGACCGGCAATACTGCAAAGCTTAAAATCACGCAATTTAATTTTATTGTGAATAAAATCAATATTTATCCATAGATTTTTATAAAATAAAATTTATTTTATTAGGAATATACGTAGATTTATGATCAGTTAATAAAAACTAAAAGTTTCTTGCCATTTTCGATTTTTTCTTTATAGATTTTTAAAAGTTAAAATTTATCAACTTTGCCTAAAAAAATATTTTTCATGATTGCCGCCTGAGCAATTCCATGGCGTGGCTTAAAGGTAATTTCATTTTAAGTTTTTTTTTACTGTTTTTGCAACAATATTGGACAACCCATTTTCAAGTTATGATAAAACATCTTTAAAAATCCCAAATTTAAGAAGAGAAATTTAAAAAAGGATTCATCCATAGAATTTAAAATATAGTGGTACGTACTCCTTGGCATTTTTCTTGTTGCATAGAAGAGGCCTGAATATTTATTTATGTATGAACGAACGCACATTACAAAGTATGAATTTGTTTTTAATTTTCAAGCATTAGTTTTGAAATTGAAACTGAATCGAGTGCGTTTTTCTAAATTAATGCAGACAAATGATAGTAATTACAGTAATTTAATCATTATTAATGGTGAGAAGAGCCAATACTATTGACTGGCGATTCAAACAAGTTTTTTTTTTCAAATAAAACTGTTTTATCATGCCATTTTTATTGTTTATGTATGTTGACTAAATATGCTGCTTAAATGTACCAATAAATAATCATAAACACTTATGAGCTAATTATTGCAATATATTCGTTTCGCGCCCGAAAACAAACAGTTTATTGTCTACTTGAATCATCATTTATGGACAAGTTAAGCTCAAACAAACAAAAATCAAAAAAAAAATTAGATAATTTATGATCAATGAATAAAAATAAGCACAAATATTAAAATGTAAATGGTAAAAAAATACGCTACTGAAAATGATTATTGACAACGTTTTGATTTTCTTTTTTTTTTAAGCTGACTCCAAACTTTTCTTTAATGAAAATAGATAAAGCAAAGTTATTGAAACGATTTTAAATTGATAAAAAGTCACGTATTGCAAGCAGTCAGTATTTGCGCATGATCAAACTGTTTGGCAAATAAACTCAAGTGTCATTGAAAAAGCTTTTTAAAGCTTTTATTTTAACTTCTTGGTGAGAAAGTGCCTCAGAGCGGTTTCGCTTATTCACATATTTTAAATTTTTGATTTGTTTGCCTTGAGGTTTTATTATTTGTTGGATTTGTTGAAATGAAAGCGAAAGTCTTAAAGATATTATTTTGAATAAAAGCGTAAATAAGATAAAGTGTTGCCATATTGATGGTCTTCGGAAAAAAATTTCGCGCCGACATTTAAAAAACATAAGATAAAAATTTGGAACGATTTTCCGTCATCCCACGTCAAATTTGGTTTGTAAACAGACCGGTTTCGGCTATGTGCCATCTTCAGTGTTCTATTGAATACTAAATGTTCCAAAACGTTCCAGTTCAAAAAAACCCCGTCGGAAGAAAAACACAACACTCATAAGATAAAAACTTGTAGCAGTTGTTAATTTTCATAGAAATTTTCAACAACATTTTTAAACTATTTTAAGAACTATTGGCTACAACTCCAGCTCTAGAATGTGAACTGAACAATTTTTTTTTATTCACAACACACTTTTTATATATCGGAAACAGTGCTTTTTAGAGAATTTTTTTTTTCAAAATTGACAACATACTGCGTTGCTATTTTTATATTAGAATGCATTTCAAGGGTTACCCCTTTCGCGACAGTAAGAAAGCGATCTTATGTATTAGTATCTAACATCGATAAATGTCAGTTAAGCTACTTTTGCTGTTATGGCTACACATTTTTCAATGTTATCAGGGGGCAAATTACGGCATTCGATATCGATCGAAATTTATATTTAAGTAATTTGCCCCCAGCTCTTAGCTTTTATTTAAAATAAATTAGCTTTGCTTAGTGCCATAAGATAATATTAGGATCCATTTGAATTTGGGAAAAATGTTTCCCATTGACGTAAAAGGGTTAATAAACAAATTCAAGTTATGAATTTTGATCCTACCTGATATGGAAAGATTATAATGAAATATATATTATGTCAAGAATGGCATTCATACAAAAATTTATTTTAATAATCCAAGAAAAACCGATTTTGTTAACCAATTTTTGCTAAAGAGAAATGTCTCTTTGGCTCAAATTTTGACCACATCTCTTTTATATCAAAGGTAATTGAGTGCATTTTCAAGTAATACCAGTTTTATGAATGTAGCTTTCATATTACGAAAGATATGACCAAATTAAAAATAAAGTTTGGAAGCCTTTAACTTCGAAACGAAGCGATTGAACGAACTATACAACTTTGTTTATTAAGCGCTATGAAGAGACTAAAATAGTTGTTTAATTTTCTACTGGCGGTAGTCCCAGGTAGTAGTGCTTTCCATTTTTAGCGCTCTATCTCAAAAACGTTTAAACGAAATATCGCTGCAAACAAAATTTGTAGCAATGCATTATCGACAAAGCACAAGAAGTCGTATTCATGAGATATTCACTAAAACGATAGATATCTCGTTACGTTTAGACGTGATTAGGTAGAAATTTTGATACAAATTCAAGGCAAATTTGTGCACAAAATTTCGGCTTCTTATCTCAAATACAGAGATTTAATAATTTTCCACCTGCAAACATATTTAAATTGGCTGTATTAAATGCGGCACATAAACTAATTATATGCGGTGTAGCACAGTATTTTTGAACATCAAATGGTATCACAAACTTTCCTATCTACGGTTTCTACGGTATCCTAGTAAAATTTTTTGGATATCTCCTTTCGTTTTTCAGATATCAGAAGTTTTTCTTTTTATATTTTTTATTTTCCTTATAAAATTCAACGAAATAAGACGAAAATTGGTAGTAAATATTTTGAATGTTTCGTTTCGTTTTCGAGTTATCGACGATTTTTTGCCTAGAATGACTGGCTAGGTCCAAAATCTTTATTCAGCGAAGCTGCTATTCGAAATATTCAGAAGATAAAACTCTTAAGGCCGGAAAAAATCCGGCTAGGCATAAAATCATTTTTCAGCGGAGCCCCTATTCGAAATATCTGAAAGAGAAAACCCCCGATCCTGCCTAAAGAACGACAAGGCAAAAAATATTCACCCAGCAAAGGCGCTAGAAAACCATTAAGCCCGGCCTAAGGCCGGATGTGTAGAGAATCGTTCTTAGCGAAGCTGAAATTCGATATACCTAGAGAATAAAATGTTTACTCAGCGAATCCGCTATTCAATATACGAAAAGAAATCTATTAAGGCCGCGCGAAGGCCTGCTACGCAGGCAATTACTCTTCAACGAAGCCGCTAAAAAATATACCGATATCTTATTTCGTAAAGTTCAATAGCTAAGTCAATAATAAAAAATGTTGCTTCTAACGTCGATGACTCGAAAACGAACGTTTTGTCGTCTTCTATAAGAAACCATATATATTAAAATATATAAAAAAAATTTCAACTTCAAAAGGCGATAACTCTAAAACGAGGCGATATATTAAAAAACGTTTTATGAGCTTTTCCTCTTATTTCGCAGGTTGCTATAAGAAACCATAAAAAAATTATAAAAAAAATTCATACTTCATACAGCGGTAACTCTAAAACGAAGCGAAACATCAAACATATTTTTGCCCTTTTTCGTCGAATTCGATACGGAACTATCGTCAGATAGTGGGGCCGTAGAGCCCGTAGCATTACCATAACCCCGAAAGCCAAGATAAAAGGCATTCGTGTCAATCCTGTCTATATCTAGTTGCGAGTTTATATATTTTATTTCGATTAATTCATTATATAAATGTACCTTTAAAACTCCAGTATGTAAGTATGTAAATATATGTACGTATGTACTTTAATTTTTTTATTTAACGCACGTACCGAAACCCGTTTTATTTATTTATTATTGGTAACACTGTTATGCACTTTTGATTTTCTCACAATTCAACTTTACTTTTATTTGCTCTGCTTTTTCTATTCAGATTTTTCTTTTGCTTTTTATTTCTTTTTTGCTATTTATGCAAAAGCAATAACAACACACTTTAATGCACATACACACACACTCCTGTATTGAAATGCTTTTAATAAAATAAAAAAAACTAACAATAAAATACCGCTATAAACAACAATAACAGCAAGAAGACTGACAGCATGCATTTGCATTTTTATAAGATGCTTCACTTTTTTAAATGATTTTCATATTTATTTTAGATATTTTTAATTACAATTCACTTGAATATTTTTATTATATTTTATTGCAATTAATACACACTTTTCTTGAACTTTATGTGAACTTTAGCACGAACGACACCTTGCCGATTTAATTGATGACTCCCTGAGAATTAAATTTATTTCGCAATTATAGCAGTGTTGCCAGTGATTAGATATAATATATTATTTTTAGGGTTCCATACACCAAAGACGGAATCGACCCTATTGTTTTCGCTACGTTGTCCGTCCGTCTGTATGTCTGTCTACCTTGCACAGGCTTCTAAGAATGGTAAGAGGTATGGACCAGAAATTTTCACAGAATAAGTATGTATGTACAACTATTGCCGCTATAACAACCAATACTAAAAGTTTACGAAAGTTAGAAATTAAAGGGTGTCTCAAAGCGAGCCACGAAACATATTGAAATCCTAATGTGATATACAGGCATTTGATACATAGACACTTGACATTTCCAAATTTAGTGTGTATTATTATACAGACTACGTCAATAAATACTAAAATATAAACCAATATAAAAACTATATGCTATTCTATTAGTTAATGTAATTTTGTAAGAGGTAAACTCTGGAAATTTTCACAGCTAGAGCAGCATTTTAAAGACAACAGTAACGAATGCTAAAAAATAAACAAATTTAAAATTAAAGGGTATTCTATCAGATAATATAATTTTGAAATTAAGTTGTATCTTATGAGCCGTAATAACAAAGACAACATGAAATTTCGTTTAAACACCAAAAGTGTAAGGCGACCCTGTTGTTTTAGCTACGCTGTCCGTCTGTCTGACTATCACAGGCTGTTCTCTCGTAAGAGCTACGGCCCTGAAATTTTCACAGAATATATAAAGCTTTAGCCCCCACAACAACAAATATATGATAGCTACCAACTAAAGTGTGTTCTAAAGCGAGCAACGAAACATGCTGAAATACTAATGTAGTATACAGACACTTATATATAGACACCTAACATTTTCAAAGCTAGTTTTAATTGGTAGTAGAATAGACATGTGTGTGAAGTGAAATTTTAAAATATAAAATCCTAGACAAAAACCATAGAATTTAACAGAGCTTTGTTAACAGGTTAACATTACTCTGTTTACAATTAAATCGTAATGAATGCTTTAAAAAATTAATTTTATTTTTTTTGGGAAGGAGTCAACCCGGGCGAAAAAAATTATGAGGATTTGAAGGCAAGGAGCTCCTACAAGCGCTCCTATTACGAATTTTTAACAGTTTGAGTTTGGACGAGTTATTCCGGATTTTGAAAATTGTGAGAAATATGGATTCTCTAAGGGATGACCACAATTTTTTGGGAAAGAGTCAACGTGGATGAAAAAAATAATGAGGATTTAAAGGCAAGGAATTTCTCTACAATCGCTGATATACGAATTTTTAACATTTTGAGTTTGAACGAGTTATTCCCAATTTTTAAAATTGTACGAAATGGATGACTACATTTTTTTTTGGGAAAGAGTCAACGTGGGTGAAAAAAATTATGAGGATTTGAAGGCAAGGAGCTCCTCTACAAGCGCTCATATTACGAATTTTTAACAGTTGGAGTTTGGACGAGCTATTCACGATTTTTAAAATTGAATGGCAACTGGCAATTCAGAAATGTTAATTTCAGTTGCTATTTAGTGCTTTTCTAGGAACCACAAAATTTCCATTTTGCCAGCTGGCAACGCAACTGAAGTTCGGTTGCCATACAGAATCGACCCATAAAAAACGCCAAAACGTAAAAAAGCATCAAAACTGAGAAAAGCGCCAAAACTAAAATAAGTCGCTAAATTTAAAAATATCGGGATAAATCGAAAAAATCGTTAAAACAAAAAAATTTGCCAAAAATCGAAAAAATCATCAAAATGAAAAAAAGGGCAAAACTAAAAAAATCGCCAAAAAACCAAAAAAGGTTAAAAAAAATAAATATTAAACTAGAAAATTGCACAAACGAAAAGGGATATATGTATATGTATTCGTACGAAACCCATCGTGTGCGTGCCAGTCGCACTTTACTGAATTTATTTATAGCTCCGTACATTAAAGGTGAAAAGGAAGCCTATTATTTTCCCTACGCTTTTATATAAGAGCTTTTAGAAAGAAATTTTTTTATTTTGATTTGTTTACATCATTATGTTTAGATAGGTTGAAGATAATTTTATCGTGAATTTGTTGATGCTTTATTGATCGAAATCCGACATATTGTTATCGAGTTAAGGTGAAATTTACTGGTATACCTAGTGGAAATATTAGATACGCTCATAAAAAAATCTCGAAGCAATAGGACAACTGAGGACTTTGTTTTTACGAGCGCATCAAATTGATTAGAAATATTTCAGTTTTTGTCACGAACAAGTAGCAATTTGTAAGTCTGTGTAATCCAGTGGTGGCCATTCTCCCAATTTCCTATACTCGCGAGTATAGGATGTTTTTTTTTGCCATCAACACACGTACACTGTGTGTGAGACACACAACCAATCTATTTAGCAGCGAAGCACATAAGATAGTGTATGTTTGGCCACCACTGGTGTAATTAGACATTTAAAAGAATTAAAATTAATTAATAATAAAGAGCAAATTAATAATTAGAGGGCATCCCTTCAAGTAATGCAAAGAACAAGCCGAAAATTATTGCGCAGAATGGAAAAAATCTCAAAAAAAAAACCATAAAATTAAAAATAGGCAAAACGAAAAAAAAACGCCAAAATGAAAAAAAGCACCAAAAGGGAAAAAATCTTCAGAGCTAAAAAATCGCCAAAACAAAATTAAAACGCCAAAACTAAAAAACCCAATATTAAAACAATTTTTCAAAACGAAAAAATATCACAAAAATGGAAAAAACGCTGAAACGAGAAAATTCGCCAAAATAAAAAAAAGCTAACACTAAAAAAAAAAATAAATTAAAAAATAGTTAAAACGAAAAAAATCTCCAAAAGGAAACAAAAAACGTTGAAACAAAAAGGAAGCACCAAACCGGAAAAAATCGCCAAAACGAAATAAATCGCCATTAAATGAAAAAGTCGTAAAAACGAAAAAATTGGCAAAACAAAATAAAAAATCAAAGCTAAAAAAAACCAAAATTAAAAATATTAAAAAAACGAAAAATCGCCATTATCGGAATCCCATACCGTAATTGATATGATACTGTATCTTGTTTTGTTAGAAACTTCTGCTACGCTACTATCTGGCACCTCCCTTTTTCGTTACTTGTGGAGAGAAAAAGCTTTTTTTATTTTCATTTCAAATTGTGGTCATTTACAACAACTTACAACAACAGCTTCCGCTCTTCTTTTGAAGCCATTGAGGAATTTTTTTGGCTCTTTAGCTTAAGCTTTTTATTACCGAATAACTTCATAATGACTACAAGATCATAGTAATGAAGAAAATTATTGTGTTAACAAGAGCGATAATCACGATAATGATGGTGTTAATGATAATAATGGATATTATTTGTATAATATTTATGAATAGCACGTACATTAACGTTCGCATACAAATCGAATACAAATGTATGTATTTTAAAACGGCCAATACGATTTTGATATTGCAAAAGAGCAATCATTGTTTCAAGAGCTGGCCTAGTGTTAACAACATAACACTGCAGAAAGCGGTGATTTGAAGTGAAAAAGTTGTTAAAATAAAATCGATTGAAAAAAAGTTTCTAGAAATAAGTTTAAACCATAAATGGATTTCAAATCAAACACACATGATGATTGATAAACCTTAAATAAGAAGTAAAATAAAAACAAATTTAATAAAATGTTGAACAAAGAAAATGGCAAAAATTCCACAAAAATTTTAAAAATATAAAATAAAAGAAAAAGTGAAGACCCTGACTGAACATAATGGCGAAATGATCATGTACATACGTCATTAAGATTATATACATACGATTAGCAAATAACTAAATCAACAATGGCCACTTTTGAATTGCTGGCTCGAGTTTAAATTTATATAAAAATAAACAAATATTTTTCAAATTAAATCTTAAAGATTGGACAAAAACGAAATCATGTGAAAAATCTAATTTGATAAAAAGCTTAAAATAAATTGAATAAAACGGACTGGCAAAACATTAATTTTTCTATCATATAATTTTTTTTATAATTTTTTTTTAAAGAGAAAACTTAAATATTTAATTTATAAAGTTTAATTTCAAAAATTAATTGAGTGAAATTGAACAGTGCCACTGGATTCATCTTTAATAGCTAATAGTTGTTTGCTTTCTTTTTTGACATAAAAATCATTCATTATGATCTTCAAAGTTTTATGCAACATGTTTCTTTAGCTTTTGCTGCGCTGCTGTTGTGCAACATTTAAAAGAAAAAAAAATCTTTTTTATTTTGTCTTACTTCAGTATTGCAATTCATTTTTTTTATTTGTTTGCCATCACCAAAAAAAAATGACAATTTATGGCTCCTACAATAATTACAATGGTTGTGCAATTGCGTTTAGGAACTATTAAAAATATGGTCGTGGCAGATAATTTATTATTTCTTTAAGAAATTTATAAAAAAAACAAAATATCCAGGTAAGTTGGAAGGCTACGAAATTGCATTATTTGCTATCATAGAAAAAAAATTATTTAAATAAACTAATGGAAAAAAACTCGTTTTTAAATCAACCTTTTATTTAAATGCTCTACCTCTGTATGGGCGCGGCACTGCCCACTTTTCTATTCACAATGCTTATTGGGGACTTTCGCAAAATAAATGGTAATAAATCTGGAACTTCTAAACTACAGATTGGATTTAGTTGAACCTTCAAACAAATCATACTTAAGAGTTTTGTCAACGTTTAATACATTTTTTTATAAGAAACTTATTAATTATAAAAAAAAATTACAATTCCATAATTAAAGAACGGCTGTGAGTGACGTTCAATACATGTTTTAATAAGCACCATTATCAAAACATGTTTAAGAGTTTTATGGGCAACGTGCAATACATTTTTGGTTGAGTTTCATATTGTATGCCAGGCACAAACTACAAGTTGAGTTAACAACAATCGATATGGATGATCCACTATGAGCTTTCTTGATTATATGGGTAACGTTTAATACGTTCTTAGGCTACAAACCATGATCGATTGACGAAATCTTTTCTAAAGCCAAATTATATTAAACGTTCAATATATTTGTTTTGTCATTAATTTTTTTTCTAGACCAACCTACAGAAACTAAATTAACAACAATAGTAATAGATAGTCGTTAATAAGTTTTAACGAAAAGTCCTTACTCATATACAAAGAATTTTCAATTAATATAAAAAAACTATTGGTAACGTTCCATACCATTTTATGATACAGACTATGGCCAACTGACGAAACGTTTTATAAAGCCAAACAATATTTAAGAATTTTGTCATTGTAACGGTCAATACATTTTTATATGAATTTCGTATTTTTCGCCAAGCATAAGATTTAACAAAAACTCTTTCATTATACTAAAATATATGCGATTTAAAAAGCTATGAACAACGTTCAATACACATTTAGGAAACGAACCATGCTCGATTGACGAGTTTTAACAAAAAATCTTCAATTATATAGAAAAAATGTTCAGTAAATTAAAAAAGTTATGGGCAACGTTCAACACATTTTTTGAACATGCATGATTGATTGATATACAAAGAACTTGAAATTAATATAAAAAATGCGTAACGTTCAATATTTTTTTATAAAAACTATAATCTATTTACAAAAAACTTCTTCCAAACGTAAATCATATATAAACATTTTGTCAAAGTAACGTTCAATACACTTTGGGACGTATTACATATATTTGCAATGACGTATCACCAATTGAATTAACAACGATCGATAAAATTTTTACAACGGGTTAAAACCATGGGTAACGTTCAATAGATTTTTTGCCATGCAAACCATGATCGATGGACGAAAGCTTTTCCAAAGCCAAATTATATTGAAGAATTTTATCAAAGAAACGTTCAATAAATGTTTGTATGAGTTTTGGTTTTGTTGTAGAGCCTGGTGGAGAACCATAAAAAACTCGAAATTGGTACTGATTTAACTAATGGAAAGCATAAGCTCACAATTTGCTTATATACCCTGGTGGAGCATCATGTATAACTCAAAATTGGTACTGATTTTACTAGTGAGGAATATAAGTTCATAATTTGGTAATAAACCCTTATGGAGCACCATATATAACTTGAAATTGGTAATGATTTAGGTAGTGAGCTATTGAGTAA
Organism: Panzeria rudis; assembly: GCA_956483635.1. Classification (NCBI taxonomy): domain Eukaryota; kingdom Metazoa; phylum Arthropoda; class Insecta; order Diptera; family Tachinidae; genus Panzeria; species Panzeria rudis. Next base: position 88,062,762 of record OY101451.1, read on the forward strand.
CAAACCTTTGTTTAATATTTGAGAAACGTTCTTTATATTTTTTGGATACAAAACATTATTCATATTAAATTATTACCCCAAATTATTTTGTCCAAGTAACATTCAATACATTTTTTATGAATCTCAAATTTTTTCCAGGTCATACCAAAGAAATTATATTAACAACAACTGTAATGGATGGTCTTTCATGACTTTTAATGAAAATTCCTTAATTACACTGTACAACAAAATCCAGTTTTTTTTAATTTCATAGTTCTATTGACCGATTCTGGTAGAAGCCACAAATAAAAAATACACAGATATCGGCGTTTTAAAATCTTACATCTGGGACTAATTTTAGGGGGTAAAGTTCCCCCGTTTTGCATGTAGTCCCAGTAAAAAAAGACTTTATCAGGGAACAGAACTGGCGCTAGACGAGTTTTTCCATACAAATTGACAGTAATCATACGCCGTAAAAAGCAGTCATGAAATAGAATCTATTTTATTTTGATAACGTTTTTTCTCATGCTCTCAGTTTTAGCCACTCAACAATGTTGCCGAGTTTTAATAAAATTTCATACATTTTTCATACGAAATATAAGAAGAACAAACAAAAATAAACAATAACATGAGAGAATTTTGAAGCTACTGCCGTCGATTTAATTTTGGGCCTGTTTATTCGGCAGCGTTTTTGCCTGAAGTTGCAGCCTTAGTTCTGTTTCATTATTTTAGTTCGCACACGAAGGGTTCCACACGACTACACATATATCCCTTTTCGTTTTTGCCCTTATTTCATTTTGGCATTTTTTCATTTTGCTTTTTCGTTAAATTTTTTTTTAAGTTTTTTTTTGATTAAGCAATTTTTTTTTGTTTTGGTGCTTTTCATTTTGGTGTTTTTTTGTTTTTTTGCGATTTTTCGTTTATTAAATTTTTTTATTTTTTGACGATTTTTTTATACATTTTGTTTTAGCGATTTATTTTAGTTATGGCGCTTTTTGCCAGTTTTGGCACTTTTTTCGGTTTTTGGTTTTGGATTTTTTTAGTTTAAGCGTTTTTTTACACTTTTTTCGTTTTTGGTGATATTTTCGGTTTTTGGCGATTTTTTAATTTTGGCGCTTTTTTTTTGTTTTTGCGCTTTTTTTCGTTTTGGTGATTTTTTTCCATTTTTGGCAATTTTTTTTAGTTTTTTGACGATATTTTAGTTTTAGCGATTTTTTTAGATTTTAGTGTTTTTTTCGTTTTGACGACTTTTTCGTTTTGCGTTTTTTTTTAGTTTTTTGGCGAATTTTTTAGTTTTGATGATTGTTTGCGTTTTAGCGATTTTTATTTAATTTTCGTGCTTTTTTCTTTAAGCGCTTTTTTCATTTTGACGATTTTTCGTTTTGAAATTTTTTTTAATTTTGGAATTTCGGGTTTCTTTACACTTTTGGTGCACGGAACCCTAAAAATGATTTTGTTGTACAGTGTACATATTTATAAACATCTCCAATTTCCTTAGACACTGTCTGTATTAATCGTAGTTTTTTTTAACAAAATCTATTTATACTCTCTGATCATTAATTAAGAGAAAAAAGAAATGTTTCCAAAATAAGCCTGTCTAAAATAATTTATTAATAATTGCCCCAAAAAAATTTACTTCCTATTGCAGTAATAACACACATTTATTTCGCTTACTTCTTTTTTTTACCGATAAATAAATTAAATAAATACACCAAACAAATTTTCGCTTAGCATTTGTATGCGTGGTTATTAATCACATTTCCGCATTGATTTGACCAACTAAGGAAAAATAAATAATTTTCACCCTACAGACACCAACAGTGATGTCTGTCTACTCACGTATTCCTGTAGTCTACACTTAAAATTACAAATTAAATTTATTTACTTTTGTTCAAAAATCATTTAAGGCCACATCTTTAAAGATGAGAGAATTCAGTACGATCACATATGATTGGCAGTTTGCGTGATAGCCAAGTATTTTTGTTTCAGTGACCAACATTGCAAATTGTAAATTGGTTAAAAAAATATAAAATTTTTTGCTAAATTGCCAATATGAAATTTCAATTGATTGTGTTTGGCGCTAAGCTCGCGCTAATGCAAAGCTGTATTTATGTTTTGACAGCCTGATTGATGGCTAATTACTTTGACTGAGCAACAAAATATGTAAACCGTAAATTTGGCAACATTACATTTAAATGAGGACATGTCCAAGTATTTTAAACTCTTAATGAGCACCGATTTAAGCTTTTTAAAAATTAGCTTTAAAGAAACAAGAAGAAGCACAGGCAAATTGTTTGACGAAATGCTGGAACATAAAGTGTTTTAATAGTTGAGTGTCCAACGAAATCATATGACGCCATGACGATAAAATATGTTTGCCATTATGTTTGATGGCCGAATATTTTGAATTTGTCTAAGAGATTATAATAATTTAACTTAACCCTTTCACGAGACATACTGCTCAAAAACCGATTTATAATTTTCTGATAAATTTCAAAATTTTCGGAGACTTTTTTACTTTTTCGGAGTAACATCGATTTTGTGTATATTTGCCATTACTTGAGTGAGATCGTAGCTTTCTTAAAGATTTGAAATATTTATGAAACATGTGATTAAAAATTTTCGGAACTCAAAATTTTTTCGGAATAACTTGAATTTTTAAGAAATTTCGATTTCTTGAGTGTAATTATAGAATTGGATTTAAGGCAATTATGGCTCATTCGCGCATAATTATTATATACAGAATTTTCGAAAAGTTTTTTACTTTTTCGGAGTAACTTCAATTTTGTGTGAATTTGCTATTACTGGAGGGTAAAACATGGGTTTCAGAAATATTTGAGCCATCTGTGAAAAATGTAATATATTTAGAATTTTTGGCATTAATGGCGCATTTTCGCATAAGTATTATATGTAGAATTTTCGGAGAGTATTTAATTTTTTCGGAGTAATTCGATTTTGTGTGAGCTTTCCATTGCTTGAGTGCAATCATGGATTTCTTAAATACTTGACGCATTTATTGATGCAGTTTCTAACATGTGGAGTACTACTTGAGATTTTGGAGCCCTAAAAATAAAATTTTTCGGAATAACTTAAATACTAGCGCATTTTCGATTTCTTAAGTAAACTTATAGATAGTTCTTGTATTTAAGGTATTTATGGCGCATTTTCGCATAAATATAATATATAAAATTTTCGGAGAGTATTTAATTTTTTTCGGAGTAATTCGATTTTGTGTAAACTTGCCATTGTTATAGTGTAATCATGGATTTCTTATATACTTATTGTTGCATTTTCCAACATGTAAAGTACTATTTAGAGCTTTTGGAGCCGTAGATATAACATTTTTCGGAATTGGTTAAATTTTTGCAAATTTTTGATTTCTTAAATAAACTTATAGATATTTATTGGCTTTAAGGCAGTTATGGCGCATTTTCGCATAAGTATTACACATATAGAATTTTCGAAGAGTTTTTGATTTTTTTGCAGTAATTCGATTTTGTGTTAATTTGACATTGTTTGTTTGCCATTGTTTTGCAATCATGAATTTCTTAAAGATTTTAGACATTTATTGATGTGAAATATTTAACGTTTTCGGAGGACTATAATTTTTTCCGAATTATTGTAAATTTTCGATTAATTGAGTAAAATGATAGATATTTCTTGGATTTAGAACATTTATGACGCATTTTCGGATAAGTATTACATATAATATTTTCGGAGAGTTTTCTAGTTTTTCGGAGTAACTTTGAATTTATGCTAATTTTGTGGTTAGTCAAATTATGCGTTTCTGCTACATATTTAATTAAGTCTCTGCAAAATTTAGAACTTTCGGAAAAAAATAAAATTTTTCGGAATAACATTTCCGAATTTCCGATCTCTTAAGTGAAAAAACAAATGTCTTGGATTTAAGCATTTACAGTTAAGAGTTTTTCATTTATTCAAAGTTCCTTCGATTTTATGCGATTTTTCGTTTTTTTTAAATAAAATGATCGGTTTTTGAAAGATCTATGTCATTTTTGAAACATATCCAAACTTGTGAATAATTTAGAATTTCCAAAGAATTTCAAATTTCTTTCGAAGTAACTAGATTTTTACCGAATTTTTAAATTCTTAAGAGAAATTATGGGTTTCTCTTGAACTCTAGGCATTTGTGTTACATTTTCGCATGAGCTTTTTTTCGAAGCCAATGAACCAATTTTCGAAGCCAGTGAGCCAATTTTCAAAGAGTTTTTGATTTTTCCGAAGTAACTTCGAGTACATGAAACATTTCGAATTTTCGAAGAATTTTCATTTTTTCGTCGTTTTTAAATTTTCGGCGAGTTTTTGAATTTTCAAGTGATATTATAATTTTCTGCATCCTTAGTATGTGTTAACACTAAATATATTCCGAATCGTTGGCGAACTTCTTTCTTTCGGTGTAACTTTGTTTCATGCGATATTTAGACTGTGTTGAACTTAAGCTCTTTCGGTGTGTTTTTACAATTTTTGGGTATTTTAAATTTTTTCGGAGTAGCATTGATTTTTAGATTTCTTTAGTGAAACTCTCGGTGTTGATGTCTCAACGCAATAGCGATACCTGAAAGCTGATAAACTGAGTTGTGGTACAGAAAATCCATATTCCATTCTACCGGTGTGCGTGCACCTTTAGGCCAAAACATTAAACAGATACAACAATTGCAACTACTGATTGCCAGTTATTTAATCGGTTATTTATTGGATTATAAGACATTGGTGGTATATTTTCGAATATATATAAATGTTGTAATTTTCGGAGAATTTTCAAACTTTTCAGGGAGGGGGTGGTAACTTCGGTTTTTTGCGAGTTCTTGATTTCGGTGGGATTTTTGGGGTTTTTTTTGTGGTGGATAGAAATAAGCAATAGTGATGCATTTTTAATATTTATTAAATTTTGAATTTTCGATTTTTCTCGGAGTAACAAGTATGCTATGTCTTAAAAGATAGTATGGGATTCTATTATGGACTTATGGGACTTTTGTTTCATTTTTGAATAACTATTAAGTTTTGCATATTCGCAGAATTTCAGATCTACTGGAGTAACTTAAATTTTTCGAATTTTCCAATTCTGTGATGAAATAATTCATTTTCTCTTGGATGTAAGGCATTTGTTGTACATTTTCCAAAGTTCCGAACTCTTTCGGGGTTTTCTGAGTAACTTCGAGTTTGGTAAGTTTTCGATGTTTTCGATGGATGTAAGACATTTGGGGTGCATTCAGATATGTTCGAGTGTATAACATTTTAAGTTTCCGCAGAACTCTAGAGCTATTCGGAGTAACATTATTGTAAGTTTTCGATTTCTGTTAGTGAATTTATGTATTTCTGATAGACTTAAAGCAAATTTGGTGCTTTTTGGAGTATGTGTGATTTTAAAATTTTTCGGAAAGTTTTTAACTTTTTCGGAGTTACTTCATATTTTCGAATTTCTCGATTTTTTAAGTGAAATTACATCTTTCTACTGCATTTAAGGCCTTTTCAGTGCATTTTCATGTTTCATTTTGAATTTCCGGAGGTTTTTAAACATTTTCGGAGTAACTTCCTTTATTCCAAATTTTCTATTTCTTCAAAGAAATTATATATTCTTGGTGGTTTCAGGCAACTTAAGCTCAATTTCAGTTGAGTAGATTTGTAACTTGATTTATGGCAATCCCCTGCCTGGTCGCTGTGGTAGTGAATGGGTTAAGGTCAAAACCTTTAACTATGAAATAATAGTAATATATGTATGTGTGATGCTTCATACCTTCAATGTAAAGCATCAGATATGTTGGACCGTAATTTAACAAATTAAAAATTCAGTTTAATTACACATATATTTTTAATAACTTCTCTTTTAAAGTTACACATACGGTTAAAAAAAATTCCTTTTATGTATTATGTATGCCATTTAACCAGACTATCCACAAAATATATGACGCATTTTTGATTTTTAATTTGTAATATTTTTTTTTACTGTATTTTTTTTTCTTCAGTGATTTAAGTTTTTGATTGACATTTATTTGATGTTGGACGTATTTTAAAAATGCTTTAAAAGGATTGTGTTAAAGATCAAAAGTTTAGTTTACAAATAGACTTTAATACCAGCCAGTTTGCAAAATAAACGGTTAAATTCAATTAAAAAATTTAAATTTTTAAGGGTAATTAAAAAATTGAGAAAATACATAGTGTTTTTCTACTTATTTGGAAGAAATTTACAAAAATGGTTAAAGATTTATTGAATAAATGAAAGTATTTATCCTAAAGGCTAAAGAGTTTTTTGAATCGGAAAAAATCTAAAGAAGAAATCGGAAAAAATCTAGAAAAAAATCACTGATAAAACAGACTAACAAAATGAAATTTTTTATGTAACGTCTAAGGTTTCGTAGTCAATTTGTATACACTTGGTACTGAGCATCAATGCCTGCCTATAAATTACTTTTTTTGAATTGACTCTATATCCCGAGATTTTCCTTTATATAGAAAAAAGAGGATGCTACATCACATCATTTGCCTTTACTCAAGAACTAATCCTTCGATTAAATTAAATGCTACCACTGAATTGTGAATAAATTCAGCGCTTGCGAAATGATTTTAATAAATTTTAGCTAATTTTATTTGTAATTTATGAAGTTATCACAATCAAGAATAAAATTTTAATTTCGTACATCCAAAATTTTTGTTTGAATGTTCAATATTTACCTGCTTTAGAATATCTTTCTTAAAAAAAATTTTTTTGATCGAAATATTAAATTGAAAATGAACTTAAGCCAAACTAATTGAATAACTTTGGACTAAAAATTCGTAACTCAATTATTAAAACTCTAAAGGCACTTAGCTAAAACATGAATGTTTACTGTTCCAAAAAAAAAAACTTGGACAAAATAAAACTTCAGAAAATCCCAGCCTTGAGAATATCGATGATATTCCACGCTGGTAACACCGAAATTAAAAAAGCTTAAAATAGTTGAACATGCTAAGAAAAGACAGTTAGTGAAGTTGCGAACATTTAGAAAAAGTCCATTCAAAAGTTCGCGACTCGCAGCAAGATGGCGACAGTCTGTTAATTGAGCTTACTAAAATTAGTAGGATTTTCGCTACAATGTTGTTGCTACTGTCGCTGCTAGTGTAGGTAAAGGGCTCTGATGAGTAGACTTGGTAATCGCGAAACAGCTGTCAGTTCAACCTTCCGTGCATCAAAAATGTTTCTTTGAATGTTTAATATTTACATGCTTTAGAATTTTTTTCTTAAATAAAAAATAATTTGATCGAAAGATTAAATTAAAAATGAACTTAAGCCAAACTAATTAAATAAATTTGGATAAAAACCATACAGTTCGACTAAAAATTTATAACTCAGTTATTATAAAAATTTATAACTCAGTTATTATAAAATTCAAATTTTTCTTTAGTTTAAAATTTTAAAGAGCCTTTAAAAAAAATTTTTTTTAAATTTTTTGAAAAAAATTATTTTTTTGATAAAACTTTCTGAATATCTCTGAAACTATAAGACTGTTAAAAAATTAATAGGCACGTATTTTAAAGGTTATTTTGTTTCCGATCCTTTTGTGTTTTTTTTTTTCAATTTAATCAAAGAACTAAATCTCCAGTAAATGCAAAATATGTTATGCAACATCCTCTTTTTTTTTTTAAAGGAAAAATCTCGAGATACAGAGTCAATTAAAAAAAAAATTAATTTATAGGCATTGGAGCTCATTATCATATGCACGCAAATTGACTAAGAAAACGCGGACCTTAGAAATCGTGTTGACCTGTGTAATTTAATTTTTTTATTATTATTATTTTTTGTAAGTGAAGTAACACAATCAGGCATACCAGTTAATAAATTAATGTGTTACCTTCTTTGGGAAAGGGATAGTGTAGAGAGAATAGATGGTGAAGTGGGAAAGAGATAGAAAGCTTAATTAATTTACAGCTTTGCTATTGCGCGTTTTGTTAGAGCAGTGTTGCATGCCCCTCTGGTGTCAAGTAGAGGCATTGAGTTGTTTAAGCTGTATAGCAATTTCATTAGTTCTTTTACTTCGTCGACGGTTCTGCTACAATACTGACGAAGGAGGATATGTTAGTATTAATCGCTGCCGGTATGTACTGCCAAAGTGATCAGTGCTATGCCTTCATCACTTTAACAGTCCAACAACAACCAACACAATAACACAGCAATGCACATGAGAAAAATGCATGATGTTGTTGTCTCGCCTGAAACTAGTCTTGAACTCAAGACTTTAGGATTTGTAGTCAAACGCGCTAACCACTCAGTCAACAGCACCCTCAAGTTTGTTCCCTTTACGACTTTAAAATTTTTTTTCCAATTTTTGTATTGTACAGTGTAATTTTTATCGGTTAATTTTTTCACTAGGGATTTTTTTTCAGTTATTTTATATTTATATTACAAACAAACCCGTTGTTGTCAATTAAACATGCTGCGCTGTACCTTACGGAGTTTTTTCATTTTTATTATTTAGATTAAAATGGAACTGGTATAAGTTAAACCTAGTTCAATGAACTATTTTAGATAAATTTAAGTTTGTTTCCCTCTATTGATTATTTCAAAAATATGTTAATCGCTTTTACTAAAACATAAATTAAGGTTTAGCTTTTTAGTTTTAAAACTTCCTCAAATTATTTTGATACACTTAATCATTTAATCTATTTATCTTTCTGTTTTTTTTTTCTTGTTAAAACCCTTTAAACGTCTTCTATTAATTGTATCATTTAAATTTTAAATTAATGAACTTGTTAATAAATTTCTCTAGATATTTTTGTTAAAAAAGCATTTAACGCTATTGTTAATTTATTTATTTACTTTATTTTTTCTGTGTTAAAACTTTCAACTCATGAACCCTGTGTTTCGCTTTTAACCGCAAACAATGTGCATAAATGTGAAAACAGACAACGTACGAGTATGATAAAAGTCTATGAGCTTTAAATTCACTTAAAATTTCCGCTTGGTTGCCATAATAAGAAAATAAGTAAAATGTTGGTTTTAGTAGAAATGTAAAAAAGATAAACGAAATATTTGGTAGAAACACAGATAAAAAAAAATAAAATCTGCACAAAATCCGAAACAACCACAGCACAAGTACCTTAAGATTGGATCTAGCAGCTATGACTGGGTATCTTAGTTATGTTAATTGACCCCCTCCAGTGACAACGCCATGCAAAAGTCATATGTCCCTCTTATATACAGTTTGAGAGATCAAACCGCTTGCTAGTCCTCTACCCTCTGGGGGTGTGACTGCTGCACGGCCATGCTTTGTATACTAAGAAAATTATTGTACATTACTTATAGATTTTTTTAAGTTAATTGAACGCTTTTGGTGCTTAATTAGGAGTTCTTGTAAAGCTTCATTAAAGATTATCCGTTTTTATTTGTTTCTAATTCAAACAAAAATGTGTTGAACGTTACTTTAAAAAGATTCTTAAGAAAGTTTGGACTTTCGAAGATTTTTATTCCATCGTTCATATATTAAAAATATAATAAACTTAACTTGGGAAACTATAAGAAAGTCATTCAAAAATGTATTGAACGTTACTTTGATAAAATTCTTAAATGTAATTTGAGTCTGGATTAGTTTTCGTCAATCGATTGAAGTGCGTGTAAAAATATGTATTGAACGTTACCCATAGCTTCTTTAATTATTTTTTAGAAGTTTTTGTCAAAAATCATCAATGATCGTCCATCTCGGCTGTTGTTACTTCAACTTGTAGTAGTTTACGTTCAGAAAAAATATGAAATTATTAAAAAAAAATGTGTAAGAGCAAATCTTAAATATGGATTGCCTTTGGAGAAGCTTTCATCAGAAAGATCATAGTTGGTATCCTAAAAATGTATTGAAGGTTACCCATAGTTTTTTTAGACTAGCCGCAAATTCTTTGTATATATGTGTATAACATTTTACAATACAAAAGAAATTACATGGTTCTAACGAGTGATTCTGAAGTCGGCATTTTAAGAATTTACATCTGGAACTCATTTTGAAAGGAGTTAAATTTCCTCCCTGTTGCACATAGCTATAATGAGTCGGCATAGGAAATCTTGTAAGGTATAAAACATCTTCAGATCTTTTATGTAAAATACTATGGGGAACATTTTCGTGAAAAATTTTAACCCTCTAACTCTTCTTTGTGTGGGTCTTTTGGTAACTTTCTTAAAAAAAGGGGTGAAAACTTCCCTTCAGCGACGATATAGCGAGCTAAAATGTTCTACAAATATCTTGGTCCTGGTGTTTTACATAAAAATGCTGAGCATATTTTATACCTTGAACGTAATACTTACAAGATTTCTTATACCGAGTAATAATTGTAAATCAAGTTGAGTCTGGAGCTTGGATGTCTTTTGAAACCTGAAGTAGAATTTTATGGCAAATATTTTTGTAAAAAATTTCAGCCCGCTATATCGCCGCTGAAGGTGATTTTTTTACCCTTTTGTAAGAAAGGCACAAAAATACCCATACAACGAAGAGTAAGAGGGTTAAAACTTTGGAAAAAAATTTTTGTCGTGGTTTTTTGCTTAAAATAGATCCCAGATGTAATCTTTCAAAACGCCGATACACGTGTATATTTTTTGAGGGCTTCTTTCTACTATAATCAGCCATTAGAATCATATAATTAAAAAAAATTTGATTTTGTTGTACAGTGTAATTAAGAAATATTTGTTAAAAATCACGAAAAAGCGACGATTATCCATTGTAGTTGTTGTTAATTGAATTGCCGTAGTGGTGCCTGGAAAATATATCAATTTCATAGAAAATGTATTGAACGTTACTTTAACAAAACAATTTAAAATAACTTGGCTTTAAAAAATGTTTCTTCAATCGATCATGGTTTGTATCCAAAAAGAAAAATGTATTGAACGTTACCCATATAATCCAAAAAAATATTGTTTAACTTATCGAGGATAATCCATTCCAATTTATATGAAATTCATAAAAAATGTATTGAACGTTACTTTGATGAAATTCGCATATATGTATATGATTTGACTTTGGACGAGTTTTCATCAAGCGATCAAGATAGGTATAGAAAAAATATATTGAATGTTACCCGTAGTTTTGTTTAGTAATTGTAATTTTTATATCATTTAAAAGTTTTTTGTAAAAACTCATCAGAGATCGTCGATATCGGTTGTTGTTAACTCAACTTGTATATTGTGCTTAGAAAAAATATGAAATTCATAAAAAATGTATTGAACGTTGCATTAAAAAATTGTTAAATATGATTTACCTTTAGATAAGATTTCATCAGTCGCTCATGGTTTGTGTCCTAAAAATGTATTGAACGTTACAGATAGTTTTTTACAATTATTGCAAATTCTTTGTATATAATTAAGGACTTTTTGACAAAATTTGTGCATTGGTTTTAAGGAAATGTATCCCGTTTTATTAACAACTCCGACTTTAAATTTATCTTCTTTTTAAGTACATTCCATTTAACCTAAACCTTTTCTTTGAGTGCATCCATATAAGACAAAGGCAAAAAAAAAAAGAAATACGGAAGATTTATTAGAAAATAAATTCATAACAAAATTGCGGTTTTCATGTCTTTTCAACAATCTAATGCGGTAATAGCGTGCAACAATGAAACGAAATGCATTTCTTTCTTTTTCAACAGACATCTACACGATGTTTAAGTTAAAATTAAAATATAAATTTAAATTTGTGCCTGTCTTTGAAAAAGAAATACACAAAATTTTACTTAAGATCATCATGATACAAAATTAAAGCATAAATTTATTACACATTTTAATGAAGTTAAAAATAAACAGCCAGCCAGCCAGCCACCAGTTGAAGTAACTGGTAAAGAGATAATTTCCAACAGTTTGTAAATCACATGCTATGATTTCAATGGAAAGATGTTGGTTAGTATTTAATTATGCAAACGGAAATGGGGGTTTTTTTTCTTGTTTTCACACAAGGATGGAAATGCAAATTGTGAAGAGTTTTTTTGAAAAGAAAAAAAAAATCCTTTACGTGGTTCTCATGTAATAACAGACACCAAAGCTGACAAAACTTTATGATGACGGCGTGAGAATTTTCAATTATCTGTTGCATTTCGTTTATCGATCATGGTTTGAATTAACAACGACCGAGATAAACGATTTTCGAAGAATTTTAACAAAACATTATAAAACTTTATACAAAATATTTAATTTGGTTAAAAACTGTGGGTAACGTTCAATATATTTTTGGCAGACAAACCCTGATCGATGGACGAAACCGTTTCCAAAGTCGAATTATATTTAAGATTTTTTTTCAAAGTAACGTTCAATAGATTTTTGTATGAGTTTTATATTTGTTGTAGACCTTGTTGGAGAACCATTTAAGGCTAGAAATAGGTACTGATTTAACTAATGAGAAGCATAAACTGACAATTTGTTTATAGACCCTGGTGGAGAACCATATAAAACTCCACGTTGATACTGACTTTGCTAGTGAGGAACATAAGTTCATAATTTGTTAATAGACCCTTGTGGAGCTCCATATATAACTCGAAATTGGTACTGATTTAGCTAGTTAGCACCATAAACACACAATGTGTTGGCAGACACTGCTGGATCACCATAGATAACTCAAATATTTGACTAATGAGGAACATCAACTCACAATTTGTTGATAGACTGTGGTGGAGCACCATATATAACTCTAAGTTAGTACTAATTTGACCATTGAGGAACATAAGCTCACAATTTGTTAATTGAACCTGGTGGAGCTCCACATATAACTCAAAACTGATACTGAGTTTTCCACTGAGAAATATAAACTTACAATTTGTTAATAAGCCTCAATGGAGCATGGTGCTAACCCAAAATTTTTACTAATTTGACCAGTGACGAACATAAGCTTACAGTTTGGTAACAGTCCCTGGTGGAGATTCATATAAAACTCGAAATTGGTAGTGATTCAATCAATGAGAAACATGAGCTGACAATTTGTTGATAGACCGTGGTGGAGCACTATATAGAACCTAGAACTGATTTGACTAGAGAGGAGTACAAACTCACAATTTGTTTAAAGGCCTTTGTGGAGCACCATATATAACTCGAAATTTGTACTGATTCAACAAATGAGAAACATAAACGCCCAAACGTTTAATAAACCCTTATGGAGCACCACATTTATAACTCAAAATTGGTACTGATTTGAGTAGAGAGGAGCATAAGCTCACAATTTGTTTAAATGGTCTTGTGGAGCACCATATATAACTCGAAATTGGTACTGATTCAACTAATGAGAAGTATAAACTCACAATTGGTTAATAGACCCTTGTGGAGCACCACATTTACAACTCAAAATTGGTACTCATTTGACTAGCGAGGAAGATAAAAATCACAATTTTTGATCGGGGATGATGGAGAGACTTGTATAACTCAATATTGATGATACTGATGAAGGCCATTTCAACTATAGTAGTGGATTTTGGGATTTCCTACTTCCCATAGGACAGTATAGATACATTGGAGCTCCTTGAGGAGGCTGTCACACAGTACGGCGGTTTATTTTATTCTATTGGCGGCTTGATCAAGTTGGTTTTAGTTCTGGTGTTTATTGTCTAGTTGTTTCAAGTTAAATTTTGTCAGCTGGTTATTTCCTCATAATAAATAACTTCCCCAGCCTCATAATAAATAACTTCACTAATCCTACGACTTAGCAAAACTTACAACATACTTTGAAGAAAGAAAAAAATTGTTTATTGAAACGACAATGAACTTCAATTTATGAAATAAATTAAACAAGCTTGAGAAAAATTTGCAGCATTTGTGTGTAAAACCATAAAATACTATAAAAAGACAGCAAAAATGAAAAATAAGCACAGAAATCAAATCCAACTGTAACCAGTTCAATCATTAATATTTATAATGTTAAGAGTATAAATTATTGTATTTTTAAAATCATTTGCTTTCTACCAACCAAAACGTTTGACATAATTTATAACAAAAGCAAAATCTCACTTCAGTTATTTAACCCAAGTAAGTTAAAAACTACTGCCCAATAATGATTAAATCATGTGATTGTATTACTAAACGTTTTCTAAAAATGGTTTTTGAAAAAGAAAAAAATACATAAATTTAAAAATTCGTATGCAAAAAAAAACAAGTTGTTGGCTTAAGTCTTTTGTTTTGATCAAAACATTGATCACCGTTGTTGCAGTTGTTGTCATTATTACTGTCATACGAGTATATATTATGGCAGTTTGTGTGAAATGCACACTTGGTATTTTTTTTTTTCGTTCAATAGACATATTTGTAGCAAGACTTTTTTGCAATAATATTTTTTTCTTTTTCCGCTTGTGTAGATTTCCTTCCTTCCGATTATTTGCTGTTTGTGAATAAAGATAGTAACTTATTCCATTTACAGTTTCGTAGAAAATTTTCCATGAAACTATTAAGAAAAACTTTATGCGATTGTGCGCTTTTTAAAGCTTTCCACAGCTTCGACTACACAGGAGGACACGGAACAAATTGCATCAAAAAAATATAAATGTGTAACGGCCCCCCTCTTTTGCCAGCCTTACGTTTAAGGTATAAGATGTGTTCAGGACTTTCTTGAAAATTACCGCCAATAACATTTTTGTAGAACATTTTAACCCTCTAACTCTTCGCTATATGGGTCATTTTGTCGCTTTCTTAAAAAAAGGCAAAAAAACTTCCCTTAGAAAGAAATATAGCGGTCTGATATGCTCTACAAAAATATTTGCCATCAAATTCTACTATAGTTCTTTGAATACATCCGAGGCCGCAAAAATCAACTTAAGCGCCAGAAATCATTCAGAACTTAAAATGGTGTTCAAGGGTTAATGTCGTACTTATTCATAATTAGTACTCAGCAAAGAAAGCTTGTAAGCCTTACGTTTAAGTTATAAGATATGTTCAGCACTTTTATGTAAAACATCACGGGAAATATTTTTGTAGAATATGTTAACCCTCTAGCTCTTCGCTGCAGGAGTCTTTCCCCCTTTTCTTAAAAATGGAAAAAAAAACTTTCCAGTATAGCGGTCTACAATGTTCTATAAAAATATTCACTATTAAATTCTACTAAAGTTCTTTGAATACATCCGAGGCATCAAAACTCAACTTAAATGCCAGAAATCAATTAGAACTTAAAATGGTATTTAAGGGTTAATGTCGTACTTATTTATAATTAGTACTCATCAAAGAAATCTTGCAAGCCTTACGTTTAAGGTATAAGATATGTTCAGCACTTTTATGTAAAACATCACGGGAAATATTTTTGTAGAATATGTTAACCCTCTAGCTCCGCGCTGTATGAGTCTTTTCCCCCTTTTCTTAAAAAGGGACAAAAAACTTTCCAATATAGCGGTCTACAATGTTCTATAAAAATATTCACTATTAAATTCTACTAAAGTTCTTTGAATACATCCGAGGCATCAAAACTCAACTTAAATGCCAGAAATCAATTAGAACTTAAAATGGTATTTAAGGGTTAATGTCGTACTTATTTATAATTAGTACTCATCAAAGAAATCTTGCAAGCCTTACGTTTAAGTTATAAGACATGTTCAGCACTTTTATGTAAAACATCACGGGAAATATTTTTGTAGAATATGTTAACCTTCTAGCTCCGCGCTATATGGGTCATTTTGTCGCTTTCTTAAAAAAGGGCCAAAAAACCTCCCTTAGGAAGAAATATAGCGGTCTGATATGCTCTAGAAAAATATTTGCCATCAAATTCTACTATAGGTCTTTGAATACATCCGAGGCCTCAAAACTCAACTTAAACGCCAGAAATCATTCAGAACTTAAAATGGTGTTCAAGGGTTAATGTCGTACTTATTCATAATTAGTACTCAGCAAAGAAATCTTGTAAGCCTTACGTTTAAGTTGAAAGATATGTTCAGCACTTTTATGTAAAACATCACGGGAAATATTTTTGTACAATATGTTAACCCTCTACCTCTTCGCTGTAGGAGTCTTTTCCCCCTTTTTTTTAAAAAGGGACAAAAAACTTTCCAATATAGCGGTCTACAA
The DNA here is from genome assembly GCA_956483635.1 of Panzeria rudis. Classification (NCBI taxonomy): domain Eukaryota; kingdom Metazoa; phylum Arthropoda; class Insecta; order Diptera; family Tachinidae; genus Panzeria; species Panzeria rudis. The sequence continues at coordinate 88,078,735 of OY101451.1, forward strand.
TGTTCTATAAAAATATTCACCATTAAATTCTACTATAGTTCTTTGAATACATCCAAGGTCCAGACTCAACTTGAACGCCAGAAATCAATTAGAACTTAAAATGGTATTTAAGGGTTAATGTCGTACTTATTTATAATTAGTACTCAGCAAAGAAATCTTGTAAGCCTTACGTTTAAGGTATAAGATATGTTCAGCACTTTTATGTAAAACATCACGGGAAATATTTTTGTAGAATATGTTAACCCACTAGCTTTTCGCTGTATTGGTCTTTTTCCCACTTTCTTAAAAATAGGGGCAAAAAACTTTCCTTCAGCGACGAGATAGCGGTCTACAATAGTTCTTTGAATACATCCAAGGCCTCAAAACTCTACTTAAACGCCAGAAATCATTCAGAACTTAAAATGGTGTTCAAGGGTTAATTTTGTACTTATTCACAATTAATACTAGGCATAGGAAATTTGATCAGCCCTACGCTTAAGGTATAAGAAGTGCTAAAAACATTCATGTACAAGACCACAAGCAAGATATTTGTGGAACATTTTAGCCTTCTAACTCATTGTTGTATGGGTCTTTCTGTTTCTTTCTTTAAAAAATCACTAAAAACTACCATTCTGCGACGTCATAGCGGGCTAAAACGTTGTACAAAAATATTTGTTAGAAAATTCTACTATAGGTCTTTAGACATCCAAGAGCTCTAGACTTAATTTGCGAGCCGGAAATCACTTAAAACCTAAGATGTATTTAAGGGTTAATTTCGTAGCTATTCAAAATTAGCATTCGACATAGGAAATCTTGTAAGCGATACGCATAAGGTATTAGATGTGTTCAGCATTTTTATGTAAAACACAACGAGATTCATTTATGTGGACCATTTTATCCCGCTATGCCACCGCTAAAGGGGAGATTTTTGCCCCTTGTTTAAGAAAGGGCTAACAAGACCCCTATATATCGGAGAGTTAGAGGGTTAAAATATTCCAACAAAATATTTCTCGTGGTATTCTACATAACATTGCTGAACATATCTTATATTTTAAACGTAAGGATTGCTAGATTTCCTATGCCGAGTCACTATAACTGTGTGCAAAATGGGAGAACTTTAACTCCTCCTAAAATTAATCTCAAATGTAAACTTTCAAAACGTCGATACACGTACATATATATTTTTTAAGTGTTCTATGTCGGCTTGAAAAATTTTCATTTCTTGTTTTTGACTTGATTTTTCAGCCTCTCGGCTTTGAAATCGTTTTTGTTAAAAAAAAATCTCTCATTAATTTTATTTTCCTTTACTTTCAGCTTCCTATATTTCAATCAATTAAAATATGGGACAAGAGATATCACAACAACAAAATAAATGCAACACTTCTAAACGACAACAGCAACCTCTTCCCCAACATCAGCAACAACAAAAACAACAACAACAACAACAACGACAACAGCTACCACCACCACACTTTCAACAGCATCACGAAAAGCACAAGAAAAATTATCAAAAATCAAATTTCCCTAACAATTCTACCACAAGCTTTTCTATACCCAAGCCACGTTATAAGCAACACAAAGAATTGACTTATACTTCTTCCAGTATTTCCAACGCCTCCTCTACCGACGACGAGTTGTATCGGCAAAGACAAAAATATAATTTGGCCAAACAAACTTATGAAAAAGCGAAAATATCACGAATTCAATTAGGTTCGAGAAAATCTCTTGACAGTCATTCCTCCACATCAGATTATCCATCGAGTGCCGTCGAAACGGCTGAAGAATTATATCGAGATATACGGCGCAAGAGTTCCCAGAGTACCGACAGTGGCATTTATTATTCATCGTGCCATTGTACACCCACCAGATTTTCTTCGGCCGCATCGGTGGCAAGTGGTGGCTCCACTTCGGTAGTTTCGACGAAATCAAGTAAATCATTGCAAAAACAAAAAGACTATTTAGATCATCATTTGTATATAAAATCATATTTGGATATCTTAGAAGAAGATCAAAAGGCCAAGGCTCAGTATAAGGTGGCCAGGCCGGGAGGTATACGCAATTACACGCCCAAAATATTGGCCGAAGTAAACTTGTCTACGAGTGCTCCCGAGGCGAACGGTTTTAGTAAACAGAAAACAAAAATTAAAGACGATCCTTGGATCTGACAATTACTGAAAAATGGCATTTGCTACAATGACATCTTTGCTCGGTGTGATACCGCTGTTGGCGATCGGCTTGAATTATTATCGCTATCAAAACGTAGATCCTGAAAATAAAATCCAAGAGCCGCAAGTGGTAAGTGTTTTGTCACTGAACCAAAAAGTTATATAAATTCAAGCTAAAATTTCATTGCTTCAACCAACTGTTCATTAGCTTTGAGCTAATATACTTGTTCGTTAAATCAATGAACAATTTCATTTATTTTTTTTTTTAATAAATAACAACAACAAATGCTTTCAATGAACCGTTTTTTATTGCAATTCAATGAATATTTTCATTGAAATAATGTATCGAGAAGAAAAAGTTCATTGCTTCAACGAACTGTTCATTACGTTTGCGATAATGCACTTTTTCGTTAAATCAATGAACTGGTTCATTAATTTTGTTAAAGAATAGCAACAACAAATGCTTTTAATGAACCGTTTTTTATTGCACTTTAATGAATATTTTCATTTAAACAACGTATTCATACATTGAATCAATGAATTTTTTGCATAAAATTAATGAATGTACTTCAATGAGTATCATTCATTGGAATTATGTAAAGTAATTTTATTTTTTTGTGTTAAAAGTTTGAAAATTAAAAAAAAAATTTTTCTTTTTTTTATTACAGATTCAACGCCAATATGATTTTGTAATTATTGGTGGCGGTTCGGCGGGAGCAGTGGTGGCCAATCGGTTGTCCGAGGTGAAAAACTGGACAGTGTTGCTACTAGAAGCTGGAGGAGATGAAACAGAAATTTCCGATGTTCCTGCCTTGGCCGGTTACCTGCAACTCACCGACTTGGATTGGAAATATCAAACGACACCCTCGGCCACCCGCCACTATTGCCAAGCCATGAAAGGTGATCGCTGTTTTTGGCCTAGAGGCAAAGTTTTAGGTGGCTCTAGTGTCCTCAATGCCATGGTGTATGTTCGAGGTTCTAAAAACGATTACAATCATTGGGAATCTTTGGGTAATCCCGGTTGGGGTTATGAGGATGTTTTAAAATACTTTCTCAAATCGGAAGATGTGCGCAATCCTTATTTGGCCAAGACTCCTTACCATGAAACTGGCGGCTATTTGACGGTGCAAGAATCTCCTTGGCGTACTCCTTTATCTATAGCATTTCTGCAAGCCGGTCTGGAAATGGGCTATGAAAATCGTGATGTAAATGGCGAATTGCAAACGGGTTTTATGATAACCCAATCGACGGTGAGAAGAGGTTCACGCTGTAGCACTGGCAAGGCTTTTATAAGGCCAGTGCGCTTGCGGACAAATTTGGATGTCTTACTAAAAGCCCAAGCTACCCGGATAATCATGGATAAAAATAAACGGGCCACGGGTGTGGAGTATTTGAAAAATGGCCGCAAAAATATAGTATTTGTACGCAGAGAAGTTATTTCTTCTGCTGGTGCCTTAAACTCGCCCCAACTGTTAATGCTGTCCGGTATAGGGCCCTCTGAACATTTGCAGGAAATGGGTATTTCAGTAATATCCGATCTACCCGTAGGTAATAATCTGCAAGATCATGTAGGCCTAGGTGGTCTCACCTTTGTGATAGATTCTCCTCTAACAGTCACACGCAATCGTTTTCAAACCATACCCGTTTCCATGGAATATATTTTAAGAGAACGTGGTCCCATGACTTTTACCGGTGTAGAGGGTGTGGCTTTCTTGAATAGTAAATATCAAGATCCTGCAATCGATTGGCCTGACATACAATTTCATTTTTGTCCCAGTTCCATTAACTCGGATGGTGGTGAGCAGATACGTAAAATTTTAAATCTAAGAGATGGTTTCTACAATACCGTTTACAAGCCCTTGCAAAATTCTGAAACCTGGTCCATATTGCCACTACTACTAAGACCCAAGAGTACCGGCTACATACGTTTGAATTCTCTTAATCCCCAACAACAACCAAAAATAATACCCAACTATTTTGCGCATCAAGAAGATATAGATGTTTTAGTTGAGGGCATTAAATTGGCCATAAATGTTTCCAATACACAGGCTTTCCAGAGATTTGGTTCCAGACTGCACAACATTCCTTTACCGGGTTGCAGACATTTAGATTTCAACACGGATGCCTATTGGGCATGTTGTATAAAACAATTTACTTTTACCATTTATCATCCTACGGGTACTTGTAAAATGGGTCCCAGTTGGGATGCCACAGCTGTGGTGGATTCTCGCTTAAGAGTTTATGGTGTTTCGGGTTTGCGTGTGGTAGATGCTAGTATTATGCCCACTATTGTAAATGGTAATCCTAATGCTCCAGTTATTATGATTGGCGAAAAAGCTTCCGATATGATTAAAGAAGATTGGGGTGCCCGATCGTCACGCCGAACCGGCTGACAAGCAATTTAATGTTAAGTTAGCTGTTACACATGTCTTGTAAATTTGAGTTAAGCAAAAACAAAAAAAAAAAAAAAACAAGGAAAATCATGAAAAACTTACTAGTCAATATTTTGTTTTTTGTTATTTGTCTTTCAAAAATGTATTTATTTTATTATTTATGTTTAAAAACTTCTTAAATGCATTCATTTCTATTAAATTCCCTACTTTAAGCTATAATTATAAGTTGTAAAATTCCTTTTTAAAATTAAAACAAAACTAGAGATTAGAACTATTTATTGTGTTTGGGAAGGATACTGCAAAAAGAACAGACGGATGGATGGTGAACACCATTTTCGTTAATTTCAAGAGCAGTATTGCAGCGCCTCTGGTGCAGAGTGGCACCAATTGAAAAAAAAGAGTAATAAATCTATATCTTTAAAACTTTCATTCTGATTACAAAACGATGTATGTAAAAAGTATAGGGAAGAACATAAGCTTTGAGAATTGGGACATTTGGACCACCCTGTTAAAACACATGTTGAGCTACAGGGTGTCAAAGTTAATTACTGTCGGCCTAATAACTTTCACAGATATTTTAACAATTTTAAACTTGATGTAAAGTTCATAAATAGATAAAGAAAATACAGTTTTTGCTTAGTTAGATATTTTTAATATTTTCAAAGATATTTAGCTTTGAGTTTAATAATTTTGGTTTTTGGCCTCCATTTTGTTCTCTATTTTGTCAATATCTTTGGTAATAGCATAGCCAAGACTTTCAAATAAATATTTTATGTTAATTAATTTTTTCGACCTTAGAATTTGTAACTATTTATTATTTTCTTCAGGCTCAAGGTCCTACCATTTATTTAAATAAAACTCTTTTATGTTTCATTAAATATGTGTTAATCTTGTAGATTGATTTTTTATTTTTTTCGATATTTCGAGCACCTTTTATAATTTTTATAATTTTTAACACAATCCTTGATAACAATAAGAAAAACAGTTTTCAGTTATCTTAAATAATTTTGTCGTGAAAAGGAATCAAAGTCAAGACATAGAAATGAGAGTGGAAAATGCTAATTTTGTTATTTTCAATATTTCAAAAGAGTAGACTCCAAAAATGGCTGTAGTTGACAATTTAAATAGATTTTCTTGACTTTGATTCCTTTTCACGACTAATTATTTTCGATAACTGAAAGATTTATTCTAGTAGTTTTTTTTATATAAAGAGAAGTAAGACAATCAGGCAATTAATGCCTACTAGTTAATTAATTAATGTGTTACCTTCTTTTGGGAAGGGATAGTGTAGAGAGAACAGGCGGTGAAGTGGGACAGAGATAGAAAGCTTAATCCTTTTACAACCCTGCTTTTGCGCGTTTTTTTTTTGTAGAGCAGTGCTGCAAGCCGCTATAACTATTTTATTAGTTCTCCTACTTCACCGACGGTTTTGCTACAATACCGACGAAGGACGATGCTGTAAAGTGCATTAGGATATGTTACTATTAATCGCTGTCGGTACTACCAAAGTGATCAGTGCTATGCCTTCATCACTTTAACAGTCCAACAACAACCAACACAATAAGACACCACTGTACATGAGAAAATTCTATTATGTTGTTGGCTTGCCTGAAACTAGTCTCGAGCTCAAGACCTCAGGGTTTGCAGTCAAACGCGCTAACCATTCAGCCAAAAGCTCCAAGTTTATCAAGGATTGTGTTAAAAATCATAAAATATTTTTAAGCCTTTATGAAATTTACTTGACATATTGTCATAATTTTATTTTAAATGAAATTTATTTGCTGGTTTTTAAGCATTGTCTATATACAGCATTTCATTAGTGCTTTACCAAATCGTTAGTAGACTTCAAATACAATTTTGAACAGTTACAAACCCTTTATCTTATGTACAGACTTTCAAAAACCATTTAAAAAAGCAGAGTAGGGCTTTGAAATTCTACGAAACCCAGCAAATAAGTAAATGCTGCATGTAGACAATGCTTAAACACCAGCATATAAATTTCATTTAAAATAAAATATTTTTGTGAAAGATTTAGCTATGCTATTATCGAAGATATTAACGAAATAGAGAAAAAAGTCGAGGCCAAAAACCAATATATTAAAATTCAAAGCCAAATATCTTGGAAAATATTAAAGATATATTAATAAAGTAAACTGTATTTTCAATGAAACTTATTTGCAGCAGTTTAAGCATTGTCTATATGCATAAAGGGTTTGTAACTGTTCAAATTGTGTTTGAAGTCTACTGACGATTTGGCAAAGCACCAATGAAATGCATATAGACCATGCTTAAACTCTAGCAAATAAATTTTATTTAAAATCAAATTATGACAATATGTCAAATAATAAATTGCTTAACTGTATTTTCTTTATTTATTATTTATTTATAAACTTTACACCATGTGTGAATTCATTAAAATCGGATAATAGTTGCAAAAGTTATATGAGACCGACAAGGTTTTTCATTCCCGAGGTAATTCAACTTATATTTCAACAGGGTAATCCAAATTTCAACATTTTTAAAGCTTAGGTCCTCCTCTATGATTTTTACATGCTTTACACTTTTTTGTTCAAATTGGAACCACTGTCTGTTGTCTAGTACGCACATTACCTTTGTGTGAATGGCGCTTTAATCCTAAATATTATCGATGTTCATGACTAGTGCAGTAAAAAAAAAATTGGAAGTAATTTTTAAGGAACTATAATTTTTTTTGCTTCCAAAAAAACTTATGTTAAAAATATCGGACCATAACCGCCAAAAATACGTAAGCGACATGGGTATCAATTTTCGTTTTTTGATCCAAATTTCCACTTGGAGGCACTATAAATATTTTGTTAGAGATTCGAAAGCCTTTGCAATACCTCCCGCAATACCCGATCTTCCGTATTTTTCGTGTATTCGTATTTATTTATCCGAGTAGTTAGCCGAATACCTGAAATTTAAAATGAGTCACAGATGTAAGCTTACAAAGCACCGATACACGCACAGGTTTATTTTGTGCCCTCTATCAGTCATTAGAACGTTGTTATTTTGAAAAAAATATTTTGTTGTACAGTGCTATTAGACTGGATAATACATTCGATTCCCAAAAAAAGCCTCTACCTGCCCCCTTATTCTGTAACTCGCTAAAGCTAAATCTCTATCGCTAAAAATCTACAAAGTCGATTTATCAATTTTTGGCTACGAATACAATTTTGCAACGTGTATTGCTAAATTAGGCCGAAATTTTAGTGATTTATGTCATCGCCAAAAATGTTCAATTTTGTATTTGTTCAGCATTTTAGGGATTGAGATTTAGCTTTAGCGAATTACAGAATACGGGGGCTGGTCTGTTGCTTTATAACAGCTAAATTGTCTTCATAACAGTCAATTAAGAAATAAAATAAATAATTTTTGTTCCTAAGCTTCATTTCCTGCTGGTGTGTATTACAAAAAAGTCAAATATCTACAAAAGCCTTGTAAAAGCAGTCTCAGTATAGTTATTAGTGCTTCAAATTTCATTTATTTAAAAGTTAGTTCACGAAACTCACAATTTTTTCCATCCGCCTAAAATTATACTCTTCAAAGTTTACTTAAAATTTCAATAGAAAATAAAAGTAAAACCTGCATCAACAATAAGTAAGAAAATTTAAGCCAGTGGTGGCCAAACACAAACTATCTTATTCTGTGATGGTGCATGTGCTTCGCGGCTAAATAGATTGGCTGTGATTCTCACACACAGTGTACGTGTGTTGATGGTAAAAAAAAATTCTTATGCAAGAGCGCATAGGAAATTGAGAGAATGGCCGCCACTGATTTAAACACACATTTCTTTTTTTTTTAACAATTAATCATAATAAAATAAAAGAAACATGTATAAGGGTGATTCTCATTTCAAATGCTTTTTTCGTGTCCGCTAAAAGTGTAGTAAAATATCTGCTTTAGCATGATTTAATAACGGGTGTTTTTTTTAGAGGTATAGAACTTCGAATCGAAATAAAACACAAGAAAATCGTTTTAATGTCCATCAATTTGGCTTTATTGGAAGGATAATTTTATGCCATTAATGTTTAAATATGATTTCGGGCATGTGGCCGCCGCGGCAGGCTCGAATAAAGCCAATTCTACAGGACCAATTTTCAACCACTTTTTCGAGCATATGGGGCCGTATGTTGGCAATAACGCCACGAATGTTGGCTTCTAAGTCCCCTAACGTTTCTGGTTTGTTGGCGTAGACGAGCGACTTCACATATCCCCAAAGAAAATAATCCAATGGTGTCAAATCACACGATCTTGGTGGCCAATTGACAGGTCCATTCCGCGAAATTATGCGCTCATCGAATGTTTCCTTCAATAAATCGATTGTGACGTGCGCTGTGTGGCATGTAGCGCCGTCTTGTTGGAACCACAACTCATCCACATTCATGCCATCCAATTCGGGAACAAAATAGTCGGTTATCATGGCTCTATTGCTGTGCACGGTGGCGAATCGATTCATTCGGGTCCTCTTCAACACTTTGCTCTACAGCGGCAATTGTTTCTTCGGTGCGCACTGTTCGACGTCTCTGCGGATGCGTATTATCACATAGAGTAAACGTAGTGCGAAAACGATCCATTGCTCTGATGGACGATTATGTCGACCATAAAATGGACGGAGCTTGCGGTAAACTTCGCGAACTGAACCATTATTTTCGAAATAAATTTGCACGATTTGCAAGCGTTGTTCTTTTGTCAACCTGTTCATGATGAAATGGCAAACCAAACTAAATATTAATCACTTGACAGCTGACAAAATGGCCGCCTGTTAAAAAAGTGATGCCAACTTAAAGTTCTATACCTCAATAAAAAACACCCATATTATAAATATATGTACATACATATTTTTGTATAAGACTGTTTAGTATGTGTAACAACGACGAAGAACGAAAATGCTGTCTATACTCTCTTCATACAAAATGGCGTGTCCGCAATGCATGCTGTTGATTTCCCAAATTAAGAAAGTATGATTTTTTTCAAAAGCAATTTTAGAATATTTCACAAATCAAATTTTTAAAAAATACTATAAACAATATATAGATTTTTTTATTGTTTTTCCGCAGTCTTGTGTATTGAGCGTTACGTTTTTTTAGTACACTTTATTACTCAGTTTAATTATTGAAATTGCATTAACAACATACACTAAAATAACAGCGTAGGTTTGTACTTCTAAATATTGAAAAGTCTTGTGAACTTTGTTAAATAGTATTATATTGGAAAACGTTTCAGCAATCAATCATGATTTGTATCCAAAAAAACGTATTGAGTGTTATCCATATTTTTTAAAATGAATTGAAATGTATTAGTGATTAAGAAGTTTATGCTAAAGCTCATGAAAGATTATACATCTAAATTGTATTACATTCAAAATATAGTGTGTGCTTTGAAAAATATTGAATTGGTATACAAATGTATTGAACGTTACCTTAACAATATTCTTAAATATAATTTATCTATAAAGTTAACAGCAGCGGAAGGGTAGGAACGATATAGAGACATTATCCGTTAAAAATTTTTTGATTTGCTTTGGAAACATTTTGCTTCAACCGCACTGTGGGTTGTTATATTTTCGAAGAATGTTTAGGCAGATCGTATTTTGCTACAAATAATTATTTGAAATTGACATAACTTTGAGCAATGTATGTCGATTTTATTAAAATTAGCCTTATTTGAAAGAAGAGTTAGGCTACTTTTTGCTTATGTATAAGTGTTTGTAAAGAATTTTTTTTTAAAGACAAAAATTTTTTATTTCTCCATGTGAACCCAAGTCAAAATTAACAAAGTGGTCATAACTTTTAATTTCGTCCTGCGAATATTATATTTTTTTTTATTTATAGAGAGTAGATATATAGTGCTTTCAAGCCCTATACTCATTTTTTGTGCTGTATTTCTTCCGCACAAAAAAATTCCCGGAACAACCGCGAAAGCAAATGTAACGCTCAATACACAAAAATGTAAAAACAAATCAAAAATATAATTTTATTTCAGGATCCATTTAATAAGGCGACAACTATAATATGAATCCTACCTTATCACATTTCATTTCGTTACAGTGGTAAACAAAAAAACACACACACACAAAATGTACGTTTAGAATAAGAATCATCCATAAGCGACTCTTGGAAGTCGTACAAAAAAAAAAATAATATTTTAATTTACGCACAATCAAAATACAGACATACTTATGATGTAAGATTATTATTAAAATTTAAAATGGTGTTGAAATTTGATTTTAGTTTTTGTATTAAAAGAAGAAAGAAAGAAAACAACAGAATACACATGCTCGAATTATAATAATTTTTAACTGACTGTTACTTAATCTTTTTTAGCTCTTTGCTATTCGGATGTGTGTGATGATAAATCGCATTAACATGACACCATAATAATATGTCACTATAGTTTACCATAAAATTATTGATTAAATGTGACAACTGTTAGACAATATTGAATAAAATGTGAAATGTTATTCAATAGATTGCTGGAGCACAATAATTATTTGAAAAGCTGGTGCATAGCAAGTTTGTGAGAAGCAGAAGCAAGACTAAATACAAACATAATCACAAGAGACTGACATACTGCGATTATATTAAGAAGATTATACACAGAAAAAACTGAATTTCATTTTCTGTAAGAGAATTCAATGAAATAGTAAATATTTTGCCTACGAACGGACCTACAAACAAATTTGTAAATATAGACAAAAATATCTCAACAATTTCATTGATAAAACCCTGTTTTTTTCAGCGAACAAATTGTTTAAATCTATAAAACAATTTGTCTGAAAATATTTACAAATTGCAAACAAAAAACAATTTACTAAATCAAACAAAAAGATTGACTGGACTTTGTGAAAAATATCAAACGATATTTTTATCTGAATTTATAAAACACTTAGTCTCAAAATACTAACAAATATTACACAAAATAGTTTATTTAATCAAACAAAAATATTTACTGGATTTTTTTTGTAATATATCAAACAAAATTTTTTTCTGGGTCATCATCATCCATTAAGCATTTATGAAATTCCACTTTGTTAAATGTGTTCAAGTCTGAATGTTTATCTAAAGACTTTAAAGAATTGAATGAGAATTAACGCAACGACATTAACGAATTGATTCACTCAAAAATCTTTAGTAAACAAACCTGCTACAATCGCATTCTTTTGCTATCATTGTTGTTGTTGTTATTTGTCTGTATATCGCCATCGGGGTTGTTTTTTACGATACAGTTTTTCTTCTTGTTTTTAGTGTTTGCGTTCTAAATAAGAGTCAAACAAACAATTCATTGATTATGTAAAGAACATTTATTGAAAATGAAATTTATTTTCAGACAAATTTTTGTTTGAAAATTTTTTGTTAATAATTTTTTCTGCGTACATATATGAAGTCCTAAATTTTTCGCCTACTGTGAAAGATATGCGTGAGAAGATATCTAGGGCTCTTCTTCAATTTTGTCTGAGGGCCAATGTGTCTTAGAAGATAAGTTTTCATTAAATAAAAGTACACATTTATTACATGAACAAAGAAAAATTCTTTCAGTGTAGTGTTACCCCTTCACATAGCTGCTCAAAGCAATTGTATGCAAAAATCCATTAAACTCCCAGGGAAGCGACTGTGATAACATGAAAAAAAACTTATTTCTATTTACTATTGTCTATTAGCCCACAAGAAATTAAAAAAAATAATCAATATTAGCATTACGAACAATACCAAGCCTTGCAAAAGCAAAAAAGCAAAACAAAAATCATTAATTTGGTGTGAATATTTTGTGGCCACCAAGTAAAAAAGGTGTGTTACCATCTCTTCAAACAAAAATTAAATTTATGTTGACATTTACAAGTCTAACAACTACCAACATTTGTATTTTAGCCGTACAAATACATTTTAAGAAACTGGTAAGTAAAGATTATATTAATAAATATGATTCCTATAGTTGGCGTAAAAAAGAGAGCACAACAATAACACTATACAACAAAAATCAAAAATTTTCTTTTTTTTAAATAATAAAGTTCTAACACAGAGAAAATTTTCATATTAAAATTGTCGAAAACAAGGTTAATTTAACATTTTTCGATAATGATTTTGCTTCATAGGTGTTTCGTGTTAATTCAACATGTTTTTACAATTACCTTTAAGCAATATATTTCCTTTTAAATTAACTATATTTCATGTTGATTTAATCTTCCACTAGTAAAATTAAATCATAATGAAGTTGATACTGAAATAATATGAAGAATCATATTGAATCAAAGTGATTACAAGTTGAAACAACGTGAATTTGATACTGAAATAACACAAGGAATCATGTTGAATTAAAGTTATTTCAAGTTGAAACAACGTTAATTTTGTAGTGAAATAACACAAAGAACTATGTTGAATTAAAGTTATATCAAGTTGAAACAACATGAATTGAATGCTGAAATACCACGAAGAAACATGATTTAATTTACGATTTAACAGAAAATTTATTTGCAATTAAAGCTATAGTCATGTTGATTTCAAATGAAATGTAACGTTGATACATATATTATTTTAACAGTGGAAAATATTAAATCAAAGACATTCAAGGTTAGATTAATAACGTTTCGTTTAAAACTAATATGAAACAAAGGTAATTTTAGACCAGCAGCAGGAAAATTTCGCTGGCAATGCGAAGTTTGTCGGCCATTTACATTTACACAACACAAACATCAAAATAAACAACAACAAGTCACACAACTGAGCACAATAGTGCATTATAGCTATGAGTAAAGCAAATAAACACCAACACTCTTAAACAATAAATTATTTATCATAACTTGAATAAGATTTAGAATCAAAATTGCGACATGTTGATTTTACATTGGCATATTTTTCGGTGTAAACGGCTGATTCTGGCAAAAGGCACCAAAAATATATATACATGTATTGGCGTTTTGAAAGTTTACATCTGGAACTATTTTTTGGTGGAGTTAAATTTCCACTCATTCCAAGAACAACCGCGAAAGCAAATGTAACGCTCAATACACGAAAATTTTTAAAAATCGAAATATATAATTTTATTTCAGGATCCATTGAATGAATTGAATTTAATTTCTTTACATTGGAATCACCCATATCGTCACATGAAATGCAAAAGGGCCTATCTACATTTTAAAAAATTTTTAAGGTGAGCTAAAAAAACTTAATAACAAGCAAACTATTGTGATTATAAAAACGATTAATGCTAGAAGGTATCATTAATAAAGTTTGAATTAATGATATTAAGCAAAAAAAAAAAATTATAATCACAATAGCTTGCTTTTTATTAAGTTTTGCATCTCTCCTGAAATTTTTTTAAAAATGTCGATAACCGACTTCAAAAAAAGGAGAAAGGTTATCAATTCGTCATGTATTTTTTTTATGTATGTTCCCTCAAAACTCTGCCATTTCTGAACCGATTTCGGATTTTTTTTCTCTATTCAAAAGGATGTACTTCCAGATTGGTCCCATTGAAAATTGGGCGGGATCACGCCCATACAAAGTAAATACACATTCGTTTTCAACTACTTCTACTCAACCGATTCTTATGAAACTTTACACGCACATTAAGCTTCTGTTTAAAAGTGGGCTGTGCCACGGCCTTGCAAAGTAAATATTCTTTTTCAACAACTTCTACTGAACCGATTCTTATGAAACTTTGCACACACCTTTAGTTATCGTTGCAATACAACATTACGTTTAGAAAAGTGGGCAGTGCCACGCCCATGAAAAGTAAATAGAAATTTCAACTTCTTCTACTTAGCCGATTCTTATGAAACTTTGCATACACATTTAGTTATCGTTGCAATACAACATTTTCGTTAGAAAAGTGGGCAGTGCCACGCCCATGAAAAGTAAATATTCATTTTAGCTACTTCTACTCATCAGATTGTTATGAGACTTCGCACACATAATTAGTTCTCGTAAAAGTACAGGATGAAAAAATATGGGGGGGGGGGGGGGGTGCCACGCCTATCTTGTAGTCGGTTTTTTTTTTGCAAGAATTATTTTGGTACACTCTGCTAGAATCAGCCATTAGAATCATGTTATATTTGTTTGTGTTGCACAGTGTAACTTATAAAATAAGCTAAAAAATATTTGCTATGTTTCTTAAGATGTATAATAAATACTGAGTATTTTATTTCCCTTTGTTTTTTTATATCAAAGAAAATTTATTGCTTTTTAAATAGTTTTGCACCCAGTGTAATTATAACGCTGTCATTAATTTTACTTTTTAATTTCATATTTTGTGTGTGTGTGTGTGTGTGTATAATTAAAAAAGTGTGTGTTTGCCTAAACTTTGTTTACATGTCATTAAGTTGTCACCTTGACATGTGACAGTAACGGTAGTGAGTTTGTATTTGTATGACTTAATTTAGCAGTTTTTTTATATATTAATTCATTTTTTGTTATCGTTGCCCTTTCTTAGCCTTCTTCACCCACTTTCATTAAATAAAATTTAATGTTTTAGTCTCTCAAAATACATACATATTTTGTTGCTGTAAGCTTTAAAAGTACAATTTTTAATAACTTGTAAAGGTTTTTTTTAATAGCGTAATATAATTACGTTTTGAATTTCAATTTTATTTTTTCAAAGGTACTAAAGACATGTGGTATACATAATTTATAAAAGAAAGAAAAAATTCAAATATTTTTCTCACCGCAATAAACTGGTTATAAAATGTTTTAGATTTGTTGTCTTCATTACCTGTAAAGAAAAGAAGCGAAAAATAGATATAAATAAAAATTAGTTTTGGATTATTAGGTAATAATAGTTCACAGCTAAAATAGATAATAATAAGTAGCTGATAAAATAGAGGCTCGAAATTTCATAATTTTCTATAGAATTTAAGCTATGAAATACAGTTTGTCAACAAAATATTTGCAAAATAAATAAAAAATCTTATAGGATTAGATTCAAAACAAACTGATATATTTTTGCCTCACTACTTTTTAATACTATTTCTCCAACAGCATTGAATACAAGTTATTAAAGCCTTTACTGTAGAAGCAATCTATCAGCCATATCACAGATTCCGTTCGGATTGGTTTTGATTCTGTAGTTGTCATTCCGAAAAAGTAACTACATTTTTGGTGCTTTAGATTCCGTTTATTTTGTATTTCGTTTTTACAATGATAAAGTTTTTATATCTTGAGGCGTTTGTTTACTCTTGTTTTTAGATGCAAAGCTCACATTGAGCTTTCTATTAACATGGAAAGTTCATGACCAAATATTTATTTGACGTTCCTAAAAGTATGCACGTTTTTTTGTATTTACTGCAAATGAAGTCTGCAGAAAAGTGTTTTTCAATTCCACTTTGAAATTTAAAAGTGGTTTGATTACGAAGAAAATTTTCGTATTTCGTTTTCTGAAGAAGCAACTTACGGAATTTAAACCACTTCCGAACGGAACGGTATTCTGTGACATGGCTGATAAAATCGAAAGGATTTATTTTTTATTTTAAAAGTATGGCTTGATATATTAGGAATAACATAACAAATAAATCATTACAATCGATGGACAAATGCCGATTTTATTCACAATTAAGAATTAAAATATTTCTTTTGTATGGAAATTGTTATTTTTAACAATTGCGTTTCTTTAGTTAATTATAAATAAAATCGACAATTGTCCATCGATTTTAATGATTTATGGCTTATTTTATTCCGAATATATCTAGCTTTCTAATAAATTATAAAACTATAAAATTTTTTCCATCTTAATTTTTTTATGAGTTTCTGAAAACGAAAAAAATAATTAATTTTTTTATTATAAAAAAAATTTCGCCGCCAATTTCTGAATAGTTCCGAAACAGCTGGAAATATTAAAAAAATTTTCATGACTCAAAGGTAATTTTATTTCCCTTTTCTGGTGGTTTATTTATTTAAATCGGTTGAAACGTTCGCGAGTTATGATGAAATATATTAGCGATGAAATATATTAAGTACTTTTACATGTATAATTGTATAATTACGATGAATATTTTTGCTTATGAAAAGCCTATTGTATAACATTAGAAATATAGTTTTGTTTTCTTTTTTGAGGTTTAGACAAAATTTTAGATATTATAAAGGAAAGAAGTTAAAAGCATTCTATAAATTCTTTGAATTGCATACACTAAAATCGGAATATCTCGAGATCAATGAAAAATATTCGAAAAATTTTTTCAGGTGTAGTAAAGACATTCATATAGAAGTCAAAAATGTTAATTTGAGATAATCAAATTCTTTTACTATATATTTTTTAAGGCACTTGAATTTATTTTTACTAAATTTTTACGTTTTTCAGAAAATCGGCGCCTAAATCCACATTTATAGAGAGGGTCTCTTCCGTTTTTGCCAGGTATCTTAGAACGATTTACCTTAACAAACGTTTTCGGTGGGATTTTCAAAATCTCTAATCACAATTTTTTATAGCCGTTTAAACACAAAAATTATTTTTAAAATTATTGATTTTCGGCCATTGCTGAATGTAGGGTACATGTCCAAAATACAAAATAATTGGAGCTAAACACATTGTCTATGGATTGCCTTTTGCGTTGTGTGATTAAAAAGTGAATGTGTTAAACAAAGTTTTTTACAAAATTTAACATTTGTGAAAAAACATGGTTTTTATATCAATTTCAAAATTTTGATTTTTTTGCCTTTTTCCCCATTTCAAGAATGCAGATAATAGAAATTATTTTCTCTGGTTTTACGTAGCATGTTGTCAAGAATTGAATGCAGCCTTTTAAATTAAAATCAAACGATAAAGTACAAAGTTATAGGCAAAACACTAAAAAAAAGTCAAGCCTAAAAAATTTGTTTTTTCTTTAAAGTCAAATATCTTCTTAGCTAAGAGAACAACAGAAACACGCATATAAGGACATTATTTCTTTTTATTTAATCGGAAAGCGATTTAAATTTTTAAAATCGAACACCATTTAAAAAGTTACAACCCTCAGATTTTTTTAGTTTTGAGTCCCTGGTGGCCAACGTTGGCCAACTATAGCTCCTCTCGTGCTTAAGCTGAAAGGCCATAGAGACACGCGTAATAAAGCCTGACTTCTCCTCTAAAGATTTGTCAAATTTCAGTTTATTTAAACAATTCTAGCATGAACTTCATCAATTTGCTACGAATTTATCATTCGTTACTTGACAAATTATGCAATTATTCCAAAGATCCAGGAGAGTGTTAAGTAAAAGCAAACATTTTCCGAAAAGATTAAATTTAATTTTAATCGTTATAATTTGATTCGTAAAAAATTCAATTATATTAGAACATTTGCTTAAAATTTAAATGTGAAGTAAAAGAAACTTGTAAAAAAATTGTAATTCGTGACTTGTCTATTTTTATGGATTTTCTAATATCTGATTTGTAGTTTTTAATATCTGATTTCGGTTTTTTTGTTATTATTTTGTGTTTTAAAAGAAAAGAAAACTAAATTAACTAGAGCAATAGATAACAATGAAAACTAGACGAAAAATGGTATTCGGAAAAATAAGGAAAACTTAAAACAACTTTTTTTTATTAATTTTTTTCTTTGGCTTTGATTTAAAGGAACTGTAAGCAATTAAAACGCGTGAAATAATATAGAAATTGTGTAGTCCTAAAGTGAGGTAACGAATGACAAAAAATATTACGACAAGAGAAAAGTCAAGCAAACACTACATGGCTTTTTAGCATAATGTTAAGTTTTAATAATCTATAGACAATTACATATGAGGGGCTTAAAGCACAAGGGGTTCACGTGCTAAAAAAGAAATTTTGAGTAATTAAAGCTAAAAATTTGTTATGCCTACTCATTTCATTATTAAAATTTTGGCTTTTGTAATGCATACACTTCATTGAGGTCATCATGCAAGGCTGAATTTTTGTAGAGTGATAGATATTTATAACAAGTATTGATTACTGCTTCTAACTCAATTTGTTTTTCTTTTTTTTTGCCACTTGAACCTCTTGTGCTCTAACCCCCTTTTAAGTATATTAAAATTTTAAAATAATAAACTTCATATTGAATTTTTTTCCTTTTTGTACGATTTTAAATGAATTTTACTCATGTAAGAAAGTAAATCCCATTTCTTGTTTAGTTGTGAAGCTCACCGAGTTGCAGCATATTTCACGTTTGGCTTTTCATTTTTGTTACATTTTCATTAAATTTAATAATCATGATCTACTTTACCACTTAAACACTGAATATTATATTGAAAATACAATAAATTTGACACTTGGCTTTTGCTTGTAAAATATGAAAATCATTTTGCGGAAATGCAACGCGACAAGCTAAGCAGATGGAAACGTTTTTATAAGAGATTAAAAACGGGGCTGCTACAATTACTGAAGATTTTATGCTTGACTTAACAAAGGAAGGTTGTTGCATTGCTGACTTTGGTGGCCAGTTAATGAATCAGGCAGGCTTGAGATTAAGTTGAGACCAATATTTAAAATGAATTTAGTTGTGTTGAGATTGTTGATAAGAAATTGAAAATGGCAAATTATGAAAATGTGATTATGAGTTAAATAAAACGTTTGTTGAACTTAATTTTTTTTAGAAAAATTATTTAAAAAAATTATATACATGTTTCGCAAAAAAGAAGGGAATCCAGAACGGTAAACGTATATAAGAGCATGATTTTATGTTCTACCGTGTGGGGTGGAATTAATTAGTTTTTCCTTAGCCCTAAAAAATTATCGCATGTTAAACTCTTAATTTAATTACTTTTCGGCATAAGGAATCTTATAAGCCTTACGTTTAAGGTTTAAGATATGTTCAGAATTTTTATGGAAAACATCACAGGACACATTTTTGTGAAACATTTTAACCCTCTAACTCTTCGCTGTATTGGTCTTTTTGTCTCTTTTCTTATGAAAGGGATAAAAAACTCTCCTTCAGGAGCAATATAGCGGATTGAAATATTCTAAAAAAATATTTGCCATAAAATTCTACTATAAGTCTTTAAAGACAGCCAAGCTTCAGAAACCGCTGGAACGCATGACATCACTCAAATTTAAAATGTGTAAAAGGGTTAATAATAACGAATTATTCACAACTAGTACTCAGTATAGGGAATCCTGTAAGGCTTACATTTAAGGTATACGATGTATTCAGCACTTTTATGTAAAACACCACAGTAAACATTTTAACCCTCTAACTGTTCGTTATATGGATCTTTTTGAACTTTTTTAAAAAAGGGACCAAAAACTCCCCTTCAGTAGCAATATAGCGGGCTGAAATGTTCTACAAAAATATTGGCCATAAAATTCTACTATAAGACATTTAAGCATTAAAATCACTTCGAACGCCAGAAATCATTTAAAACTTAAAATGTGTCTAAGGGTTAATTTCGTACTTTTTCACAGTTAGTTCTCCGCATAGGAAATCTTGTAAGAGTTACGTTTAAGGTATAAGATGTGCTTAGCACTTTTGTGTAAAACATCACGACAAGTATTTTTGTGGAATATTCTAACCCTCTAACTTTTCGTTTTATAGACCTTTTCGCCCCCTTCCTAAAAAAATGAGCAAGAAACTCCCCTTCAGCGTCAATAAAGTGGGCTAAAATATTCTACAAAAATATTTGGTATAAAATTCTACTACAAGCCTTCAAAGACATTCAAGGTCCAAACTTAGCTTGAACACCAGAAACCAATAAAAACTCAAAATATGTTTAAGGGTTAATTTCGTACTTATTCACAATTAGTACCAGGCATAGGAAATCGTGCAAGTTTTACGTTTAAGTTATAAGATGTGTTTAGCTTTTATATGTAAAACACCAAAAGGGAAATTTTTTCAGAACATTTTAAGCCTCTAACTCTTCGTTGTGTGGCTCTTTTTGTCTCTTTCCTAAAAAAAATGGGGCAAAAGGACATATTTGCCATAACACAGAAAAAACTAAATTTCAATTTCTGTAAAGGAATTCATTGAAATAGTAAATATTTTATCTAGGAACGGACCTACAAACTAATTTGTAAATATAGACAAAAATATCTCAACAATTTCATTGAAAAAAAGCGTGTTTGTTTTTTCAGTGAAAAAATTGTTTAAATCTATAAAAATATTTACAAATTGCAAACAAAACAATTTACTAAATCAAACAAAAAGATTAACTGGATTTTCTGAAAAATATCAAACAATATTTTTGTCTGAATTTATAAAACAATTAGTCTAAGAACACTAACAAATATTAAACAAAATAGTTTACTTAATCAAAAAAGAAATATTTACTGGATTTTTTTGCAATATGTGTCGTTCATTGTAACAGTGAACTATCTCCTTGTAATTAAATTTCGAGAAAATGTTCCTTTTATAGTGAATATTTTGTAATTTTACTTCCACGAGTAAACAAGTACGCCATCTATGGGGTTTGGTGCAAATATTGGAGTTGCTTCACTGTTACTACGAAAGATATAACTAAATGTGATACTATTTTACAAAAATATGTATTTATTAATAATATTTATTTTTAGACAAACGTTTGTTTGCAAAATTTTTTGGTGATAATTTTTTCTGTGAACATTCTACTTGAGGTCTTCAAAGAGCTTCAGACTCAATATGAAATTCAGAAATTGTTCAAAACTTAAAATGTGTTGAAGGGTTAATTTCGTGCTTATTCGCAATTAGTACTCGGCGTATGCAATTTTGTAAGCCTTACGTTTCAGGTATAAGATGTGTTCCGAACTTTTATGTAAAACTTCATGAGGAACATTTATCTAGAACATTTTAGCCGGCTACATCGCCGCATAAGGGGAGGTTTTTGCTCCTTATTTAAATTTGTGTTGAAAATTTCTCCTTGTCTAAAATTACATCGATTTTGTAGTTATTATATTAAAGAAAAAACCTTTCAAATTAAACATATTTCATCCAAGTGGAAAAAATTTAACATAACGTATAATACGGCTATGGCTGAATGGTAGATACGTCAGACTATCAGTCAGGAGGTCGCGGTTCACCTCCATGCAGCCAATCGCTTTTTTTAATAAAAACATTTTGTTCAAAAACAATGCGTGTGTAATTTTAGGTCGATAATAATCGTTAAACTGTTGCCGACTATTATCGATCTAATTTTTAACAAAAGTGTTTTAGAGTGCAGTATTATTTATATGTACACCCTTTTATTTTGCTAATATTTTTGCAATTTTCGCTTTTGCTTTAAATGTGACAATGATAAATAGTTTTGTGTAATACAAATATGGGTTAAATTAAATAATGAATGCTAGTGATAAATTACAAAGTTGTCACTTTTATATATATATTTTTTTCTTTTTTACTTTTCTGCCAAATCTTAAATTAAGATAATTTAATGTACCGAATACAAAAGAAATATCAGCATTAACACCTTCTCCTAAGCCTATTTAGTAAAGTAGAATGCAACAAGAGCATGAATACGTGATAAAAAGCACAAGTGAATAAAATCAATTTCAAATAAATAATCAAATAAAACAACTCTTGAGCTGTTTTTTTTATTTCGGGGGAATTTACTGAAGTTGTTGAAACAAATAAAAGTATTTGCAATAATCATCAAAATACGTTTACAATTAATAAATGAACCATTTTTTTAAGCAATAAATAACAAACAAAAAAGCATTTTTTTGTTGCCAAAAAATGAAGCAAAAAGACAAGAGAGTAAATGATCGGTGTAGTGTTGTGGTTAAACTTTGGCTAAAATAACGCAATCATTTTGGCTCTTTTTTGTTTGTTTGTCTTGTTTTTTAATGCCTTTGCTGCAAAATACTACAACACAATTTTAAAGTTAATGTTGTTGCTAAAATTTTTTTAGCAAACATTTGTAATAATTGATTGTAATACACTGTTGTTATAATGTTAACCAACAGACTAGCTACAACTTTACTTCAATACATCCATTTAGGTTTGCACGGAACGCAACAAGAAAAGACAATGGGAATGACAATGAGGCATAGAGTGGCGTAGATAACACTGTACAACAAAATCAAAATCTTTTTTCAAAATAAAAAATGGTCTAACGATTAATACTGGTCGAGTCCACCAATAAAATGTATGGGCATTTCAACAGAAACGTCAACTTTTTTGTCACGTGCGACACCAAGCAATTAAGCTTGTATTTCAGAACCGTGTAGCTCGATTTTTTTGAAACTTTTACTTAATGTAGAGGTACTTACGGCCTACACAAATATATAAAAAAGTATAAAAAATTTCGATTTATTTGAAAAAAAAAAACAAGCATAATTGCATGGTGTCGCACGTGACAAAAATGGGTTTTCCTGTGAAGATGCCCATACTCGTACATATGTCGGCGTTTTGAAAATTTACATCTGGGACTAATTTTAAAACTTCCCCTTTTTTACACAGTTTTTGTTGTGCCTTTCTTAAAAAAGAGGCAAAAAACTCACCTTCAGCCACAATATAGCGCGCTGATATGTTCTACAAAAATATTTGCAATAAAATTCTACTATAGGTCCTTAAAGAGACCCAATCTCCAGACTCAACTTGAATGCCAGAAATCATTAAAAACTAAAGTGAAAGTCAATCATTTTACTCATCAAGCAGACAGCTTGATGGCCAGCTTTAGCTAAATAAATATTTGAAAATCAAAACTATTTTGAGTGGCTGTGATTGCCATTTCAAACATTAAAAAGACATTTCATCCGTCTATTTTTTTTAATAAACATTAACATTAAATGTTTGAAATAAACTTTGTGACCTGTTTGAACTTTGAAATTACAGCTTAATTAAATTTAATGAAAGTTAAGCGGTCAAGACTAATGATGTTTTAAATAGTAGTTTCAGATTTGTAGGAAATTGCAGCAGCTATCAGAAAATGATTTTAAATTCATAAAAGTATAAAACACAAAAATTACAAGATTACACTGTACAACACAAGAAAAAAAACATGGTTCTAACGACTGATTCAGGCAGAGGGCATCAAAAAAATATATATGTGCTTTGGCGTTTTGAAAGTTTACATTTATTAATTTTTGGCTGCCTACAGCACGCAAGCAATCAAATAGAATCAATTAGATTCCCTTTTGAAGGAGTTAAAGTTTTTACTCTTTCGCACATAGTTGTAGTGACGCGGCATAGGAAATCTTATAAGCCTTACGTTTAAGGTATGAGATGATTTTAGCACTTTTAACCCTCTAACTCTTCAAGGTATGGGTACTTTTGTACCTTTCTTAAATAAGGGACAAAAAACTCCCCGTCAGCGGCAAACAACACGATTTTTAAACAATTTCTTTAATTTTAACATAAACTTTAAAGTTTCCCTTCAAGGGAAATTTTTTCCTGCACTAGGTTTCCGTAAAAAAGGATTTTATCACAATTGTATTGTTTTAAGGACAAAGTGAGATAATTTTTAAAGTGTTCCTTAAATCTATAAAATTTCCCTTCAAAATCAAATATTCTCTATATAGAATTTATTGTTCAATTCACTGTTGAAAAACTATGAAAGCTCATCAAGTTGAAATTTCCCTTTAAAGAAATTTTGTATTTTTTAAGAATTGTATAACAATTGTATTGTTTTAAGGACCCAGAAAGAGCAATTAAGAGATATTGCAATGCTTTGCATTAAAAATTTTTTTTATTGAAAATAATTTTATATGGAAAATGAAATCAGTTTTTTTCACATAATAGCTTATAACTTTCTTATATTTTGTCAGATCTCCTCGATGTTGTGTACCCCCGTAGCCTGGTGGATATTATGCTAGACTATTAACCAGGAAGTCGCAGGTTCGATTCCTGACAAGACCCTGGCTGTTTCTGCAGAAAAGTCGAAAAGGCTTTAAGCAGTATGTGTTCGTTTTTTTTTACTTTTTTCATTCGGCACAAAATTGTTTTTTACGTAGCCCAAAAAAAATAGATTGAAGCAAATTAAAATAAAAGTCATATAATTTCTTTAGCTTCCAGCCGTGGTAGAGGGCTAAAAGATATGTCAAAAAAACTTTAAATATTTGTTTGTATATTATTTAACTAAATGCAACATTCTGGAGGTATTCGAAATCGATTGGAATGTTCATAGACATTCTTTGCTGCCTTCTACTAAAATTAGTCGTTAGAACTTTGTTATATGTTGTGTTGTACAGTGTTGACGAAAATTTCCTATTTACTAGATATGTATTCAAATATTACACTCTAAAGCATTGCTTCAAATTTAGGATCATATATTGGATATATATTGGATCACATATTGGATTATATATATATAAAATTTGTGTTGAAAATTTCCCCTTATCTAAAATTACATCGATTTGGTAGTTATTTTATTAAAGAAAAAACCTTTCAAATTAAACATATTTAGTCCAAGTGGAAAAATTTAACATAAAGCATTATACGGCTATGGCTCAATGGTAGATACGTCAGACTATCAGTCAGGAGGTTGCGGTTCAAACCTGCACGCAGCCAATCGCTTTTTTTAGTAAAAAAAATTTTGTTCAAAAATAATTGCGTGTGTAATTTTAGGTCGGTAATAATTGGTTAAGTTTTGCCGACTATTATCGACATAATTTTCAATAAAAGTGTTTTAGAGTGCACTCATAGACACATTGTTTTAGCAGAATCAAGAGTCTGAGTTCGATAATGTTAGCGGTCATCAAGATTAAAAATTGTTCTGATGTGCATTGGCGTCTAGCGTAAGTATGGGACTGTTAATAAATTAAAATAGTCAATATAAGATATAAGCTAATGAGGATACTGGGTAATGTATTAATTTCATTAAAACAATGAAATAATTTCATTACAATAATGACAAAATGTCATTAAAATAATGATAGAATTTCATTAATATAATAACAGAATTTCATTAAAATAATGAAATAGTTTCATTAAAATAATGAAATAGTTTCATTAAAATAATGAAACAGTTTCATTAATATAATGAAACATTTTTATTAAAATGATGAAAAAGTTTCATTAAAACGATTAAATAATTGCATAAAAATAATGAAATTTATTCATTAGTCTAGCGAAATTATTACAATTTATCATTGAAATTATTTCATATATATAATGAAATTTTCATTAAAATGATTTAAAAAAACTTGTTTCATTAATCCAACGAAGCGTGACGTTGGCTGAGTTGTAATGAAGTTTTTCATTGGATTAATGGAAAAATTCATAGAATTTATGAAGAAAATTCTTTCACTATAGAATTAGTCGTTAGAACTTTGTTATACATATTTCGTGCTGTACAGTGTTACCGAAAATTTCCTATTTACTAGATATGTATTCAAATATTATGTATAAAAGTTGTTTAAATTAGTATTCTTGCTTAAGAATGCCGTTTATATCTCTTCTGCAAGCAATAAGAATTTCATATTAATATTCCATATATTTAAAAAAAATCACCATATAGTTATCTCTAATTAGCAAATGCAAAGCCAAATAACACAGCAGCTTACAAAAAATATACACATAAAATGTGAATATCTAAAGTCCATTAACACTCCCTACAAAAAACAAAATTTCAATACCAAAATGATTAGAGCCTTCATTTGAATGAAAAAGAGTTTTTTTGCACACGCTAATAAAAATCTGCATATTCGATAAAAACTTGTTAATCATAAAACTTCATATTGAAACACAGCTTAAACAAATGGTAAAACGAAGAAGAGATGAATGAAACCGATTACAACATAACGTCAAACTAAAAAAAAAAATCCTATAGCAGCTGGCCAACATCATACCGCTTTGTTCACTTCGGCTCATACATATGAATTGTATGTATGTGTCCGAGTAGAAACCCAATAAATAACCTTGACACATTTCAGCTTTTAATGGGTATAACTAACTAACTGCCTACTGAAGAGAGGTGCTGGTAGCAAGCAGTAAACAAACAAAATAAAACCTAAAAAAATATTTGATTTAAAATAAATAAAAAGAAATACTGGTGTAAAAGTTTGCCATAAATAGAAACGACGATAAAAATGTTAATGACCAAAAAAAATATTTAAAAAAATTAAAGCAACACAAAAATTTTTTTAGATTTAAAAAATCTACGATTTGGTTGGTCTACGTGCGTTAAATACAGATTTCAAAGATATTAAAATACTCTCTCTCTCTCCCCACAGAAGATGTCAATAGCAAGATCATTAATTAAGGTTTACATAGCGACGAAAGCTATTGGCCAGGCCAAATATCTAAATCATAAGAATGTATTTGTATTGATCGCTCGACAGTGTGTTACATCAAATAAAAAAAAAACGTTCAAATATTTTGTGCTGTTCACTTCGATATTACGAATCTATATGCGTACAACATGAGTACAATTACTTCACTGCTTGTTCCATATTACAATTTGTAATCGATGTAAATGATTAGACCAAGTTAACATGTGCATGTTAATGCAACTGGTAAATCCTCATCAATATAGTAGACAGCCGAAAATATGGAAATTACTTAATATGACAGTTCGATTAACAAAAAAAAAAAACATTGGATTTCCTCACGGTTATTTTTAACTCAACAATTATATAACTTTAAAGAAGCTGTTAAGTTTCAACAAGTTTAACCCTCTGCGTCTGACGTCGTAGTCTAGCAGACACCAGTAAACATAAAACATTGTTTTACACCATAAATATCAACAAATATCGATTCTGGTGTTTTCAGTACCTTCTTATTACTTACTCAGGTGTACGCTAGTGCGAAGAAAGCAATTAGCGCACCCGTTGATGTGAGCATACAAGTGTCTACAAGTCTACTACGTCAGTATTGAGTTAGACCCGAAAAAATACGTTATAGTTTTTTATCAAACCATTGATATTATCTCTTTTTTCTCTTTATTGATTAGCTTAGGTATAAACTAAAATTATTGTTAAACTTTTTACAAAAAAAAATATTAAATAAAATATGAGGTTTTTTTTTTAATAAGATTTGTCGTTTTGTTTTCAACAAAAAATTACAATAAATAGCAAACTACTACTTTAAACTAAACTCAAAAATATTTTCAGTGGATTTACAAACGGAACTTGGAAAATATAAGCAGTCGAAATAGTGTCTATTGTACTAACACGTCAGTGGAATTATGATTACGAAGTCACGTCAGTTGCAGAGGGTTAAGTAAAAATTAAGTAAAAAACGCTGGAAAAGCAAAGAGAATAGTGAATAAATAGCACGGTACAACAAAAAAAAAATACAGTGTTCTAACGACTAAATCTGGCAATAGTCACCAAAATATATATCACTATATTGACGTTTTGAAAGTTTACATCTGGGACTTATTTTAGAGTGAGTTAGCATAGTTATAGTAAAGCCTGTTTTAGACTATCTCACAACCCGTTCGAATTCTGTAGAAAAAGCAACCCTGATCTAATGAGTTCACGGGAAGCTTTAAAAAAGCAATAACAACACATTATATCGGGGTTGCATATTGTGCAGAAGTCGAACAGCTTGTATAATAGTCTAAAAACAGCTTAACACGGCATTGGAAATCTTCTCAGCCTTACGTTTAAGGTATAAGATGTTTTAAGCACTTTGATGTAAAACACCACTGTAAACGTTTTTGTAAAACATTTTAACTCTCTAGCTCTTCGTTATACGGCCCTTTTTCACACTTTCTTAAAAAAGGGACAAAAAACTCCTCTCCAGCGGCGATATAGCGGGCAAATATGTTCTACAAAAATGTTTGCCATAAAATTCTACTAAAAGTCACTCAAGATCTAGGCTCAACTTGAACGCCATAAATCAGTAAAAACTTAAAACGTGTTTAAGGGTTAATTTCGTACTTACTCATAATTAGTACTCGGAAAAAGAAATATTGTAAGCCTTAAGGTAGGTATACGATTCATTCAGCTGTTTTATATAAAACACCACAAGAAATATTTTTGTGGAACACTTTAACCCTCTAACTCTTCTTTGTATTTGTCTTTTTATCCCTTTCTTAAAAAAAGGTCAAAAGGCTCTTCTTTAGCATCAATATAGCGGGCTAAAATATTATACAAAAATATTCGTCCAACGAAATTTTATTATTTCGGCTTGAGTTCGGCTTTAATTTATTTTTTCAATTAAATTATATTTTTCAGTAGAGAAAAATGTAGACAAAGAAAAATTTTACTGCGCGGAGGGTTGAACGTACATCTTTCGAGACCTGCCGGTCTACTCATCACAATTCTTTGTCGCTTAAACCACTCGACCAAAGTCGGTAGTTTCCAGTCAAGCACACAGAAAAAAATAAGTTTCGTTTTTGATAACAAAAATCCCGGTATTCAATAATTTTTTTTTCAAATTTCCTGTGATAAAGAATTCCCCTATATTGATAACAAAAATATTTCAAAATAAAAAATATATATAAATTAAAAAAATGTTGACATGGCTGGAATACGAACCCGGGCTTTCCGGACGTAAAGCATACACTCTATAACTGAGCCATATCCCATTTATTTTTTTATGGGATACAACTTGTTTTAAGTACTTATGTATAAAAAGAAAAGAAATAACCGGCATGGAAAAGAAATACTACAACGAAATATTTTATTATGTTAAAGATAAATGTTATTGAAATACATATTTTTTTTAATAACATGGTTTTATTGAATATAATTCTTGTTTATTTTTTTCTGTGCAGTTGATTATCATTTACCTTTAAGCAATTTATGCTCTCACTCTAAGACTTTGGTCGATTGGTCTAGGCTGTAAAGAACTTTGTGTGCTATCAAGGATTGTGTTAAAAATAATAATATTCTTTTTTTTTAATCTTGGCTATGCTATTACCGGATATATTGAGGTAATAGAGAACAAAGGCAAGGCCAAAAACCAAAATTTTTAAATTCAAAGCCAAATATCTATGAAAATATTAAAGATATATCCAAAGAAATTTAATTATTTTGGGTTGAGTTCGGTTTTAATTTAGTTTTTCAATTAAGTTATATTTTGCTTTAGAGGTAAATGTGAAGCATGTAGACAAAGAAAATTTGGACTCCTCTTCAGAGTTCTTTTCCGCTTAGACCACTCGACCAATGTCGGTGGTTTGCAGTCAAGAGTTGAATATCATCTACTTTTAATCAATTCATACTGTCACAATTTTTCTTGACTGCAAGCCACCGATTTTGGTAGACCGGTCTAAGCGGAGAAGAGCTCTAAAGAGATTACACTAAGTTTAAATTCATTAAAATCGGATAATATAGTATTTATAAAAGTTATGAGGCCGACAAGGTTTTTCATGCGCGAGGTAGTAAATTTTGACACCCTATAGCTCAATGTGTATTTCAACAGGGTGGTCCAAATGTCAGCATTATTAAAGCTTTGGTCCTCCTCTATGATTTTTGCATACATCGTTTTGTAATAGGATAGCAAGTTTCAAAGATACAGATATATTACCCTTTCCAACTGTGCCTCTTCGGCATGCTACTTTCGGCGTTATGCCATCGGGCGGCCACTTTCGGCCTTATGCCATTGGCCGGCTACTTTCGGCCAGACACGTTCGGCCTCTTTATCAGGCGCCCCCTTATCTCTATCGCCGTTCGACACACTCCGCCTAGTTAGCGGACCCGGCAGCATGACCCCCACCAAAAATAAGCCAAGCAACGGGCACCGCGGTGTGGCGAATTATCGAAATAAATTAAAAAAAATTTTTGTAAGAAAGACCTGGGGCCCATTTCTCAAAAAGTACAAGTTACAAATCTAAAATTAACACAAAACAACAATAAATTTGTAAACGTTTTGTTGTTTTGTGTGTATTTTACTTCTAGATTTGTAGCTCGCAGTTTTGAGAAACGGGCCCCTGAAGCTAAAAATAATTATTTTAATAAAAATTATAATTTTAAACAATTTACCCGAGACACCTGCTGTTTAGCGAGATACCTTCATTTAGCAAGTACACCAACCATTACATAAGACACAAGCCTAATCCAAGGATAGCCAAAAACTTGGACAAAAATCTCCCCAAAATCTCAAAAGTTCCCCGGATTCTTAAAAAGTTTGACAAAATCTCTTTCAAATTCAAAAAGTTCCCCGGATTCCCAAAAACTAGAACAAAAATCTCCCCAAAACCTCAGAACTTCCCCGGAACACAACAGTAGCACCTAAAATCGCGAAGACACCAAGGCGGTAACATAGTATTTAAGGAATTTAACTATTGCGCCGGCCAGTTTCCTTCGTTTTGAATTGTCATTACACGTGTTTCTTACCAGTATTCGTTACACGTATTTTTTACACATATTTTTTTTATTAAAAAAATTTTTTCTGACCTCCAGGATATAAAGCATTTATATGCACAACGTGCCATAAGGAACTTCGTTCCAAAAATATAGTTATACTCCTCCAAATTTTTTTTTGTTACATAGTGTAATGAACGGTCAAGGCACTTTTTTGTTATCCCATTTACGTGCATATTACAAAACCGATTGAAACAGAAAATACGCCGTTTTAAAGGTTTTCACTTGGAGATGTGCACAGTCTATAGTTTAGTGAAATTGGTTTAGTATTTTGGGAGCTATAAAAATTTTAAGTTGCTTTTAATACAAGCAAGATCAATTTGACGAAACAATTTTTAAAATATATTTACTTAATAAAATAAAGAGAGTTTTTCAAAAAACTTTATATTACTTTTTTACAATTTAAAACGTTCAGTAAAAACTATGAAAGCCGTGTATGCTTTTACTTTTTGGTGACCATAACTTATATATTTTATTTTATTTTATTTTATTTATTTTTTGTTACACTGTTGCCGTCATAAAAATTTATTTAACACAAAAAAATCTGTTTAATAGCATTTTTTTTAGCTAATAAACATAAATTTATGCCTCATTTAGCTTAATGAAGAGAAGAAAAAGCATTGGTTACGTCTAATATTTTTTACAGTCAAGCATATAAATAATTATAATTATCTTAATATAACAATTAAAGTACTTTTTTAAGCATTACAGTGAGCATATTAATAAACCAAAAATACAATTACATGTTTGTAATGGAAGGAACGTAGAAAATGAGATTTAAAAATATTACAACATTGTAATTTAAAATTAACCTTTGAAATTACATAAAATAATGCATTCAAAGAAATTTTCCTGCCATTGACACATCTTGTTAAATCATATCTTCTTTAATTTTTTGTTAACTTTCATCAGAGCTGGCTACATTGAATTTTTAAAAATTTATTTTCACAATGTTTACTTGCTGCTGTTCATTGTTAATGCTGTGAACTTTTTCTTTCTTTCTTTAAATTGGTTTGAATTTCAAAATTTGTTTTGTTATGGAGACGTTAAGTAAGCTGTAGTGGTTTGTAATGGCTGGCATGACGATACATACTGTAGTGAAGTACTTTTTCTTTACTTTTTTATAAATGTATTTGATTTTGCAACAGAGGAAAATAATAAACAAACAAAAAGTACACAAGACAACCCGGGTCTTCCAATGTTCACAAGATGGTACGTACTACGTATCATTTGAACAAGATGCTGTGTAACCACAGATGTGTGCTACTAATTTCAGTTGCAAAAAAATATTTCCAAATTTCGTGCAAATATGGCCATAAAAGGAAAAATGTTTTCAAATAATCAGTTTTAAACTATAATAAAATTATTTACTATAAATGCATATTGTTATTTTTTTATGGAGAAGTTAAGTGCTGCATTAACATTTTTCTTGCTTTACATAATTTCCCCTGTTACAAATTTTTTTTCTCAAGAGCATTTTCAACTAAAAACATTAATTTAAAAGCAATAAAAAATATCAGATAGAATTAATAAATAAATCCAAAAACTTCACGTTAGAATCAAATTTCCCTTTAAAACAATTATAGGCTGTGAATTTGATGACAATCAATAATGTTTTTCTTAGCATAGCGAGAGCGATTAATATATTACTTAAGTTAAACTTTAATTTAAAAATTTCCCATTAAAGAAATTTTTTTTCTTTTAATAAAAATGTTTACTATAAACAAAGCGACTGAAGTAAATTTGGGGTTTTAAAATATTTTTTTTAATTTTGCCTTTAACTTTGAAATTTCCCTTAAAGGGAAATTTTTTTGTTGCACTGAATTCCATTTAAGAAATTTTTTCATGAGATTTCTTGACACATTTATTATTTTTATTGCAACTTCTCCAGTGTCTAAAAATGCTATTCCGCTTGTTTTTTTATCAAAAATTTTTTATTTTTCTTATTTTTTTATATGTATATAAAAATTTTTCTGAAAAGTGTTTTTTATTTTAATACAATTTATTGAGAAATTTATTTTTCAACTCAATTAAAGAATGTAAAAATTGTATTATGCTTGTTTTTAATAGTATCGATGATTATAAAATATCCTCTAAGTCGGAGTTTTTCTTTCAGGATTCATTATTTAAAATATAACACCAGGTTTGAATAAATCTTGCAAAAAACCGAATCAAAAACAGAGAGACGACATACAGACAGCCGAACATCTCCAAAATAAAAAATGAGATTACTCTGGAAGTATTCCCTTTCATTAGCAATAAAACTTTTCGAAATAGGGCAATAAATGGCGGAGTTAAGATTGAACAAATTTTTAAAAAATTTCCTTTTAGCAAAAACTAGTGTGCAAAAATTAGATTATGTATTTTTTTAAAGTTAACTCAAAATTTTTTGACTTAAAGGACATTTTTACTTCATAGAATATCTTGGAAACAGATGATTTCTAAAAAATTGCGTTGTGTGTTTCTGAGCTTTACATGAAACTATGAAATTTCCCTTAAAAGGAAATTTTTCCTCTAGCTAAATTCTCTAAAAGAATTATTTCTTGCAAAAATATACTATTTAGTTTTCTCGTTTTGTTGATATTTAAAAATTTCCCTTGAAGGGAAATTGGACTTAGTAAAATTTTTGGACAAATCTATGATTCAAAAAGTTATGTTGTGAAAGTTATTTGATTATAATTCAAATTTTTAAATTTCCCTAAAAGGGAAATTTTGTCTTTTGTTGAATTTCTTGAGAAAATTAATAATTTAAGCACCAATTCAATGAAATTTCTTAATATTCAAACTTCCCTTTAAAGAGAAAACTTTTTGAAAGCTTTATTTCCAGAAAATTTTGTCTTATTTTATTTTTACCTTATATTTTTAGATTTTTCTTGAAGGGAAATTTTTTGTTCGACTAAATTATCTAAAAGTATTATTCACTGTGAAAACAGGCTATTTATATTTCTCGCTTTCTTGTATTTAAAAATTTCCCTTAAAAGGAAATTTTATTTTCAAGAAATTTGGTGGCGAATTTATATTTAAAAAGTTAAACTGTGAAAGTTATTGGATATTATATTATATTTATAAATTTCCCTAAAAGGGAAATTTTTTCTTTTGTTGAATTCCTTAACAAAATTATTATTTTAAGCACAAAGGACTGTGTGCAAATGAAATTTCTTAATTTTCCAAAATATTTTGTTGAAAGGGGAGT
Source organism: Panzeria rudis (assembly GCA_956483635.1). Taxonomy (NCBI): domain Eukaryota; kingdom Metazoa; phylum Arthropoda; class Insecta; order Diptera; family Tachinidae; genus Panzeria; species Panzeria rudis. The sequence continues at coordinate 88,112,580 of OY101451.1, forward strand.
ATATTAATATGTATTATTTATTTATTTATTTAAATATATTAATTATTATTTTAAGCTGTATTAATGAAAGAACTTATCGAGAGCGCCAGTTAACAAGTTTCTTTTTTGAAAAATGTCCCTCAAATGCAAAATTTTCCTTCGCTAAGAGTTTTTTTGCATTTAACCATTTAATTGATTTATCACTTTCAAATAAATGTTGCTGTTTTCTTGTGTTGATCAATTGATCAAATTAAGGATGATTTGCAAGTTCGTTTGGTTTTCTTTTGTGGTTGTTTCAGCACATGGAGCCAAATTAATGCTTGTTAGATCATAGTGTTATTGTAAAGCATTTTCCTAAATTCATTTCAGTTGGGGTGAAAATGCATTACAAAGCATTTTTATCCCCTGAAACTTTAATTATAAAGACCATTCAATTAGCAAAACCATTCAGCTGTACAAAGCACGCGCATACACACATACTTATCAACCGTATTTTTCTTAAAGTGTTTAATCTTAACACTTTTCTTACGGACTTATTTTAAGCGTTATTTACAAGAAACACTTGATGACTTGACAGCTTTTTTAATTGATTTGATTTTGGGCTTATGTAACGAAAATTATATTGAAAGGAGATATGAAAAAAATTTAAAAATAAGCCGCATTGGCATAAGCAGCTACCTGGTGTGTGTGCTGACGATTACAATTTCTCATTTAACCGGTTCTACGAAAATGACCTTGTCTTGTATTATTTAAGAGATACAAAATCCAATTGTTAATGCAACGGTTACTGAACGATTATAAGTCAGTTTCATTTATTGCATTTTAGTTTTGTTTTAGGTCAAGGCTATTTCAATAAAAAAAAGGAAATTAGGTCTACTTAAAACCGGCAAATAAAAATACATATTTTTTTTCAGCGATAAGAATCAGATGCATGAGTTTTAAACAGCAATATGATTTTATAGGAATTTATAATTTTGTTGCTTTTTGAAATCAAGAAATCCCCTTAACAACAATTTGCTTTAAAATTCGCATAATTTTGCATTGCAATGTGGTCATGTAAGAAATTGCAATTATTGGAAAATTTTTGCGTAAATAAAAAAGAAAAATTACAAAAACAAATTAAATCAAACCCGTCTAACAAATCCAGTAACAATTTAGAGAAAAAAAAAGTTTGCAAAATGACGTAGTAAAAGACTTAAGTGATTTTAGAAACAAACAAAGAAATCTGTAACTTTAAAACTTATAATAAATAGACTTTAGACTTTCTGTATTGAGCTATTGATATTTATAAAATATGACACGACTTTGAGAATTTAAATTATAAAATTTCCTTGCTGGCAATCGAACAGACTCCAAGGCAACCACCTAGCTACCATGATAACCGAAATTTAATTAAATTTACCTTGCAGGGATATCTTTTTTTCCTTCTCTATACATATTTTTTTATTTTAATTAAAAATTAAAAATTTCCCTTTAAGGGAAATTTTTTCTTTCATAGAACTTTTTCAAATATGTTTTGAACAAAAATTAATGAGCAATAAAATATTGTTCTTTTTTAATTTCCCTTTCATTAAAAAATTTCCCTTTACATGATATTTTGTCTTTAACGAAATTTCACGAAAATATTATTATTAGTTACACTACTTGACTCCGTGAAAAATTTAATTTCCTTTTATTTATTTACTCTAAATATAAAAATTTCCTTTAAAGTAAAATTTTCGCTTTAACAAAATTTTTTGAAAAATTTGTTGCTTCAAATACAAACTGACTTAAAAATTTTTATTTAGTATTTTTGCTGGAAATTAAAAAAACTTCCCTTAAAGGGAAATTTTTTACATTCATATAGATTTCAAAAACTATTTACTATTTCAAACATAAATAAAAAGCAACTATGAAATTTTGTTAACTTAAATTTTTCCCATATATATTAAGAAAAAAATACTATTGCAGGGTAATTTTTTTAACAGAATTTCAAAAAATTTCATATTTCATTTCGGGACAAGTTGACCCCACAGAAAGTAAATTTGGTTTTCCATAATTATTTATTTTAAACTTTAAAATCACTACAAAACGGAATGTTATTGTTGTCGAAAGTCGCTACACTTTCATCATCAGTGCTCATGTGAATGTCCTTTTGCCAACATATCTTGGGTGGCTGGATTGAATGTGATCGCAGTTCTTGCATATATAAATCTTACGATATAATTGAATGCGAGCATTGCATCGCTATTAATTCTGTGTTGCTTGCATGCTCTGAACCCACTTAAGGTTCCTCTTTCCCACAACACGCCTTTTTATATGCATTAACTGTGTTTTTATATGTTAACAGAGCCATGTTAGAACGCTAACAGAGCTCTGTTAAACTCTAACGTTTTTTTCTACTGTTTATAAATCAGTCTGAAATTTAAAGTTTTTGTTCTTTGAAACGTGGAATATTTTATAAAAACTTGTGGTTTATGATCATCTCAGCAAAACGCTTGTTTTTTTAAATTACACTGTATAACACAAAAAAAATTACATGGTTCTAATGATTGATTCTGGAAGAAGGCACCAAAAATTACTTACGTGTTCCGCCGTTTTGAAATTTTATATCTGAGTCTCATTTTAGGGGAAATTAAAGTCCCACCGCCTTTTGCACATAGTAATAGTAACTCGGTATAGGAAATCTTGTCAACCGTACGCTTAAGGTAGACGATATGTTCAGCTGTTTTATGTAGAAAACAACGGCAGATATTTTTGTAGAACATTTCAACCCTCTAACTCTTCATTGTATGGGTCTTTTATATCTTTGCTCAATAAGGGCCGAAAACTCCACTTCGGCGGATATGAAGCGAGATGAAATGCTCTGCAAAAATATTCGCCATTTAATTCTATTGAAGGTCTTAAAATAGTCCCAAGCTCCAGATTCAACTTAAAGACCCGAAATTGCTCAAAATTTAATATGTGTTTATAGGTTAATTTCGTACTTATTCGCAATTAGTACTCGGCATAGGAAATCTTGTTAGCCTTATGTTTAAGGAATAAGATGAGTTCAGCACTTTTATGTAAAATATAACGGAAAATATTTTTTCTAGAACATTTCCACCCTCTAACTCTTCTCTATATGGGTCTTTTTTGTCTATTTCTTGAAAAGCGGGCAAAAAACTCCCCTTCAGCGGCAATATAGCCAGTTGAAATGTTTTACAAAAATATTTTGCATAGAATTCTACTATAAGTCTTCAAAGACACTCAACCTCCACAACTAACTTGAACACCAGAAATCATTCAAATCTTAAAATGTGTTAAAGGATTAATTTCGTAGTTATCCACAATTAGTGTTCGTCATACGAAATCTTGTAAGCCTTACGTTTAAGCTATAAGATGTGTTCAGCACTTTTATGTAAAACATAACGCGAAACATTTATATAGAACATTTCAACCCGCTATATCGCCGCTGTAGCGGAATTTTTGCCGCTTATTTATGCAAAGGACAAAAAGACCCATACCACGAAGAACTACAGCGTTATAATGTTTTACAAAAATGTTCTCCGTGGGGAAATATTTCCTATGCCGAGCCACTATAACTATGTGCAAAGGGGGCGGAACTTCAATTCCACCCAAAATGAGTCAAAGATGTAAACTTGGAAAACGCTAATACACTTGTACATATTTTTGGTGCCCTTTACCAAAATCAGCCGTTAGAACCTTGTAATTGAAAAAAATGTATTCTGTTGTACAGTGTTATCAATATTTCGTTTAAGAAGCTCTTGGAATATTTCATAAATATTTATAATGCGGGTGCGCGGTGTATGTACATATGTAAAGAAAGAAAATCAAAAATAAATTTATATTGTTAAATAAAAAAATGTTAATTATTAGAAAGAGATTAAAAGTCCAAAAACAAAACAAAAACAAATCGGCAAAAATCGTGTTTATGATTAAGAAATACCGCCAAAAGCCATAAATAAACACATACGCAATATAAGTTGCCAACGAACAAGTTCGAGTTGCATGCCAAACATTGCTAGTATGAACAACATAGTAAATGGTATTTGGATTTTTTCTTTTTACAAGTAAATTTTGTAAGTTTTATTAAAGCTAGTTTTGCAAAGATGCTTGGCGGTAGCGAACAGTTTTGAACGAGACAGCTTAAAGAGAACACGGGCTTTGTTGCTAGGCAAAGTAAAGAAATTGAAACTAAATTTTTCACATATGAAATAAAGCAAATTAAAACAAATTCTTTTTAATAAATGTTTTATTGAAATTATTATGAAAATTATGAGTAATATAAAAAAATATAAATACGAAAATATTTAATTTACTGTGTGACCTAATTACCGCTTAATGGTAATTACTATAAGAAAATTTTCATGTTGTATTATTATATTTTTTAAACGCGTTGCAACATCTTATATCTTTTTTCCACAAATTATACATATTAAATTTGAAATTCTCTAAAACAAACAAATGTGTGTGATAGTGCATTTAAAGAAAGAAAAATAAAAGAAATAAAAGTAAAAATATTATACAAAAATATATAAGTAAGAAACATAAGAAATTTACACAAAACTTGCTTTTCGGGATATATAAAAAGTTTTTAAAACTTCTCCAACAGCTGATTATTGGCTATTATTCAATTTCTTTTCAATTTTCCAACGATTCTTAAAAGAACTACTTAAGAAATACAAAACCCGCAAATTTTTAATTGATTTTTAACATTTCTTGTCATCGTTTGTTCTTGCTAAAATAAAAAAATAACTCAAGTAATCCGGTTTCAAGCTTGATTTTAAAGGAAATAGCGGAACAAGTAATTTGTGGTCTTGGCTGATTTGTGATCTTGTGGCTGCTGCTGGTTTAGGAAAATGTGCCAACAACATTGAGTGCAACTGCAATTTCTCCAAAGTAAGTAAAATAGTAATATAATAGAAGATATTTAAATGTCTTTAATAAAAATATGTATTACAAAACTCTTCAACAATCATTTTACAACACATTACATTATTCAAAACGAAAGACTTAAGCTACAAACATTTTAAGAGCTGACGAAGTCTTTAAAAATCTATAAGAAAAAAATATAATGTAGTGCAATCGGTTTTAATTTTACACTAAAAATAATCAAAAATTCTTTTCAAAATTTAGTAAATTCAAAAACAAAAGACTTAAGCAACAAACATTTAAGAAAACAATCGCCTGTAAAATAAAAGACTTAAGACACAAACTTGCTAAAAGAGTATACTATTAATTAGAAATTTCGCGTTGATTTTATTAAGAATTTAGCATATTTACACTGTACAGCAAAATCAAATACAACAAACATTTTTTTCTTATGGTTTTCCATAAAAAAAGCTAAGCACATCTTATGAAATATGGGCCCTTAGGACATTTTAAAATTTGAATGATTTCTGGCACTCAAGTTGAGCCTGGAGCTTGGATGTCTTTGAATACTTACAGAAAAATTATAAGGAACATATTTTTGCAAAACATTTCAGTCCGCTATATCTCTGCTGAAGGGATTGTTTTTTGCTACTCTTTCAAGAAAGCCCCAAAAAGACCCATACAACGAAGAGTTAGAGTGTTAAATTGTTCCACAGAACTGTTTCTCATAATGTTTTACATAAAAATTCTAAGGAAATCCTATACCTTAGGCGTAAGACTAACACGATTTCCTATGATGAGTACTTATTGCGAAAAAGTACAAAATTAACCCTTAAACACATTTTAAGATTTGAATGATTTCTGGCGTTCAAGTTGAGCCTGCAGATTAGGTGGCTTTGAGGACCTATTTTATACCTTAAACGTAAGGCTTACAATATTTCCTATGACCAGTCACTATAACTATGTGCAAAAGAGAGGGAACTTTCACGCCCCTAAAATTAATTCCAGATGTAAACTTTCATAACGCCTACACATTTATATAATTTGTTTGGTGCCCTCTGCTAGAATCAATGGTTAGAAGCATGTTATTTCTCTTTTGTATTGTACAGTGTTATTGCACTTTTTTTATAAAATCGCACAAAGCTTAATATGCAAAAATTTCTTCCTGGTTTTCTTGCTTCAATATCAATAATAATTTGTCATTAAAATTGAAAGTTAGATGAACTTGTTAAAATCAACAATAGCACTTTTATGCAAATTTATGTGTTTTTTCTGTACCTAAAGCGAATTAAATAATTTCATATAATTTTGTGCTGTAATTGACTATGAAGTCGAAACAAATATGACAGTGAATAAATCTAGCAAAATAAATATGAAAATAAAAACAAATAAAAATGGCAAATGAGTACCAACCAAGAGCCTTATTATAACAATAGCTTTGTTTCACTCTACATTAAGTCGTTTATTTAGTTTTCGGCCTAAGCAGGACTTTTTTTACAATCGCGGTTTACAGTGCCAAATACCAATCTCAAGTCTTAGCATCTTGTAGAAAAGAGAACGACATAAGTTTATCCAAAATCTTAAGAATAGCAAAAATTTCGGTACCGGCGGCTAAGCCGTTCAAAAGTTATGAGTGGGTTATATAAATACAAACACATACACATATATATATACAAAGATGCATACTAGTCGCAGGTCTAGCTTAAGTTTTTGAGTAGCAAGAAGTAGGTATATTTTTTCTTCGTTTTTGGGGGGGGGGAATTCCATTTTCCCCCCCCTGTATCCGAACCTTATCCATACGGGCACCATTGCAAAAAATTGTCAGAATGAAAACTCGATTTTTCGAAAATCAAAATGCAATCAGTAACTTCCCCTTTATTAATTGCGAAAAGTCAAAACAATTGCATTTCATTATTAAAGTAAAAATTATTCATATAAAAATTATTCGAATAAAATTTTTCGATTAAATTATTCGATTAAATATATGTTAATTAAGAATCATATCAGAGAAAAAATTACCTGAAATAAAAATGATTCGGGTAGAATTATTCGTCAAAAAAAACTATTCGAATAAAATTCTTCGTATACAAATTATTTTTCTTAATCTTACTGGATTCCGTATACTGAAGAAACCGACAGGTTTCAAATTACCTACTTAATCCAAATAAGAGCAATACGGATTAAATTATTCTAATACAAATTACAGGAATAAAACCAGATGTTAAGAAAATAGTCGAATAAAACTATTTGCACTATATTTGAGAGAAAATAATTACTTTTGTACTACGATATAGATAGATTATATAAACGAAATTAGCAGCCTGTCCAACGATGTCGAAACATTAGAGTTCTAAACGAAAAACAACTGATTTAAATTCCACAAGCAACGTATTTTATTGCTAGCACTACTGTAAATGAAAAATTTAAGATAATAAAAATTATTCGTATATAATTATGTAAAAAAAAATTATTCGAATACATATGAGTAGTCCACTTGCAAAGTCCGCTATGTTAATCTAAAGAAATTTTTAGAAAATCGATTAAAACTTCAAACAACATATAAAATGGCATCTTGCATAGAATTTTTATTTTTTAACTTAGCAGAGTTTGTAAGTAGTCTACTCACATAGCGATTAAATTAATCTTAAAAAATTATACGAGTAAAAAGTGTTTGGGTTAATTGTTCGCATAAAAGCATTCGATTAAATATAAAAGTTCAAATAAAAATCGATACAGCTATTTAATAAAATCTAAAAAGTACAAAATATTCCAATAGAATTAATCGAATAAAAAATATTCAAATAAAAACCATTCGATTCTACAATTCGACAATTTAGAATATATAATTATTTGAAAAATGGACGCTAGTGAAATTATAAGAAATAGTTCGGAAAAAACTTTTCGAAAATATTGGAGTGAAAATTACTCGAATAAATTACATGTCCTTACAAAAAATTGTTATCAATAGCTTTAATATTTTAATATAATGTGGTTTAAAAAAAGATATGACATACAATCTAAAAAGTGCAATATATTCAAAAAGAATTAATCCATTAAAAAATTATTTGAATAAAACTATTCGGTTCGAAAATTGCACAAATTAATCGAATTAATCGAAAAATGTACGGGAGTATAACATTTTTGGGTCAAATTTAAAAAAAAATGGTCGAAAAAAATTATTCGAAAATATTAGTGGAGTGAAAATTACTCGAATAAATTACATATGTCTCTACAAAAAATTCGTTTCAATAGCTTTTATAATACCATATGGATTAAAAACAATATGATATAAAATCTAAAAAGAACAATATATTCGAAAAGAATTAATCGCTTAAAAAATTATTCGAATAAAACTACTCGATTCGAAAATTCAACAATTTAATCGAACTAATCAAAACATGTAGAGGAGTATAAAATTTTTGGGTCAAATTATAAAAAAAAAATGGTCGAAAAATATTATTCGAAAATATTATTGGAGTGAAAATTACTCGAATAAATATATGTACATATGTAACCTTTTACAAAATTATTTGCATTTAAATAACTACATATGTATGTATGTACATATGTCGAGGGCTTGTATTCAAATAGTGATATCTACAAACACACATTGTTTTTAGGAGGGCAATCAAAGTTTTGTACAATCAATCTTGCAATAATACAAACCCTTATAATATAAGCTGTCAATATTGTAGCATAGTTGCCCACTTCACAAGCTCCTCTCAGTATGTATTGTGTATTTAACCTTTGAAATACACCTTGTGAATAGCCATATTTACTGTATCCGTCTGTATCTTGTATTAATGGACCAAAGAAGAACAAAATACATACAAATACTCTCTGAGAGAGTCTCTCTAAATAAAAATTTTTTTAAACATATAAAATAAAAGTGTATTTGTGTATTTCATTTTTATATGAAAAATATCAACAACAAATATACACTACTATTAAGTAATACAGAAATACACATGATGCAGAGCTACAGCTAGCTTTTGTAAAGTAATACAGAAATACACATGATACAGAGATACAGCTAGATTGTGAATTGGGAAATTGATTATCCTAAACTTTAATATTGAGAGAACGAAACGAATTTTTAAGCTCTATTTGAACACGCCGTCGATATATCGAAATAAATATTATTCAAATGAAAGTTATTCGTATCCATAGATGACATAAAAAATAAAATATTACAATTTAGTCGAATAAAATTAATCTATTAAAAATTATACGAATCACTCTATTCGATACGACTATTACAATTTAATCGCATTAATTTAAAAATTTACGTGAATATAAAATCTTTGGGTCAAGTTATAAAAAAATATTCGAATAATATTATTCGAATAAAACAATATATTCGGCGGCTACGTATAATAACGCTGTAGAGCACAAGAAACATGTTTCAAACTACTGATTCTGCCAGAGGGCACCAAAACATTGTACACGTGAATGGTAATTTTGAAAGTTTACATCTGGGATTTATTTTAGAGGGTTGGTAAAGGTCCTCCTTTTGCATATATTTATAATGACTCGGCATAGGAAATCTTGTAAGTCTTACGTTTACGGTATCCTTATGTAAAACATCACGGTAAACCTTTTTGTAAAACCCTCTAACTCTTCGCTGTAGGGGTCTTTTTGTCTATTTCTTAAAAATGTGGCAAAAAAATCCCCTTCAGCATTTAAGTTATTTTTCTAAATAAATATGTTATAACAAACATAAAGCAAACTCTTATGAAATACTGCAGCAAATACTGGACTGCATTATACCATTTTGCACTAATTTGTTGAAAAAAATAATATTATTCATATTTAAAATTTGTTGTTATTTTGGTAATTTTTATTGGTCATGCTTTATAAAAAAAACACATTAAATAATTGTTACAAAATATTTCACAAACTCTTGTCTTTCTTTCGGGCTTTTTACACAGAAATACTCAAAAATACTTTGTATACTATTTTATGAAAACCACTTGCAATAAAAATTTCAACAAACATAAGTCATCTCTTGTGGGTTTGCAAACAATAGCGTATTTAATTTTTATTCGATGGATTTTATTTGCAACCAAATATTTGATTTGATTAAAAAATTTTAAATTGCACATAAAGAAAAACAAAACGTTTGTCTTGCGATTGATTTTTTAACGATTTGCGCTGCTATAGTAGTGATTTTACAGAAATGAAAATTTAACAAAATAGTCTGTCTGTGAGCCATATGAAGAAGCGAATAAAAAGAAAACATTATGTTTAAACTTTATATTAGCATACACTCAAGGAATAATGTTAGTTACTCAGAAAAACTATATAAAAACATTTAATGCTTTCACTGAGCGAAAACGCAGCAATAATTGAATTAATATAAATATCCTTTTAATAAAAAAATATTTATATTATTTAATATATCCAAAACTCATAACAAACTTTTTGTGTGGAGTTTTGTTAATAGCTGCACATTACAATTCAATAGCAAATTGCTGCCATAAATATATACATGATACCAATTTGTTAGATCTGTTTCCAACAAATTATTTTGTAGAAAACATTAAATTAGGAAAAATTATACACTAATATTTCATGTATAATAAAAACAAACTATAAAATTATTTAAGGTGAGGTACACTCAAGGCAACCGTTTAGTCAACAAAGAAAAAAAACAGTAAAATATTTTGATCTTTTAGATGGCGTCTGCAGCAACAAGAATCTATATCCGAATTTTTAATAATATATGTAACAATTTTGAAAAGTTTACGAAATCAAATTATTCGAATAATATTAATCGGTTATTATTCGAATAAAATTATTCGAATAATGGTAATCTAAAACATATTATTAAAAATACCCTTAAAAAGATCTCTTCAAACAATGATATAGCGGGTTAAAATATCTTACAAAAATATTTGTCATAAAATTCTACTATGAGTCTTTAATGATACCGAAGCTCAAATTTCAACTTGAAGTCCAGAAATAAATCAAAACTGAAAATGTATTAAAAGGTTAATTTCGTACTTATTCACAAGCAGTGCTGAAATATCTCACAAAAATGGACTTTATGAGTCTATTTTGCAGCAAAACTATGCATTACGTAGAATTTCACTTTAAGTCACCATACAAAAGAAAGCTGTATAATATAGATTTATTGTTATTTAAATAAACATTTTCGAAAAAAACTATTCGGAAAAAATGTCTATTGTATAAACCCTCAGGTTATATTATTCGAATAAAATTATGGAAAAGATTATTCGAAGAGAAACTATTCATCTTACATCATTAAAAAATATATATATAATAATTATTCGAATATAGCTGTCCGCTTTTGCTTTAAACTTGTTCGAACATAACTAATGGAATGAAAATTATTCGAATAATATTATGCGATTTTGTTTCTAATAAAATTAAAAAAAAATTGTTGGAAAAAAAGTTTTAAAAAATTATTCGAAAAATAAAATTAGTCGAATAAAATTATTCGACTTTGAATCTTGTTTTTGGAATTCCAATGCTAAAGAAAGCTAGCGAGTTTCGAATAATTTCCAACAAAAAGATGAATTTACTTTATGATGAGCTGAAAAATCAATTTATTCGAATAATAATATTTCGGAATAAAAATTATTCGCTTAAATATTATTCGAATAAAAACTATTCCCCATAAACGCTATTCATATAAAATTATCCAACAAAAATTTTGCGAACATAAATTATTTCGCTTCTCCCTTTTAGGTTTTCATTTTAATGTAGAATTATACTTATATATAAATATACTTATAAATTAGTCGAATAAAGTTATTCTATATAATACGCTTTGAATCTTTTTTTAGGGCTTATTAGCCCAAGAAAGCTAACGCTATTGGAATAATTTCCAACAAACCTATATGCTTTATAACTATTCGATCACTATTATTCAAATAAAGTTTATTCGAATAATATACATAGTTGGCATGAACGGCTTTTGTATTTAATGCAATATGATATATGTAGTGAAATGGTTATTCGGTTATTCGGTTAAGAATTATTCGCATAAACATTATTCGAATGAAAATTATTTGCGTAAAGTTTTATGCATATAAAATTATTTAACTAAAATTATGCGAAAATAAATTAATTTGCTTTTTTCCTTTTCCTTTCTACATACAAATTATTCGAATAAAATTTTTCTTATGATTTCATAGCTAAGAAAGCTAACGGGTGTCGTACAATTTTCAGCAAAAGTATTTGCTTTAAAATCCGTTCGAGCAATATTATTCGAATAATATACATAATTGGAATGAATAGCTTTTGTATCTAATGTAATAGAATTCAATAAATGTAGTGAAATGGAATGAGATGAATTGAAAAAACAAAAATTTATTCGATTAATAATTATTCGGATAAAAATTATTCCCATTACAATTATTGGAATAGAAATTATTCGCTTTAAACTTTATTCTCATAGCATAATGCGGACATAAATTGTTTTAGATTTCTATTATACTTAGGTTTCTATTATGCTTATTCGAACTTAAATTATTCGTATAAAAATTATTCGAACAAAAATTAGTTGCTGAAACGTACTTCTACAAAATTCGCACTATTTTCATAAATTATTAAGTTTCTTTCTTTTGAGTTAGTTGCCGTTATTATTTATTCGAAAAAACATTATTCGAATAAAAATTTTTTTAACAAAAAAGTAGTGATATGAAATGAAAAATCAAGTTTTTAAAATAATAAATATTCAGATAAAAATTATTCGCATAACAATTAATCGAATAAAAATTATTCGCATAAAACTTTATTCACCTAAAATTATTCAGCTAAAATGGAACATAAATTATCTCGTTTCATCCTTTTAGGTTTTCGTTATTATTTATTCGAACAACATTTATTCGCATAAAAATTATTCGATTAAAAATACTTCACATAAAAAGATATTCTCATAAAATTCTGTAACTAAAATTATACAAATATAATTTATTTCGCTTTTTCCTTTAATGTTTCCATTATGATTTAGTCGAATAATAATTATTCGAATAAAATTATTCGCCTTAAAGTAATTCGAATGAAAGTTTTACGCATAAAAATTTTTTTCTTATAAAATTATTTACCTTAAATTATGCGAAAATAAATTATTTCGTTTCTTTCTTTTGGGTTTCCATTGCACTTATCCGAATCAAAAATTATTTGCCTTATAATTATTCGAATAGAAACTATTCGCATTAAATGTTGTCATATTATATCTATTATTTCCATAAATTATTTGCTTCTTCATTTTTGGTTTCCATGTTTATTTACTCGAATAATAATTATTCGAACAAAAGTTATTCGCATCAAAAGTATTCGAATAAAAATTATTCGCATGAAAAATGCACGCATTAAAAGTTATTCTCATAAAATTATTGATTTTTTATTATGCGAATATAAAATATTTTGCTTCTTCTCTTAAGGTTTCCGCGCCCAACGTAACGAAACAGGACTATTGTTTTGTAGTGCTGAATGCCATCTTTAAAAATGCTTTTCGAATAAGCACTTTTTTCTAGCTTATTAAGGAATCCTTTTTGGCATTGAAACCCGTCGATATTGCCCTAACTAAATTAAGTTTCTTAATAATTCCATTGAACATATAATTTTTTTTAACCCAATTCTTAGTCATGGCACATCACCATTTTCGGGTTTTTATGTCACTTAATATAATACCCAAGTCAACTGCTAAACCTTAAACAAATGAGGTCAAATGATAACTTTATATATGTCACACAGTCGTCGCCAATATTAACTACTCGTGGTATTTATTACCAATAACTTACAATGTTAAACAAACATTAAAATATGTCATCACCTCCGCCAACAACAATAACAACTAAATAGCACTGAATTTTTTCTTGAACATCATAAAGTTTGGCAACATTTAAGGCAGGCACAATTTCATGCAGACACTCAAATGACTATGGCGTTTACCAGCGACCTTGAATTCATTTTGAAACTAAAACAAAGTAATCGAAATCACATATCAAAAAAGCTAATGAAAAGAGAGAGAAAAAGAGTCACTTGAAAATTTTTAAATAAAAGTGGCAAGCCCCCTTCGCTAAACAACAAAACGAAAGTGAAGTTAATATAAAATTGACAAATGAATTTCTGATTGACTGACTAGCTGACTGACTACCTGTCTAATTGACTATAAGAAGACACCAACAATACCAGCAACAATCAACATTTGAATACATAGTTTGATTAAATGGCTACAACAATAAACACACGCATGTTCATACAAAATACAGTAATAAATTTATCAATACCAGGCATGGGAGTATCAATACTATTGCAGTTTTCCCAATAATTTTGATTGAACAAATAAACCCGATATAAAAGATAATTAATAATCAAGAAAAACATTTTATTGTATGGACTTGTAAATAAGAAATTGTATTTCATGTCAAAAAAAGTAAAGACTTTTTACACACCTTTTTTTAATTCGCTGACTCCTCATATTAGAGGAACTCCACGTGAAAAGCTCCAGAGACTATTTATATGCATGAAATATTCCAAAACTTTGCACGAATCTTTTTTGTATTAACTCAGTGTTAGTTCTGGTGGATGTTTGTATGTTCAAAACTATGTTCGAATTTTCGAACATACTTAAAAGTTTGTGATTTTGGCATGTTTCATAAATACTTAGCTATGACTTTATATTTCGACCATTAAATATAATTTTTCGCTAAGTTTGAAAAGTTCGAATAAAAATATTGTAGAATATTGTAGTCTTAATTGTCATTTCGATTGAATACAGAAATGGGTCATATATGCCAAAATATAAAATAACATGCTATCGATATTTACGAAAAAAGTGCATAATAAAACTGTTTTTATTTATTTTCGAAAAATTTACTACAGGAATATTTTTTCAAACTTAATTTCGAATTTTTAACATATATAAAAACAGTTTTAACCATCAAATAGCAAAAAATATATATATATAAATTTTGATGATCAGGCTCAATAGAGCAATCGTTGAGCCGTGTTAGATTCGAAATTGAAGCAAGAAATTAAATTTACCGTATGAACATAATATTACGACATGCTTTCAATACTGATGGAATAATTATATTTTTGTAAGGTTTTATATGGTTTTGAATATGTAAATATACCAATCCTTTTTCGAACTTAATTTCGAATATATTATATAATAAAAAAAATGGTAAACTTTATTACCAAATAGCCAAAAAAAAAAATGTATTTTAATACGTAATAACAAAATTGAAAAGTTAAAAACAGAAATATTTTTTCGAACTTAATTTCGCAAATTTAAACATGAGCAGAAAAACAGTTTTAAACACTAAATAATGCGGACAAGCAATATGTTTATGCTCAAAAGCAAGAAAAATTCATTACTAAGTCATGTCAGAAGTTTCGAACTTCATTTCGAATTTTCGAAATTGCAGTGGAAGGGCATATAAAGCCAATGTACTAATATACCATAACATACTTCCCGTATTTATGGAAAAATTATACATACATATAATTATTAAGTTTTAAGAGTTTTTGGATATATAGAAGGACGAATATTTTTTGCGAACTTAATTACGATTTTTTTAAATTAATAACAAAAAGACATTTCGTCACCAAATAACAAAATAAAATTTCTTATTGTTACGCAAACAAAAAATATGTTTATGCTCAAAGGCAAGAAAATTTCATTACTGAGTTATGTCATGTCAGAAGTTTCGAACTTAATTTCGCATTTTCCGATTTGCAATGAAATAGAAAAAGAAGCCAATGTGCTTATATATTACAACATACTTTTCATATTTGTAGAAAATTTAAAGTTTTAGGTGTTTTTAGATATATGGAAACACGAATATTTTTTCGAACTTAATTAAGAATTCTTTAAATTATTAAAAAAACACATTTTATCGCCAAATAACACAATTAACTTTGTTATTTAATTCGTAAATAAAAAAATGTATAATTCTGTGCATGTCCGAAATTTCGAACTTAATTTCGAATTTTCGAATTTGCAGGATATCCTCAAATTTAAGCTCGTGAATTTATAAAAGCTCATTTTTATGTAAAAATGCCAATACATATTTATACTTTTTCGAACTTAGTTTCATATTCTTGCAGAAGTCTAGTCCTGACATACTATCAATATTTCTAAGAGAACTGTGTAAACATAAAGCTTTAAGTGATTTTAGAATTTGAATTACATATAACAATGAAATAAAAAATAAGAAAGTTATATAATAAAGATTCTAGTGGAGGGGACAAACAAATTTATGTATGTACGTGTATCGGCGTTTGGAAAGTTTACATCTGGGATTAGTTTTACACGAAGTTAAAGTTTCCTCCTTTCGCTCATTGTTATATTTTTTTTGGGGAAAAGGTTACGTATGAATAATATGATGGTACCATCATATTACTCATACGCGCTATATTAAAAAATATTAAATATCCGCGTTTTCTTCATATATATATATATTTTTTTTTAATTAAATATTCATAAAAAATTTATCGTTTATGTACATTTTTCTTACAGGTAAAAAAATATGTCTGAAAACTTGACTATTTTGAGAAAATCTACTACACTGGCCACATTTTTGGGCGGTGGGTAATAATTAAAAGCTCACTATTTTCGTCCTATGCGGGAAGTAGAGTGCTTGCTTTAGTCGACTTAAAATTTTAACTGCAGTCATTTTTGTTGTCTATTCTTTTGAAATACATATTGAATATAAAAATTATTAGTTTAAACATTTTTTTGACATTCTTTTACTCTCATGCCCAATATTTTTTATGCCCGAGGTAGCCAACTTCGACACCCTGTAACTTAACGTCTGTTTCAGCAGGTTGGTCCATGTTTCAATATTCTTAAAGCTCAGGTCCTCCTCTATGATTTTTACATACATTGTTTTGTAATCGGATCGCTATTTTTAAAGATAGAGAGTTATTACCATTTTTTTTCGATTGGAACCCCTGTACCCCATTGCAGTAAGGTATCTGATCAGTTGACTTAAACCAATCCCAAAAATGTATGTCTCGAGGAATGCAAATGCACTCGGATAGAAGAAGGAAATCTTTCTCTTGACTTTTATATTCGCATTTATATGACCATAACAACCGCTAGCCTTAAAAAAAAGAAATCTTTGTACAAAATCTAATTTTTGTAAGTTTTGTTTTCAAATAACAACGTTTTTGTTTTCAAATAACAAACACTTTTTTAAACTTATACCTAGTAAAAATACTCATAAAAGTCAAATGTCTCCCGCATGTCATGATTTTTATTTCGTTAATTTTTATATTTATGCAAATTTTATATTTACATTTCGACCAGTTTCTTTCCGTATAAAAATTAGGTCACACTTAAACACAAGTGAAACCAAATACCAGGATTACATACTTACACATATAGATCGTACCCTCGTATATGCACTTATATGAAGTGCAAAAAAAGAAGAAATAACAAAACTATATACAATCTCCAAAATAATACAAACACACACACGATGAGTTGAAAAATTGCAAAAAAGAAACAAGTTTGTTAAACTTAATTCCATGCAAGAAACCCAAAAATCCCATCACCATTACTAACACTAAGAAAGTATCTTTTACTACACATATTAAGTATCTCTGAGTTGCAAAATTTGGTAAAGAAACACTTGCACTTCGACGATGAATAAAATTCAAATAAAGTTGCATTATTGTTACATTAAGTGTTCATTGTTTGTTACACTGACATGTTTGTCATGTTAAAGTAGTTTAGGTTTTTTTTGTTTTGTTTGTTAATTTATGCCAACAGATATTTATTATGATGTTTCTTATATACATACGTGCAATCTATCTGTATCTATAAATGTGTGTCTTTAACAATTTCATGTCATAATGTTTATTTTAGCTACAGAATCTGTAACACACTATGACTTATAGAAATAGTTTAAGTTCCAATAAATAAATAAATGTCATATAACTGAAATCATGTATAACAATTTAGACAAAATAATTAATTTATAATGAAAAGTTTAATAAAATAGATTAATTGAATGGTATTGTAGTAGGCTTCATTCAATTCGTTTACTAAAATCACACTGTGCAACACAAAAAAAAAGATATTACATGGTTTTAACGATTGTTTCACCAAAACAGAGGACACTATAAAATATATGGCTGATTCTCATTCTAAACATACATTTTGTGTGTGTTTTTTTTTGTTGTTTACCAATGTAACTAAATGAAATATGAGAAGATAGGATTTTTATTATAGTTTTCTCCTGATTAAATGGATCCTCAAATAAAATCATATTTTTTTCGATTTTTGAAAATTTTTCTGTATTGAGCGTTACATTTGTTTTCGCGGTTGTTCTGGGAATAATTTTTGCAAAATAAAAACAACCCAAAAAATGAGTATAAGATTTGAAAGTACTATACATCTACTTTCAAAAACCAAAAAATTATAATAATCGCAAGACGAAATTAAAAGTTATGATAACTTTTTAAATTTTGACTTGGA
The DNA here is from genome assembly GCA_956483635.1 of Panzeria rudis. Classification (NCBI taxonomy): domain Eukaryota; kingdom Metazoa; phylum Arthropoda; class Insecta; order Diptera; family Tachinidae; genus Panzeria; species Panzeria rudis. The sequence goes on from OY101451.1 coordinate 88,130,878, forward strand.
AAAATAAAAATTTTTATCTTTTAAAATAATTCTTTAGAAACAGTAATACATAGGCGAAAATTAGGCTAACTCTTCTTTCAAATAAGACTAATTTTAATAAAAATGACCGACAATATCAAAAGTTATGTCAACTTCAAATAATTATTCGCACAGAAATACAACCTACCTAATACATTCTTCGAATATATAACAACCCACAGTGCGGGAGGAGCAAAATTTATTATTGCAAGGAAAATTAAAAAAGAAAATTAAACAGATAATGTTCTTTATATCGTTTCTAACCTTCAGCTGCTGTTAACTTTTTTTTACGGTGCTAAAATTAATAGATAAATAATATTTAAAAAAAATGTTAAGTAACTCTCAATACATTTTTATAAGAATTCAATATTTTTTCAGAACATACACATTTTGAACTCGATTTATTTTAACATAAAAATTTCAATTAGATTAAAAAAAATTTTGATAACACTCAATACATTTATTATTATTTTTTATACAAACGATGACTGATTGATGTACCGTTTTGCAATATAATACTATTTAACAAAGTTTACAAAACTTTTATATATTTAGAAGTGCAAATGCAGTTATTTTAATGTATTAATACAACATAATTAAACTGGGTAATGAAGCGTACTAAAAAAACGTAACGTTCAATACAAAAGACTGCGGATAACAACAATTAAAATAATTATTATTTCTAGTACTTTCCAAAATAATAAGTTCCGAACATTTAGAAAAAGTTCATTCAAAAGTTCGCGACTCGCCGCAAGATGGCGACAGTCTGTTAATTGAGCTTACTAAAATTAGTAGGATTTTCGCTACAGTATTGTTGCTGCTGTCGCTGGTAGTGTAGGTAAAGGGCTCTGATGAGTAGACTATGGTAGTCTCGAAACAGCTGTCAGTTCAACCTTCCGTACATTCAAATTTTTCTTTCAATGTTCAATATTTACATGCTTTAAAATTTCTTTCTTAAATAAAAATTAATTTGATCAAAAAATTAAATTGAAAATGAGCTTAAGCCAAACTAATTAAATAACTTTGAATAAAAACCACACAGTTGGACTAAAAATTCATAACTCAATTATTAAAACTCAAAGGCCCTTAGCTAAAAAATGGATGTGTACTGTTCCAAAAATTTTGGGCAAAATAAACATTCAGAAATCCCAGCATTGAAAATATCGACGATATTCCACGCTGGTAAGACAGAAATGAAAAAAGCTTAAAACAAGTTGAATATGCTAAGAAAAGACAGTTAGTGAAGTTCCAAACATTTAGATAAAGTTCATTAATAGGTGCGACTCGCCGCGAGGTGGCGACAGTCTGTTAATTTAGCTTATTAAAATTAGTAGGATTTTCGCTACGGTGTTGTTGCTACCGTCGCTGGCGGACTGAAATCTTCTACAAAAATATTTTCCATAAAATTCTACTATAGGTCTTCGAAGACCACCAAGCTCTAGACTCAACTTGAGCGCCAGAAATTATTTAAAACTTAAAATTTGTTCCAGGGTTAATTTCGTAAATTACCCAGTAAAAAATTTTCATGTTTTTTGAAGCACTACAGAAATAAAGCGCTTCATAATTCGCTTTAAAATATGAGCTTGTTCAGAAGCTGATTTCATAGCGTCACAACAATGCAGCTTTTGAAGCGAGAAAAGTATTTGCTTTTTACTTATACAAAAGCTTCCTACACAAGCTATACAAAAAAAGCAGATTTTATAGTGCTGATCCAAAGCAGGTTTTTAAGCGAGAATGAAGAGTAAGTTTATTTGAGTTTCTTGGTGCCTTTTTGCAACAGTGTTTTTTGTCGAGTGATTGGTACGTTGGACTTCAAACCCGAAGGTTCTTAGTTCGATACTAGTTGAAGTTAAAAAAACAAACATTGAGTAAAAATATGAAATTAATAAAAATAAATAAAGAAACGAAATAAAAAAAAAAACCACATCGAACCATTTTTTTCATATATTTTCAGTTATAGTCCTGAAAATTTTGATGATTTTCAGCGCTTCAAAAGCGCTTTTGTGAGCAAAAATGTAGTACTCCAATCCGGGAACTCGCCATAAAAAAATCAGCAGCGATATCAGCAGGTTTGTCAGCGCTACTTTTATTCCATAATAGTAGAAACCTGCTTTATTGGAAACAACTTTTTTACTGGGTATTTGCAATTAATACTCGGCATAGGAAATCTTGTAAGCCTTACGTTTAAGATGTAACATGTATTTAGCACTTTTATGTAGAACACCACAAGCAAAATTTTTGTGGAACATTTTAACCTTCTAACTCTTCGCTGTATGTATCGTTTTGCTCGTTTCATTAAAAAGGGCAAAAAAACTCCCCTTCATAGGCGATATAGGGGGTTAAAATATTCTAGAAAAATATTTGCACTAAAATAAAGACAATAAAGCTTCAAACTTAACTGATACGCCAGAAATCATTCCAAACTAAAAACATGTTTAAGGGTTAATTTGGTACTTATTCATATTTAGTACTCGGCATAGGAAACCTTTTTAACCTTTCGTTTACCGTAAGATGTGTTCAGCATTATTATGTAAAACACCACAAGCAAAATTTTTGTAGAACATTTTAACCCTTTAACTATTCGCTGTATGGGTCATTTTGCCCATTTCTTTAAAAAATAAGGACAAACACCCCTTCAGCGGCGATATAGCGAGCCAAAATATTCTACAAAATTATTTGCTATAAAATTTTACTATACATACTATTTTACTATACTGTTTCTTAAAGACAGTAAAGCTTCAAACTCAGCTGGAACGCCAGAAATCATACAAAACTAAAAATATGTTTAAGGGTTAATTTGGCACTTATTCATATTTAGTACTCGGCATAGGAAATCTTTTAAACCTTACGTTTAACGTATAAGATGTGTTCAGCACTTTTGTGTAAAACACCACAAGCAACATTTTTGTGGAACATTTTAACCCTCTAGCTCTTCGCTGTATGGGTCATTTTGCCAATTTCTTAAAAAAAAGGAAAGAACACCCCTTCAGCGGCGATCTAGCGGGCTAAAATGTTCTACAAAAATATTTGCTATAAAATTCTCCGATAGGTTTTAACAGACACTAAAGCTTCAAACTCAACTGGAACGCCAGAAAGCATTCAAAACTTAAAATATATTTAAGGCTTAATTTGGTACTTATTCATATTTAGTACTCGGCATAGTAAATCTTGTAAGCCTTACGTTTAACGTATAAGATGTGTTCAGCACTATTATGTAAAACAGCACGATCAACATTTTTGTGGGGGTTATAACCCTCTAACGCTTCGCTGTAGGGGTCATTTTGCCTATTTCTTAAAAAAAAGGAAAAACACCCCTTCAGCGGCGATATAGTGGGCTAAAATATTCTAGAAAATATTTGCCCTAAAATTCTACTATAGGTTTTTAAAGACAGCAAAGCCTCAAACTCAACTGGAACGCCAGAAATCATTCAAAACTAAAAATGTGTTTAAGGGTTAATTTGGTACTTTCTCATAATTAGTACTAGGCATAGAAAATCTTGTAAGACTTACGTTTAAGATATAAGATATGTTCAGCTTATTTCTGTAAACATTTTTGTAGAATGACTTTGCTCGCTATATCGTTGCTGAGAGTCAGTTTTTTGTTTTATTATTAGGAAAGGGACAAAATGACCCATACAGCGAAGAGATAGAGAGTTAAAATATTCCACAAAAATATTTGTTATGATGTTTTACATAAAAATGCTGACCATGTTGTATACCAGGAACATAGCTTAGGTTAGGAAGGGCAGTGAATAACACACATCCACTCGGAGACCAAATTGGATCCATTGTGATTTTGTAAAACAAACAAAAGCAAACTTTAAAAGTGAGGAATGCATATTTTATTGTTTTTCGATGTCTAGCAGCAAAATCTATGCATTAAAAAACAGAAATCCAAAAAAAAAATTTTTTTGTCTACCAGTGTAATATTTGGTTTGCAGAGTTTTCGCATTAATGAAACTAGCCTTTAATATTTATTTTTACAAAAAACTGCAGCTTTAATGTTTAATTACAAAAAAGAAATATTTATTAAAAGTCAACATTTGGTTTGATTTAATTTATTATTAATTGATTAGCAAGTGTTGCGCTTTCCAAAGGGTTAAAAATAGCTTACTGCCGTCTAAAAGTAGGCAATAGATTATTTCTCATTTATATTAGTTTTTATTTCTTAGTTTTTATTAATAAGATCATCATTCAGCATACCTCTAGGCTGAGTTATAATTAACTTGGAGATGCCAGATGGTTATACTAAGAAACTGTCCCACGATGTCGGCAAGTCATTGTCGTTCTCTTATTTATATTGAAAACAAAAACAAATTAGAGTTTTTTATTATTGTTTTCAATATAAATAAGAGACGAAAATTAAGTTGATGTTAATTTTTCCCTTGTTCCTTGAAATATTAATCATGCCCAATTCTTTCTGAATATAACGTTACGAACCTTATCCTAATAATCAATTTGGATTCACAAAGAAAATACGTTCGAAATAATCATATTAATAAACAATTAGCTACTGGCTTGAGGTTTTTACATGTTTACATGTTCATATATACTTAGGTATAAAATCAAACCAAAAAAGTTTGTCTTGAGTAGAATAAATATCAGAAAAATGGGAATGAAGAAGAATAAACCGATGGCAACGCTGAGAAAGTGGAGTTCATATCAGCTTGAGAGTGAATTAATTCTCGTATTCAATTTTCACAAAAAAGTTGTTTATATAAGAATTAAAATCTCATTCACCAGAGCCACCAACTGACAAGTGGTGATTAACAAAATACACGTGAGCCCTGATGAAGAAAGTGTAGCGGCTTCCGAAATAGCGCTACTCTGTTCTACTGTGTACGTTGAAAAAGTTGTGTTGATGTTAATTTTTCCTTGATCCTTGGAATATTAATCATTCCCAATTCTTTCAAATTTTATTTACATTTTTTAGCGGTTTTGTAATAAAACTGGACAAACCGTTTTTAAGTTATGATAAAATCGCTGACCAGTCTCTTCAAAAATTCAAAATTTTAGAAAAAAAAGGAAATCATTAAAAAAATATGTATCCATAGAATTTAAAGTTTAGACTGTTTTTGTAGTTAGGGGACCATAACACTTAAAAATATATAGTGGTACTCCTTTGTGTTTTTTTTCTTGTTGCATAGTGTACTTAATATGTAAACAAAAATAAACATTTTATTGGTCGATAATAAACCCCTTTATTTCTTAAATTCAATAAAATCTATAAAAAAAAGGAATTTAATGGAATAACAACATTGTTTTTTTTTATCTGTACAATTTTTATATTGACAATAAATAAACCCGAGAGAATTGTAATTTCCCACAAGATTTATTTGTTACGTGGTAACTTGTTCTGTATGCTGCATTTCACTGGTACTTACTCACTGCTTTATCAAGTAATCAAATTATAGGCTTGAACTTTGCTTTTTGGATTTTCCAAAATTCAAGAAAGCAACTACTCTATCCATTAAGATCTTTTTTTCTTTTTTTTTTTTTAATTTTATTGAGTGGTTTTGTGATGTGGCATAGGTTTTATTGATGATAAACTCGTCTAAAAGAACAGGAATAATAACCCTACTATATTATGTGAAATATTCTATGTTTAAGTTGATGCTTGAAACACCAAATATATTAATGGGATATCAATGCAAAATTTTTTTCAACTGATCGATTTACAATAATTTTGGAATTATGTAAAATCTTACATTCGTAATTTCAAAATTTTTTTTGGTCGAAAATAAAATTGAAATTTTAGTAATATTTTGCGGTAAAATTTTTTTTAAGTTCATAAAACAATAAAAATACAGCAACGATCCTATTTTTTTCCCCAGTATCATGTAGCTTAATATATCCCAAAGAAAATCAGCCCTTTTTGGTTGAAATTGGTGCACAACTTTTGATTTTATTAACAATTTAGTGTGAAAACATTTTTGAAATTTTTTAAAGAAATTTTTAATTTTTAGGCACAAACTATTGTGATATCTGTGAAACTAATGGGCAAATTTAGAAGCAATGTTCAGTTGGCTTAAAGACAATTTTGTTGTCGAATTATGGTTTTTCTTTTTTACTGAATAGGGCGAGCCCTTCTCCAGTTTTCTTAAAATATATCTCGTGCAAGTGTATTTTGATATAACAGTATATATATCGAAAAATATAGGTGATAAAAATATTGAGTCCAGATTCGCGTTCAGCAGCCCAAAATAACTAAAGAAACAGCTTTTAGCTTTAGGGAACGAAGAAGTTTACCGAATTTTGTAAATTTGTTGAATCAATTTGAAATTTTAATTGTTATGGACTGTTTTTTTTCTCGATATTTTCCTGTTTATTTGGTTAAATATGCGATTTAGATAAAAATCGGTAAGGCAAAAGCTGTTGGAAGCTTCACAGACTACATTTTTTAGAAAAAGTATTTTTTGTAAATACTATATTTATTTTTAGTTATGAGATATAAAATACAGAAAAAGAGCATTTGCTGAAAGTTTGGTGGGCGTGCGACACGCCTTAATCTTAGCTAATTGACCTGAAATTTTTTTAAGCTTAGTTTTTTTTATAAATACCTATCAATTTGGGATATGAGACTTGAAGAAATACAAATTTTAATTTTTTACTTCCACTTACACTCAAAATAAATGATAGATAAATCTAACTAATATAAATAGTTAACCTACTGTTAATGTAAATTGTTGTTGCAATGTTTATAAAATAACAAATTTCATTTCGTTAAAATAACTTTTTAAAGTTGTAAGTCATTTCATGTCTATGGTTACTTTATGCTATCGTTATTCAACAAGATGACTTAGCTGAGATGGTAAAGGAAGGCGTCTGGTTCATAAACATGAGAACCTAAGTTCGAGACCGAAATATTACATTTTATTGAAATGTAAAATATAAATTTGGGAAAAAATTACGTTTTAAAAATAAAATTATTTTTGATAGTTAAAATTACTAATTTAATTTTTTAAAAATTTGTGTAGTTAAAATTACCAGGTTTAATGGTTAAAATTACCAATTTAAAATAATAACAGCGAAAATAGTTATTTCACAAAAATTACTGTATTTAAGTCTAAGAAGTCACCACATACATGTCTATGTATACTTTGTGCTGGTCTTACTTAACAAGATGACTTAGCTGAAATGGTAAAAGTGTCCGCTTTATAAACATGAGAACCTAAGTTCAAGCCCAAAAAATTAAAAAAAAAAACAAAAAAAGAATTTTTTTTTACACAAACACACTTACTGCTTAAGCCTTGGTAGGCTTCGAGCCTGCGACCTTCCGGTTAGCAGTTTTTTACACTATCAACTAAACTATAATTCCATAGGTTGATTTTTACTATATTCTAACGTATGAAATTGGTTAGATTTATCAATATTTTATTTTGAGTGTAAAGAGCACTTATAATGGGAGTGTGGCGACTATCGAAAACAGCTGTTCTGTTCTTCGGTGTAGATTGAAAATTAAATTGCCTGAGATTGCTGTTAGTTCAAGTAGTTGGCGCGTTAACTCTAAAGCGAACAGTCACTAAGAATATAAGTTCGAACCTTGCTCAGGGCAAGTCAACACAGTTTTTGAAATCGGTGTTTTGCAAGAACTATATATTTTGTTTAATGTTTGTAGCTCTCAGAACTCTACCATTCATGACCCGATTTGCGAAAATTTTCTTTTATTTTGAAAGATTACACATGGTCCCGTCGATCTACGTCAGTTCGTCTGTCTGTCATTCTATCTATCTGCTTGTTTTGCAGCCGGTTTTTTTTATGGAAGCTATAAATTTTTTCTAAGTTGTTTCTTTTTCCTGTATATTTTTCTAATAATTCCAGTATTTTTTTAAATTTTTTTCTTTATTGCCCCCTTTTTAAATCATAGAATTTTCAAGGTCAAATGTAGCTTCCCGACTTGTAAATGTATGAATAATTTGTTTTAGAATTATGTAAAAAAAACAATCTAATTTTTTTAATGTCTCCAGTTTTTAAGTTTAATTTCATTTCAATTTTATATTAATAAAATAAATTTTATTAATAAAAATTTATTTTATATAATTCAGAACATGTTTTAATTTAACGGAATTTAACTAAAGTGGCTGCCGCTGCTGCTGACGATAAGCTGGCAATATTATACTTTTCCTCTTTATTTCTTCTATTTAATTTACCACATTTGTATGTAAACTTTGTGCCATAAATTTATTGCCAGAAAACGAACATTATCAACATTTTTAATAAAATCATTCGAAAAATCCTGAAATTTTAAACAATATTCAAGGTTAATTAACACATTTAGAAGATTTTATTTCTGCTCAAAGGTTTCTTTTTTTTAGCTAGAATTTTATTCGATTTGAACCAGTTTTAGTATAAAAATTGGGAATAGTTTTTTTCTTTGTTAATTCTTTAACGACATCATGTTTTTCAGCAATTTTTAAGCAAATTTAAAAACAATTATTTAATTAGTGGGCAAATCTTCTGTTGATACTAAAGATTGTGACCACAAAGCATTCTAAACTTTAACGTTGGTTAATAAAAGTAAAATACAAAAGGTTTTGATGACACCATAAAATTAACAAAAAAAAAAAAAAAAAAAGAGAGAAACTCTTGATATATAAAAATATATTTCTCCCCAGCAAACATGAGCGGCTGTATGCAAAAATACTTAAAGTAGCTTTGCCAAGCAATTTTGAGTAAAGTTGTATTCTAAAGAAATTATTATATTAAAATTTTAAAGTAGGCACTCACGTTTGTTAAGACTACTTTAAGTTGATATTTCCAAAATGTGTATTTTTTACCACAAATAGTTTTGTTAATGTAACACATATTGATTCCTGTTACATCTGAAAATGATGCTAGGAGTCTTAGCTCTTATCTTAAATTTATTATTTGTTTCATGTAATGGAAAACAACACCAAATTATCTAGTTGATTCGAAATACATAGAAAAATTAATAAAAAATATTAAAAAAAATAAAAATATAAAAACATGTCTTAGTGATGTATATAAAATCAAAACAAATCGAAAAAAGCTGGATATTCAAATACTCATTCATTCGAATAAAAGAAATTGTGTTAATTCTTCTATGCTCATCATATATTTTTACTTTTACTTCATAGAAATATTTATATGCTTTACTACAATGTCAGAAGCTCATATTTTTTGAATTAAGTTGTTTTACTTCAAAGTAAAAAAAGTTATTTAATAAAATAAAAAGTTATTTGACTACTCGAATGAAATTTGTATTCGTTTTTGTACATCATAAACTATGAAGTGGTTGTTGAACACGGTGGTGTTACCAGTATTTATTATTAAATCACAAAATAATTAAAGTTGTCTTTTGCATATAATTTCTTAACAAAGTTATGTTAGCCTTAAAGTGCTTGGTAACTACTATGAACTTTAAAGCTAAAGTAAAATATTTTTTAGCATACAGCCGGAGGTCTTTAGCGCAAATTCAAAATGAATTGAAATCAAACTATTTAGTCCATAAAGTCTGCTGTGGTACCGCCGAATTAAGACAAGAAGGTCAAGTGACAATTTTCTTTTGAAACATGTTCAGGTTGCCGGTGCACAGTGGCTCATAATCGTTTTTCGTTGATCAAAATTTTGTAACTTTCTAACGGTTTGAGATATTTTAATACTGTTTTTAACGGACAGATAACTCAATGAGCTTTCAGCAGCTTTTGTTTTCATTAAAATCAGTTCAGCTGTTGTTGAGGAATTCAACAAGCCCAAAGTTGGACCTTTAGATTTTCTTAACATTTTACATAAAAATTTTGGTTTTTTTAATTCTTGAAATTCTTTATTTATTTAAAAGGACATATCGCTCATTTGCTGCAACGTCGTCATAACTCAAAAAAAATAATTTTAAAGAAAACGAGTTTAAAGTTTTCAATTTACACAAAACTTAATGGAAAAAGAAAATTTCATTTTTACACAATATGAAAAACTATATGGCGAATAATTCTGCATTATTAATTCAAAGATAACAAATTTTGAGTTATGACGACGTTGCAGCAAATCAGCGATATATGGATAAATAAATCGTTTTAATAATACCTAGCATACGTTTTTGATCAGTATGGGACTAGTCGTTTCTAAGAAATGTAGTCCAATAGATATAGGACGTGGGGAGTACCCCTTCCTCCGCAGCTATCGGTCCGTTTTTTTCCAACTTTGTATCTTATATTGAAATTAGTTCATATCAAATTTGAAGACTCTTACTATTATATCTTTCTTTCCAGTTAGCAGGTAATTCTTTATTAATTTATATGGGGAGTACCAATTTCCTCGTCCCTACACTGCCAGTTTTGTTTAAATAACATCGTATCTTGTCTTCAAATTAACTCATATCAAATTTGAAGACTATTACTGTTATATTTTTTTAGTTACCACATAAATATTGATTACTTTGTATGGGGAGTATCCATTTCCTCGCACCTACACTGCCAGTTTTTAAAATAACTTCGTATCTTGTCTTCAAAATAACTCAAATCAAATGTGAAGATTCATACTTTTATAGCTTTACAATTAGCACGTTATTATTAATTAGTTTGTATGGGGAGTACCCATTCACTCGGTCTTATATTGGCTGTTATTCACATTTTTCTTTGCATTTTGCCCGATAAATAGCATATACCATATATGAATACTCTGACTGCTATAGCTTTCACGATATGAGATATTTACTTAGTATAGGCGTGGCACTGCCCACTTTTATATCCGTCAAATTGTGTTGTCATGAGATGCTAATATGTGTGCAAAGTCTAGAGTTGATCAACTTTTTGAAGTAGGTGAAAGTTTTTCACACCATTTTGAACCAATAGGGAGAAATTTGAGTAATTTTTGAGTAATTTCATTAAAATTAAAAAGGTGTTGTACGGGCGGGTGCGGACGGGTACACCTTTCTGTGGCTGGTTCACTTTTAATGTGTTCAGCATTTTTATGTACAATACAACGATAAACATTTTTGTAAAACATTTTAATCCTCTAACTCTTCGTTGTATGGGTCTTTTTGTCTCTTTCTTAAAAAAGAGGCAAAAACTTCTCTTTAGCGGCGTTATAGCGCACTGACATGTTTTGCGAAAATGTTCCTCGTGGTATTTTACATAAAAACGCTTAACACATCTTATACCTTGAACCTAAGGCTTACAATATTTCTTATGCCGATTACAAATTGTAAATAGATACGAAATTAACCCTTAAACATATTTTAAGTTTTGAATGATTTTGGCGTTCAAGATGAGTCTGCCTGCAGCTTATGTGTCATTAAAAGCCGATATTAAAATTTTATGGCAAATATTTTTGCAGAGCATTTCAGCCCGCTATATCGCCACTGAAGGCGAGATTTTGTCCTTTTTCAAGAACGTGTTAAAAAGACCCATACAGCGAAGATTTAGAGGGTCATAATGTTCCTCAAACATTTTTCTTGTATTGTTTTACATAAAAGTTCTGAACATAAGGGTTACAAGATTTCCTATGCCGAGTCAATATAGCTATGTGGAAAAGGGGCGGGGAGGGAAGTTTAGCTCCCCGTAAAATGAGACCCAGATGTAAGCTTCCGAAACGCCGATAGACGTAAATATTTATTTTGCTGCCTACTACCAAAATCACTCGTTAGAGCCATGTAGTTTTTTTTATTGTATAGTCTAATTTTCTACACAGCTAAGCAAAATTATTTACATCCACTATGGAATACGGGTGATTACGTCGGACGGTGACTGTACCCAGTAAAAAAAATGGTTAAAATACAGCAGGTTTATACTATGAGAGAATAAAAGTAGTGCTTACAAACCTGCTGATATCGCTGCTGATTTTTGTATGGCAAGTTCCCGCTTTGATACAAAAAGCACTTTTTGAAGCGCTGAAAATCATCGCCATTTTCAGCACCAAAACTGTAAGTATATTGAACTTTCTCGCTTAAATTTTTTTGTATAGTTTATTTCATATACATGCACTGCTCTGCAATAAGCTCTTCGTTTAAAGCGTACACTCAAAATAAAATGATAGGTAAATCTAACCAATATAAATAGTTAATGTAACTGTTAATGTAAAATGTTGTTGCAATTTTTATGAAATAACAAATTTCATTTCGTTAAAATAACTTTTTAAAGTTGTAAGTCATTTCATGACTATGGTGACTATGTGCTATCGTTATTCAACAAGATGACTTAGCTGAGATGGTAACGGCGTCTGGTTCATAAACATGAGAACCTAAGTTCAAGACCGAAATATTACATTTTACAGAATTGTAAAATATAAATTTGGGAAAAACGATGTTTTAAAAATAAAATTAGTTTTGATGGTTAAAATTACTAATTTAATTTTTAACAATTTTTGTAGTTAAAATTATTAATTTTAATGATTAAAATTAGCAATTTAAAATAATAACAGCAAAAATAGTTATCTCACAAAAATTACTGCATTTAAGTCAAAGAAGTCACCACATGTCTATGTATAACTACACTCTGAAACATTGCTTCAAATTTACGATAATATATTGTCTAAATTTGTGTTGGAAATTTTTCCTTGTCTAAAATTACATTGTAGTTATTTTATTAAACAAAAAACCTTTCAAATTAAACATATTTAGTCCAAGTGGAAAAAATGTAATATAAAGTATAATACGGCTATGGCTGATTGGTAGATACGTCAGACTATCAGTCAGGAGGTCGCGGCTCAAACCTGCACGCAGCCAATCGCTTTTTTTAGTAAAAACATTTTGTTCCAAAATAATGCGTGTGTAATTTTAGGTCGATAATAATCTGTAAAGTGTTGCCGACTATTATCGACCTAATTTTCAACAAAAGTGTTTTAGAGTGTAGTGCTATCATTACTTAACAAGATGACGCTCAGCTGAGATGATAAAGGCGTCCGGTTTATAAACATGAGAACCTAAGTTCAATCCCAAAAAATGACAAACAAACAAAAAAAAAATTTTTTTAACAAACACACTTACTGCTTAAGGCATCGAACCTGCTACCTTCCGGTTAGTAGTTTTGTACACTATCAATCAAACTACAATTCCATTGGTTGATTTTTACTGCATTTTATGGGTGGGCTTAATTCTAACCTATGAATTTCGTTAAATTTACCAATATTTTAGTTTGAGTGTATTATTATGCGCTTTATTGCCTTAGTGCTTCCAAAAATATGAAAATTTTTTACTGGGTACTGGGTACAGCAATAAAACTATGGTAGCAGTGGAGCCATATTGCAATTTTTTAGTTAATCTAGTGATCAAATTTGTTTACCGGTTTTATTGTTATTTAAAAAATATTTAAAAATATTTATGTATTAGATTATATTTCTTTCAGGATTTTTGCCTACTAGACTTATATTAAAAAAAAAGGAAAAAAAACCTATTGAAAAAAATTAATACTCATAAAATCCACACAAATTACGTGCGTGGCGTCATGTCTGCAGTACGTGATGAGCATACGTTTTTGTTAAGTAGTCCTGCTGTGTTTACTTATTTCATTCTAAAAGTTCATTGATTTGTTCAATTAACATATGAATCATTTCTGGAAGTACTAAAGAAAATATAAGAAATAAATGCAATACTGCGATTGGATATTGCGGCTTTCGCAAAACGATGATATTATGTTCTGCTGTGTAGGTTAAAATTAATAATTAAATTATGAATTCTTAGTCGAACTGTATGGTTTTTATGCAAAGTTATTTTATTAGTTTGGCTTAAGTTCATTTTCAATTTAATCTTTTGATCAAATTATTATTTTTTTTTAAGAAAGAAATTTTAAAGCATGTAAATATTAAACATTCAAAGAAAAAATTGTTTATGTACGGAAGGTTGAACTGATAGCTGTTTCGAGACTACCACAGTCTACTCATTAGAGGCCTTTACCTACACTACCAGCGACAGTAGCAATAATACTGTAGCGAAAATCCTACTAATTTTAGTAAGCTCAATTAACAGACTGTCGCCATCTCGCGGCGAGTCGCACCTATTAATGAACTTTCATTTTAAATGTTCGGAACTTCACTAACTGTCTTTTCTTAGCATGTCCAACTATTTTAAGCTTTTTTTCATTTCGGTCTTAATTAATTAAAATGAATTATATATTTATGTACTTGTTCCTTAGAATATTGTCTCATGTTAAATTCTTAATTGCATATCGGCGAGGAGTATAGTTTTGTGACTCTTTTGAGAATGGGATAATAAGACCCATACAGCGAAGAGTTAGAGGGTTAAAGTGTTTCACAAAAATGTTCCATGTGGTGTTTTACATGAAAATGACGAACACATCTTATACCTTTAATATAAGCCTAACAAGATTTCTTATGCCGAGTTAATATAACTATGTATGTGCAAAAGGGGAGAACCTCAACTTCTCCTAAAATTTATTTCAGATGTTAAGTTTCAAAACGACGATACACATTAATTCAATTTTGGTACCCTCTGCCACAATCTGTTGTTAGAACTATGTTATATTTTTTCTTGTGTTGTACAGTGTAATCACATTTCAAATTAAAATCTTACAAAGAATTCTATCTATAATGGAAATAAATGAAAAGTAAAAACGAATTCTTAATACAACAAATTATTTAACAAAATTATGATTAAAAAAACATTAATCAAGAGTAAAACAATATGAAAAAAAAATGCAATTAACTGGGTCAAGTGCTGTTGCTTCACACCTGCTGTATGCCTGACTGAGATCTTAGTTAACTTGACTCTTTAGTTTATTTCCGCATTTGCTTGTTTTAACAAAGACTTCCGTTTGATTTTGAAAGATTTTTTTGCACTTATTTTGATTTTAATACAAAACCACTAATTAAAGATTTTTAATGTCATTATTTTCAATATTATTTTAAGTTTTAATTTATATACGAAATATGTTTGCGCTGTCTCTATTTGCTGGTGGAGTTTAATAAACTTATTGTCAACGTATTTCATTTAAATTTAATTCTAAAATTTTTAAATTTTAAAATTTTCCATTTACTCCTCAAAATAAGGTTAAGAATTTTTCAATACTTTAACTCTAATGATTCTGTTCAATAGCATTTTATTTTAAATGTATTAGATACAATCTCGACCCAATAAACTTGTTGTAAAATTAAGTAGACAAATTAGATTTCTATTATGCAAATTTGTAAAGAATATTTACATTTCAAGAATTGAACATTGAACAGTAGTTTGGCAATTGCTTGTTATTTATAGAACAGAAAATTGCTATGATATCATCACAGCTGAATTTAGAAGACTTTACTAAAATTTAATCTTGTTTTCTAAACCCTTGCACAGTGGGGCGGTATCTAGAATGAATTGTCGTAAATATAATTTGAAAGGGGATTAAATTTATTAAGGTTTCAATATGTTAAAATGTGATTTAATTGTGTTATTTCATTTTCTGAAAAATACTACGGGCCTTATTCACAATAAATTATCAAATGTTTATAAAAGGTTTATAAAACAGATTTCCATACAAAAGTTGTTTTATAAACTTTTCAAAAACCTTCCGTAAGTATTATGAATGAGGCAGTAGAAGTATATAATTTTCAATCAATTGTTCTTGTCCGTAGTTTTATGTACTGAACGTTACTCCTTCATAATACTTCATTATACATTTTAATAACTAAAATTACATAAAAACAACAAATACGAGGTTAGTTTTTTTTTAATTTATCAAATAATATTATAACAGAAAAGGCTTTATCAATCGATCGAAAATATATTGAACGTTACCCAAAGCTTTTTTAATTAAATTATAACTGTTGGTACATAATTAAGGAGTTTTTGGTAAAAAGAAAATATATATATGAAATTGATACAAAAAGGTATTGAACGTTACTTTAACAAAATGTTTAAATATGATCATGTTTTTATCTTAAAAATATACTCAACGTTACCAAAAATCTTTTTAATTAATTGCAATTTTTTTAGAAAACACTGTATAACAAAATCAATTTTTTATGCAGCGAGTACCAAAAAAATTTATACATTCATCGGGATTTATTTTAAGATGAGTTAAATTTAAAGGTATAACAAGTGTTAAGCCTTAACCCTATAACTCTTTGCTGTATGGGTCTTTTTGTCCTTTTCTTAAGAAACAGCAAAAAACTGCACTTCAGCGACGATATGCCAGGTTAAAGTATGCTACAAAAATATTTGCCATAAAATTCTACTATAGGCTTTCTAAGTCACCCAAGCTCCAGACTCAATTTGAATGATAATAATCATTGGAAACTTAAAATGTGTTTGAGGGTTAATTTCATACCTACTCACAATTCGTACTCGGCATAGAAAATATTTTAAGTCTTATGTTTAAGGTACAGAATGTGCTCAGCACTTTTATGTAGAACACCACGAGAAAATTTTTTGTGGAACATTTTAACCCTCTAACTCTTCATTGTATTGATGTTTTTGTACCTTTCTTTGAAAAAAAGGGACAAAAAACTCTCCTTCAGTGGCGATATAGCGTGCCGAAATGTGGATTTTCTTGTACAGTGTTATGGCTTGTTTCTGGTATTAACTAACGAGTTTCTAATGAAATATTGAAAATTTATACAAAAATGTGTTGAACGTTACCTTGACAAAGTTCTTATATATGATTCTGCTTTGAAGCGATTGAGGTTATGTTTTTTATTTAAAATATATATTGAACGTTGCCAAAAGTTTAAGAATTTCTCGTTAAAACTTGTCGGAGATCATCCACCTTAGTTGTTATTATTAAATTGAAATCAATAGTGTGTATTTGGAAGGATATATATATATATATATATATATATATATATATATATATATATATATATATATATATATATATATATATATATATATATATATATATATATATATATATATATATATATATATATATATATATATATATATATATATATATATATATATATATATATATATATATATATATATATATATATATATATATATATATATATATATATATATATATATATATATATATATATATATATATATATATATATATATATATATATATATATATATATATATATATATATATATATATATAATTCATACAAAAATGTATGGATTGTTACCTACTTTGAGAAAAATTTTTTTTATGTATGATTTAGCTTTCGAAACTTCTTCACCAATTTATCATAGTTTGTAACAAAAAAAATGTATTGAACGTTACCCATAGTTGTTTACATCAATTGCAAATATATAATTAAGGAGTGTTTTGTTAAAAATCATCATTAATTTTAGTTGTTCTTGTGCTTAGAGAATTATTCTTTAAATGTAAGGCTTACAAGATTTTCTATGCCGAGTACTAATTTCAGATTAAGATTAATTAACCTTTAAAGACATTTTAAGCTTTGTATGATTTCTGAAGTTCAGGTTGAGTCTGCAGCTTAGGTGTATTTGAAGACACCTAATAGAATTTCATGGCAAATAGTTTTGTAGAACATTTCAGCCCGCTAGATTGTCGATAAAAGTGAGCTTTTCGCCTCTTCTTGAAGAAACGGACAAAAAGACCCATACAACGAAGAGTTAGAAGGTTAAAATACTCTACAAAAATTTTGTTCGTGGTCTTCTACATCAAAGTGCTGATTTTATTTTATACCTTAAGCGTAAGGCTAACAAGATTTCGTATGCCGAGTCACTACAACTATGTGCATATTGGCGGAGGGCCAATATAACTCTCCCTAAAATGTAACTCAGATGTAAACGTTTAAAACGCCGTTACACGTATATATAAATATATATTTTTTTTGGTGTGCACTATCACAATCAATGATTAGAAACTTGTTATTTGGAAAAAAATCTTGATTTGGTTATCCAGTGTAATGTACTGCATAAAAATTGAAATATGATTAAATTGCGTTTCCCAAGGGACACCATTTGTTACAGACTTCAGTGCAATTTCTGTAGTTTAATATTAATTATAAGCATTATTTATTGACTTACTTCTTTTAAATTACTATGACTTTGTTGTCAACATATCACTTATTGGTTACCGGTTAATCTTACCTAGAATAAGAAGAAAGGAGATTCAAATTAGTATAAAAGATAAGCGACTAATTAGAAAAGTACTTAATTGATAAAAGCTAAAATTACTAAATGTTAAAATTACTAAGCTACTTTGATTTTTTAGAACAAAATTAATAAATTCAAGTCACAAATGATTAATAAGTTTTTATGCTTGCATATATTTTGACATCTGTTTAATTATTTGAATGTTCAATATTTATATGCTTTAAAATTTCTTTCTATGAATAAAAAAATTTTAATAATAGTTTTTTGGATTACGCATACTGGCTTCAAAGTATCTCGCACCAAGACTTTCACTAATATCGATTTTCAGATACACGATAATGAACAATTATTGTATATGGGAGGTGCCCTTCCCCTAGCTCCAACCATAGCAGTTTCCTGCTGGATTGCGCGCATTAACTAGAAAGTAGTTCACACCTTGTGTGAAGACTTTCTCTGAAATAGTATTCCAATTATGCGATATATAATAATTATTTTGTATGGGAGGCATCCTTCCCCTACTCCTACAGCAACACTTTTCTTCTGGATTACGCTCATTAATTATCAGTTAGTTCACACCTTTTTTGGAAGACTTTCACTGATATAGTATTAAAAAAAAGCTATAATTAATAAATTACTTTGTATGGGCGGTGCCATTTCCCTTAATCCTACATCACCACTTTTCTGCTGGAATATGAACATTGACTACAAAGCAATTCACATCAAGTTTGAACACTCTTACTGATGCATTTCAAATATGCGATAATTACTACATAAATTACTTTGTATGGGAGGTACTTTAAGGTACGCACATTGACTACAATGTAATTCACACCAAGCTCACTGATGTAGTATTGCAGATATGCGAAAATTAATAATTCGTTTGAATGGGAGGTACCACTCCATCCTCTCCTACGTAACCAGTTTTCTGTTGGAGTACACACATTGACTATAAAGAATTCACACAAACTTTAAAGACATTCACTGTCCTTTTATTCTAGATATGCAAAAATTAATAATTAATTGGTATGGGAGGTACCCTTCCTCTCAGTCCTATTTAACCAGTTTTCTACTGGATTATGAGCTGTAAAAGAATTCACACTAAGTTTATAGAACACTCACTGTCATTTTATTCCAGATATGCAAAAATTAAAAGTTAATTTGTATGGGAGGTACCCTTCCTCTGAGTCCTATTTAACCAGTTTTCTATTGGATTACGCGAATTAGCTGTAGAGGAATTAACACCAAGTTTATAAAACACTCACTGTCATTTTATTCCAGATATGCAAAAATTAGTAATTAATTTGTATGGGAGGTACCCTTCCTCTCAGTCCTATTCCACCAGTTTTCTATTGGATTACGCGCATTAGCTATAAAGGAATTCTAACCAAGTTTAAAGACAAGCACTGTCACTTTATTTCAGATATGCAAAAATTAATTTGTATGGGAGGTACCCCTCCTCTCACTCCTATTTCACTAGTTTTCTATTGTTTTACGCGCATTGCCTATTAACTAATCCACACCAAGTTTAAAGACACTCACTATAATTTCATGCCAGTTATGCAAAAATTAATAATAAATTTGTATGGGAGGTATCCTTCCTCCCAATCCTATATCACCAGTTTTCTGTTAGATTATGCGCATTGACTATAAAGATATTCACACAAAGTTTGAAGACTCTCGCTGACCTGTTAATCCAGATATATGAAAATTAATTTTTTTTATGGGAGGTACCCATCCTCTCAGTCTGATGCCACCAGTTTTATGTTGGATTCCGCGCATTGACTATAAAGTAATTTACATATTGTTTGAAGACTTTCACTGATATTGTATTCCAGTTATGCTATAATCAATAATTATTTTGCATGGGAGGTACCCTTGCACTAACTTTTATGCCACCAGTTTTCTGTTGCATTACGCACATTGACTACAAGGAAATTCACACTAACTTTGAAGACTGTCACTGATATAGTATTACAGATATGCTTTGTACGGGAGGTA
This sequence comes from Panzeria rudis, assembly GCA_956483635.1. Classification (NCBI taxonomy): domain Eukaryota; kingdom Metazoa; phylum Arthropoda; class Insecta; order Diptera; family Tachinidae; genus Panzeria; species Panzeria rudis. The sequence goes on from OY101451.1 coordinate 88,150,862, forward strand.
CCCCTCCTGCAAAAGGGACCACGCGGTCATATAAAAAATTATTTTTGAAATCACTCCACAAATAACAAAGAAATCGGTGTACATAGAAAAAATATATACACATGCATGGCGAACACTTATCTTTGATGTTAAGATATTAAGTCAAGCACTTAAGTTAAGGATATAAGACCTTTTTGCTTAGCTTCAAAGATATAATTTCCTCCATTTTTGAAGTCGGTTAAAAAATAAAAACTTAAGTTTTATTACAAAAAATTACCAAAATCTAATTATTTTTCTTTTATTTACACCTCATTCTAGGTAATTTCTCTGCAACTATACTGTTCTACAATGATTAAACGAAAAAAATTTTGAAACCTTCCAGAAAAAAAAGAACTAAGCTTTCAACTCTCTCTGATGAAATATAGGAACGAAATAGAACCCTTAAGAAAAAAATAGCTTAACCGAAGTTTAACCATTATGGTACTAAATCTGCTCTTCATAACGACCGTTATAAAATCCACTTTTGGTGTGGTAACAACTGGTCTCTGGCTTATACCTCTCCTATTAGCGGCCATAACATACTACAAATACGATAGTGTTGATCCGGAGTCAAGAGTTTTCGATCAAACAAATATTTATTCCGAATATGATTTCATAGTGGTGGGTGCTGGCTCTGCAGGCGCTGTGGTAGCCAATCGTTTGAGTGAGGTGCGCAAATGGAAGGTGCTATTGATAGAAGCTGGTCCAGATGAGAACGAAATATCAGATGTACCCTCTTTGGCGGCCTATTTGCAATTGAGTAAATTAGATTGGCAATATAAAACGGAACCCTCCAACAAGGCCTGTTTGGGCATGAACAATAACCGCTGCAATTGGCCACGAGGCAAGGTTTTGGGTGGTTCCAGTGTTTTAAATTACATGCTCTATGTGAGAGGCAATCGTCATGACTATGATCTTTGGGAATCTTTGGGCAATCCAGGTTGGGGTTATGACAGCGTTTTACCTTATTTTAAGAAATCGGAAGATAACCGCAATCCCTATTTAAGCAAAAATCCTTATCATGGCGAAGGTGGCCTATTAACGGTACAGGAATCACCCTGGCATTCACCTCTAGTGGCCGCTTTTGTGGAAGCTGGCAGAGAAATTGGCTATGAAAATCGTGATATTAATGGTGAAATACAAACGGGATTTATGATAGCTCAAGGCACTATAAGAAGAGGATCACGCTGTAGCACGGCCAAGGCTTTTTTGAGACCCATAAGAAATCGTGCTAATTTTCATTTAACCATAAATTCTCAGGTTACCAAAATAATAATAGAACCCGGTACTATGAGAGCTAAGGCCGTGGAGTTTGTTAAAAACGGTCAAGTTTTGAGGGTTGCAGCCAAAAGAGAAATCATTTTATCAGCTGGAGCCATTAATACCCCTCAACTAATGATGCTATCGGGTCTGGGACCACGCAAACATTTGGAGCATCATGGCATAAAGGTTTTGCAGGATTTGCCAGTTGGAGAAAATTTACAAGATCATGTGGGCATGGGAGGCTTATCGTTTTTGGTGGATAAGCCAGTTTCTATAGTACAGGATCGTTTTAATCCCACAGCTATTACTTTTCAGTATGTGTTAAGAGAACGTGGACCCATGACCACATTGGGTGGTGTAGAGGGTTTAGCTTTTGTTCATACACCCTTTTCAAATAAATCTATAGATTGGCCAGATATACAATTTCATATGGCTCCTGCTTCCATTAATTCTGATAATGGGGCCCGTGTGAAAAAGGTGTTGGGCTTAAAGGAATCAATTTACCAAGAAGTTTATAAGCCTATAGCCAACAAAGATACCTGGACTGTAATGCCTTTGCTATTAAGACCCCGTTCTAGAGGTTGGGTTAAGCTAAGCTCGGCCAATCCTTTTGATTATCCCAAAATCAATGCCAACTATTTCGATGATCCGTTTGATGCCCAAACGCTAGTGGAAGGCGCCAAAATTGCTTTACGTGTGGCAGAGGCTAAAGTTTTCAAACAGTTCGGTTCTCGTTTATGGCAAAAACCTTTGCCGAATTGTAAGAAATTTAAATTTTTATCCGACGAATATTTAGACTGTAATGTTCGCACGATATCAATGACTATTTATCATCCCTGTGGTACAGCTAAAATGGGTCCAGCCTGGGATGCTGGGGCCGTGGTAGATCCTAGACTGCGGGTTTATGGTGTCAGAGGCTTGAGAGTTATAGATGCTAGCATTATGCCCACCATTAGTAGTGGCAACACTAATGCTCCGGTTATAATGATCGGCGAAAAGGGAGCCGACCTGATCAAAGAAGATTGGTTTCACAATCCCGAGTATAAAATTGCAAATAAAAGTTAGCATTTACGTATTTGATTTCAAACTAATTATAAAGTCTGGTTTGATCACAGTCATGTTTTAAAAATTTGATCAGTTGTTATTAATTTTTTAATTGTCATTATTAAAAGTGTTTGTTATTACACTGTACAACAAAAACAATTTTTTTAAATACAAGATTCTAACAATTGATTCTGCTAGAGGGTACTAAAAATATAGAAGTTTACATCAAAAATGTATTCCATTTTAGAGGGAATTAAGTTTTCCTCTCTTTTTTGTAAGCCTTTTTATGGGTCTTTTGTCTCTTTATTAAAAAGGGGCAAAAACTCTCCTTCACCAGCGATATAGCGGGATAAAATGTTTCATGAAAATGTTCGCCATACAATTCCACTATAGGTCATCATAGAAACCAAAGCTCCAGACTCAACTTTAACGCCAAAAATCAATCAAAACTTAAAATGTGTTTAAGGGTTAATTTTGTACTTATTCACAATTAGTACTCGGCATAGGAAATCTTGTAAGCCTTACGTTAAAAGTATAAAATATGTTCAGAGCTTTTATGTAAAACACCACAACAAACATATTTGTAGAACATTTTAACTCTTCGTAGTATGGGTCTTTTTGTCCCTTTATAAAGAAAAGGACAAAAAACTCCTCTTCAGCTGTGATATGGAGGGCTGAAATGCTCTACAAATTAATTTGCCATAATTCATACTTTAGACTTACAAAGCCTCCCAAGCTCCAGACTTAACTAGAACGCCAGAAATCATTCATAAGTAGAAATTTCTTTAAGGGTTAATTCCGTACTAAGTCACAATTAGTACTGGGCATAGAAAATCTTGTAAGCCTTAAGTTACAGATACAAAATGTGTTCAGTACTTTTATGTAAAACACCACGTGCCACATTTTTCTAGAAAATTTTAGTCCGCTGTATATCGCCGCTGAAGGGGACATTTTTGCCCCGTTTCGGAGAAATAGGCAAAAAAGACCCCCTACAACGAAGAGTTAGAGGGTTAAAATGTTCCACAAAAATGTTCCTGATGATGTTATACATAAAAGCTCTAAACACATCTTATAGTTTAAACGTAAAGCTTACAAGATTTTCTATACCGGGTCCGAATTGTTAATAAGTACGAAATTAACCCTTCAACACATTTTAGGTTTTGAATGATTTCTGGCGTTAACGTCGAATCTGAAGCTTTGCGGTCTTTAAAAACTTATAGTAGAATTTTACGGCAAATATTTTTGTAGAACATTTTAGTCCTCTATATAACCGCTGAAGAGGAGCTTTTTGCCCCGTTTCTAAGAAAGGGGCAAAAAGACCCCTACAACAAAGAGTTAGAGGGTTAAAATGTTTGACCAAAATTTTCCTGATGATGTTATACATAAAAGCGCTAAACACATCTTATACTTTAAACGTAAAGCTTACAAGATTTCCTATACCGAGTCGGAATTGTGAATAAGTAAGAAATTAACCCTTCAACACATTATAGGTTTTGAATGATTTCTGGCGTGTAAGTTGAATCTGAAGCTTTGCTGTCCTTAAAAACTTATAGTAGAATTTTGCGGCAAATATTTTTGTGGAACGTTTTAGTGCTTTATATAACCGCTGAAGAGAAGCTTTTTGCCCTGTTTCTAAGAAAGGCACAAAAAGACCCATACAACGAAGAGTTAGAGGGTTAAAATATTTCACAAAAATTTTCGCTGTGGTGTTTTACATAAAACCGCCAAGCACATCTTATATTTTAAACGTAAAGCTTACAAGATTTCCTATACCGAGTCATAATTGTGAACAAGTACAAAATTATCCCTTAAATACATTTTAAGTTTTGAATTATTTCTGGCGTTCAAATTGAGTCTGCAGCTTAGGTGCCTTTATAGACTAATATTAGAATTTTATGGTAAAGATTTTTGTAGAATATTTCAGCTCCCTATATCATCGCTAAAGGGGAGTTTTTTCGTGCCTATTTTAAAAAAGAGATAAAAAGACCCATACAGCGAAGAGTTAGAGGGTTAAAATATTTCACATAAATATTCCTCGTGGTGTTTTACATAAAACTGACGATTAGGTATTATACCTTTAACTTAAAGCTTAGAAGATTTCCTATGTCGAACAAAAGAGGAGATATTTGACTCTCCCCAAAATGCAACCCAGATGTAAGCTTTTAAAACGCTGACACAAATATACATTTGTTTGTGTCCTCTGCCAGAATCAATCGTTAGAACCTTGCTAAAAAAATAAACTTTGTTGTACAGTGTTGTAACGAGCACATTCAGGGGGCATTAGCTTTACGAAAACGTTACGAATACGAGGAAAAAAACTCAGAATTGCCATTGTGTCATAAATAAGTTTATTTTTATCGTTAATAAATTCCAATAATTTTGTAAAAGTCGTATGTCATATGACTACGCAAGAGCTATTATAATAAACCTTAAAATTTTCCCTTTAGCTCACCCAAACAACATTGCTGTAGTATGGTATAGGAACCTCACGGCTGGAAAACCTTTAGAGGGTTGCTTACAAATTTCTTAATTTTATCTTATACAATATACAACTTTACAATATGATGTAAATTGAACAATTTGGCTTTACTTTTATTTATTTTTAAATTAAATTAAATTAAATTATAATTATTACTGAGTCATCTTTAGATATATTTATTTAATATTTAAGTAGTACTTGATATTTCAATTAGCAAAACTTTTCGTCACGTTTTTTTATACGATATCTGATTAGTGGATTATGTTAATTTTAATTTATTGACAATGTTTATTATTTGCTTTATTAGTTAACTATTTTGTATTTACACTTAAATATAATTGTTTAGTTATAAAAAAAATTTTAATGAACATATTAAAATATAAATACTATTTTAATAAATGTGCTATTAAATGTTTAAAAGAATATTATGATTATTTTCAATGTTAATTTGCTAAATGTAAGTATAATTATTTTTACATCAAATAAGCAAACAAATTAATTAATTGCGAAGTAGATTTTAATTGGTATTGAACTTTTAGCTTCCAATGATCCCATATGGCAATAATCATTCTAATTAGCACAGTTTCCTAAGTTTTCCTCAAATTACTTTTTTCTAATAAAGAAAAATTTTATAAATTACACTGTACAACAAAAAAAATTTGCAGACCTATGGAAAATTTTTATAACAAATATTTTTGTAAGACATTTCAGCTCGCTATATCGCTGTTTAAGGAAAGTTTTTTCCCCTTTCTACACTCTAAAACATTACTTCAAATTTAAGATCATATACTGCCTAAATTTGTGTTGAAAATTTCTTTTTGTCTAAAATTACATCGATTTTGTAGTTATTTTATTAAAGAAAGAACCTTTCAAATTAAACATATTTGGTGCAAGTAGAAAAAAATTCAGCATAAAGTATAATATGGCTATGGCTCAATGGTAGAAACGTCAGACTAACAGTCAGGAGGTTGCGGTTCAAACCTGCACGCAGCCAATCGATTCTTTTAGTAAAAACATTTTGTTGAAAAATAATGCGTGTGTAATTTTAGGTCGATAATAATCGGTAAAGTGTTGCCGACTATTATCGACCTAATTTTCAACAAAAGTGTTTTATAGTGTATACGATATTTCCTTTATCCATTTTACTTTATAGCAAGTGTAAATTTATTAAAATCTGATAATATCTATTTGTAAAAGTTATGAGATCGACAAGGTTTGTCATGCCCGATGTAATCAATTTTGTCACTCTGTACCTCAAGGTGTGTTTCAACAGGGGGGTGTAAATTTCAACATTTTTAAAGCTTAGGTCCTGCTCTATGACTTTTACCTACACAGTTTCTTAATCGGATTGCAAGTTTCAAATCTTCAGATTTATTACCCTTTTTTCCAATTGGAACCACTATGCTTCTTCGGCCTGCTACTTTCGGCGTTATGCCATCGAGTGGCCACTTTCGGCCTTATGACATTAGCAGGCCACCTTCTGCCGGCCATGTTCGCTCGCTACGTTAGACGTTCTCTCATCTTTATCGCCCTTCGATACACTCCGCCTAGTCACCGGAACCGGCGCCATGACCAACACCAAAATTAAAATCTATAATTAAAAAACAAAAAGTTCACCTATCTTAATGACACCAAGTAAACAAAGATAGCAATTTCAACCTCCAGATGGAAAAAGAAGATAATTCGTCAACAAAAAGAGAAAAAAACAACTATCGTCTGAAAGATACTTAGGCGATACTTCTCAAGAATTTAGCCCAGACACTTTCATTTAGCAAGGGCACAAATCATTATCCAAGACACAAACCTGGTCCAAGGATTCCCAACAACTTGATAAAAATATCCCAAAAGTCCCAGAAGTTTCCAGGATTCCCAAAAACTCGGACAAAAATCTCCCCAAAATCCCTGAAGTTCCCCGGAAATTTTGTTTCTGATTTTCCTTTAACTTACAATTTCGTAATTGTATTTACAAAAATCGTTGTAGGTTCAAATTCAATTAATTATTTTATTGATATAACAAAAAAATTAATTGTATTTAAAATTTTTTCTGTGTGCTCTCTTTCTACATGTCGCACTTATACACAGAAAAAACTAAAATACAATTTCAATTACGAAAACTGCAGATTCAATTAATTGTGTTGTTGAAGTTCAACCAACGACTAAAATTGTATATTCAAGCACGGAAATTAAAATTTTCAAAGTTTGTAAAATTTTATAGAAAATTTTGTTTTTGATCACATTCAATTACGAAATTAATTGAGACTAATTTTAATTTCTGATCAAGTGTATTAATTGAAAATTTTTTAGGAATAATTTTTTCTGTGTAGTATTTTTTTGTCTGTAACTTAACGATGATACAATTGGATGACGCAATTAGACGAAAAAACATGATTTTAACACATTCTCAATGTTTCGAAAGAAGCGCTATTTTTTGTTAAAAACAAGAGCTCCCAGTGGGACACCGCGAACAAAAATCATGCCTTTTCGAAAAAGGAGAGATAACAACAACCAGCTTCTCTCGCTTACAAAGCTGCCTCGCCGGAAGCAGTGAGTTTTGCTGGGATATTAACTGTTAAAAACATTTTAAGTTTTTAATGATTTCTGGCATTTAAGTTTAGTCTGGAGTATGGAAGTCTTTGAAGACTTATAGTAGAATTTTGTGCCAAATATTTTTGTGGAATACTTCAGTTTGCTATATTGCCGTTGAAGGTGTCTTTCTTAGCCCTTATTTAAGAAAGGGATAAAAACACCTATACAATGAAGAGTTAGGGGATTAAATTGTTTCACAAAAATGTTTCTTGTGGTGTTTCATATAAAAAAGCTGAGCAAATGTTATAACTAATTCTTATGGCGATTTACTATAATTATTTCCAAAAAAAGGGGCAACTTTAGTTCCCTTTAACATATATTGCAAGGGCCAAACTATAAAATTATAAAGGCCAAAACTTCCAAAACACCGATACATTTATATTTTTTGGTCTCCCTTCAAGATTTTATTTAATTTATTTTATTCCTTCTTTTGTTGTACAGTGTTATAACCCACTTGAACTTATAAATAATTAAATATTTCAACAACAAATTTATTTATACACGATTTTAATGTTTAGATAATTATTATTTGTGTTATTTTATAGAAGTGTTTAAATAAATAACAAATTTTGCCGAAGACAATAACTTCCTAAGTTTTTTTTAGAATGATTTTTTAATAATTCCTAAAAAAAACTTAAGCCAGAACTGAAATTAATCTTAAAAAACAATTTATAATTTCGTTAAAAAAAAGCAAATGAACTTCCTTGTTAAATTTCTAGACAACAGCACTTGAATAAGAGACTACCGTTTAAATTTGAAAATAGTTTTTTTGTTTTAATCTTATAATACTCTACAGCTGCATAGTGGGCTTAAGTATTATGCTTTTATAATAAAGTTTGTAAAAAAGAATTAAAAATACCTCAAAACATATTGGTTTATTAATACTGGCATTGCCGTAACTGGAAATTTTTCTAGGGGGAGCTAAAGCCCATATTAGTCCCTACAGTTCGCTTATAGTATTATCAAAATTGCTCTAATATTTTGAGTTTCTTGGGGGGGAGGGGACAGAGCTATTATCGATGTGGCTAGCTACGCCAATGAACACTGGTCTGCAAAATATGTGCAATATAAAAAATTTTATGTGGAAAATTTTAGCCCGTTATATTGCCGCTGAATGGTAGAATTTTGCAGCTTTATTAAGAAAGGGACAAAAATGGCCATACAACGAGGAGTTAGAGGATTAAAGTATTGGGCAAAAATGTTCCCCGTGGTGTTTTACATAAAAGTACTGAACACATCTTACGCCTTAAACGATTTTGTTGTACAGTATTATCATTTTTATAAAATAAATATCATACATTTTTTATTCTTGTGCAAAAAAAATCACAATTTTTATATGTAAATTACACTATACAAAAATTTCAAACTTTTTTAAAAATTACGCGGTACTTTAAACCGATTCTGGTATGTTAGACCAAAAAATAATATACGTGTGTCTGCGTTTTGTAAGGTCACATCGGAATTTTCTTTTAGGGGCGGGATTAAAGTTTCCCCCCTTTCGGCCTGAACGTGCAGCATATCGGTACATGAAACTATGTGATCTTTACATCTGAGGTGTAGGGTATGTTTAGCAATTTTGTACAAAATATTAGCGCAAACATTTTTCTAGAACAATTAACCCTCTAACTCTTCGTTTTATTGGTCTTTTAGTACACTCTAAAACACTTTTATTGAGAATTAGGTCGATAATAGTCGGCAACACTTTACCGATTATTATCGACCTAAAATTACACACGCATTATTTTTGAACAAAATGTTTTTACAAAAAAAAAGTGATTGGCTGCGTTCAGGTTTGAACCGCTACCTCCTCACTGATAGTCTGACGTATCTACCATTCAGCCGGATTATACATTATGTTAATTTTTTTCCACTTGGCCTAAATATGTTTAATTTGAAAGGTTTTTTCTTTAATAAAATAGCTACAAAATCGATGTAATTTTAGATAAGAAGAAATTTTCAACACAAATTTACACAATATATGATCCTAAATTTGAAGTAATGTTTTAGAGTGTATATTTCTTAAAAAAAGGGGCGAAAAACTCCCCTTCTGTTCTACAAATATTCTACAAAAAAATGTTCCTCGTGGTCTTGTACCTAAAAAAACTGAACATATCTTATACCTTAAGCGTAAGGCTTATAAGATTTTCTAAGCAGATTACGAATTGTGCAAAAGTACGAAATTAACCCTTAAACACATTTTACGTTTTCAATGATTTCTAGCGTGCGAGTCAAGTCTAGAGCTTGAGTCTCTTTCAAGACCTATAGTAGAATTTTATGGCGAATATTTTTGTGGAACATTTAAGCCGCTGAAGGGGAGTTTTTCGCCAATTTTTTCAGAAATGTACAAAAAGACACATTAAGCGAAGAGTTAGAGGGATAAAATGTTTCAGCAAAATTTTTCCCGTGGTGTTTTACATAAAAGTGCTGAGCATATCGTATACCTTAAAAGTAAGAAACTTTTTATGCTGCCGAGTACTAATTGTGATAAGTATGAAGTCAACCATTAAACATAGTTTAAGTTTTCAATAATTTCTGGTGTACAAGCTGAGTAGGGTGCTTGGTTGTCTTTGAAGATCTATAGTAAAATTTTATGGCTAACATTTTTGTAGAACATTTTATCTCAGCACTTCCCCTTTTTTAGGGTGCTTTTTACGATATGTTAGAAAAGACCCAAGAATTACCCTTATTTGGGGTAGTCAGAGGGTTAATATGTTCCACAAAAATATTTGCCCTAATATTTTCTATAAAGTTGCTGAGCATACCCTACACCTCAGATATAAAGAACATATAGTTTAATGTACCGATACGCTGCACGATCTGGCCAAAATGGGAGAAACTTTAACCTCCCAAAATTAAAATTCCGATGTCATCTTGCAAAACGCCAACACACGTATATATTTTTTTTGTCTCATCTACCAGAATCGATTTACAGAACCCTGTAATTTGTTTTCGTGATTGTACAGTGTTATGTTCGAAAATCCAAATTGATTTTATATACACATGACAAATAAATAATTTTATGACCCAAATAAAATGCATAATGATGAAATAAGTTAAAAAAAACACGAAACGGACGACGAAAGATGAGCTGTAACAATATTCATGTCTTTAAAATGATTTACATATTCGATTTTGGACTAGAGTTAATATATTTTTTTTCTTTTTCAGCGGTCATTGCCGTTTGTAGTCATTAAAAATATCACATGATTTCAATTTGATAATTTATTCGGTCACAAATATCTACCGACATAAAGTTAAGCTAAAGATCCGCAATTTTAAATAAATGAAATTCTGAGTACTGCTTTATTATCATACATATTTATCAATCATAGTTTAAAAGTCATGTTTATTAAGTTGTCTATCCACGATAATTTGTCAAAAAATATATATAATTTTAAAAGGCGATTGCACGAGCTAAGACCTTAAATTTATTCATCCGGGCAACTGCCACAACGAAAAAAGTTAGAAGACAATGACTCATTATGTCCACACAGACGGCTGTTGTAGAAAATTTAAAATAAATTTCACGTACAAGATTCATAATTTTCTTTTCTTCTTCTGCGATACTCCACCACAGCAGCACTTTACAACTTTACGACTTCTTGTTAAATCAATTAAAAGAATTGTTTATGAGGTTTAAAAATATATTTCGTTAAAGAGCCGTTGATAGGTAAAGTGATTTAAAGACGTTCTTAATTATAAGTATACTGTCTTCTATTTGCAAGTGTGTCTTGCACTCAACATAAATATTTATTACTTGCCAAATTTAATTTATCTCCTAAATGAATATTGATTAGATTCAAAACAAATCGATATTTTTTTATCTTGTCAGTTTTTAATACTATTTCTTCAACAGTGTTGAAAAAAATTATTAAAACTTCTACTTTAGGCAATATACTTGCTTTGCAATAAATACATAATATTTTACGAAACAAAATTTCATTATTTTTTCAATATTTTTTTCTACCTTCAAAATGATGTCTCACTCTTATTTCATAAGATTTTTTTTGTCTCCGCTTTAAGATGTAGTTTTACGCATTGCATTATTTACAAAAATGTAAAACAAATGCAAAAATGAATAGCCGCGAATAAAAAGTAAACATATTAATAAACATCAAAGCAATAATAAAAAATAATAAGAGTTGGGAACGATTTTCCGTCATCCCTCGTCAAATTTGGTTGATGAACAGACAGACCGGTTTCGGCTATGTGCCATCTTCAGTGTTCTATTGAGTATTCAATAGAACACTGAAGATGGTTAATAGCCGAAACCGGTCTGTTTATCAACCAAATTTGACGAGGGATGATGGAAAATCATTCCAAATTCAAACAAACCCCGTCGAAAGAAAAACCCAACACTAAAATAATAAAAAGAGCTTTTGTGAGTGTTCTATAAATCACATAGGGAAACTTTATGCTAACCAAAAAACCTGAACTTAAATGAATGCAAGAATTTACGAAAAAAAAACACTCTTGTATTCTATTTCGTGACAAGAATTCATTAAATAGTTGATGTTTCCTTATGAAAAGCATCCACCTTCATAAGTGGTAAAAGTGAACAAAGCTGCTGATGAGACGGTGTAGCGGCCTGTCGAAATCAGTAGTATTGATACGTTCTGCTAATCTGATTGAATATTTGAACATTTCACTCTTAATAATAATTTACATTAATTCAAATAATGAATTAAGACCCCGAAAAAATATATTTTAAACATATGAGTTTTGACTCTTATTCCCACAAAAAAAACATATTCATAACAAAAGGCTATGTTGCTATTTTAAAAGTATGTCTACAAGTTGTTTGCTACTCGTGACTTTTCTTTTTTCTATTAAATATTATTATATAAATCAATTACTTGTTGAGTTGCCTAAATTACTCTATGAGTAATAAATGCATGAGCTTCATCCATTTGCTACGAATTCGCCATTCGTTACTTGAAAATTTATGTAAGAAAAAATGCTGCTGAGTGTTAAATAAAAGAAAAAATTTTTCGCAAAAAACACATTGTATTTCAATAGTAATAATTTGAGTACTACATAATTCAATTATATTACACCATTTGCTTAAAATTGTATTGTGGCGAAAAAAAATACCATTTAAAAAATTGTAATTCGTGACTTGTCTATATATGTATGGATTTTGTTGTGGTAGTCTTTAATATCTAAATACATACGGTGTTTTTGTTATTTTTTGGGGTTTTAAAGGAGACGTCAACCAAACTACTTAAAGCAAAGATCCCAAAAATGTATGAAGAAAAATTTCCGCACCACTCTCCTCACCAACCTAGGGCATTGATCAGACTAAAAGAAAATCGTGGGGCGTCGTTGACTGTAGATAACCGAAATTCAACGGGTTCCACGCTTTTATTTCAGTCTGATCAATGCCCTATGTTGGTGGGGAAAGTGACGCGGTAGCAGGTAATACGTAATTATTTTTTGCTTTTAGTGCATTATCTTCATCATTATTATGTTTCATTACAATAAAACCATTTAACTTAATTTTTTTACTATTTTATTTTTAAGTTTTTTAGCTTTTACGTAGTGTCCTGTCTAAACTCTATGATAGGGCACTTTGTTTTGTATTGCACCTTTGACCTAGATTTTTTTCATGGTGTACTGCATTCTAGTAGCCAAGCGCTTTCATTTAATACCCATCTTGAGGGGGCATACAATATATGTCTATGTACACATGTACATATATAGTCCCCCATTTTGTACTGACCGCCATTTTAGAATTAGAATTTTTCATTGCGTGCTGTGTTTTACTAGTCAAACCCTTTCATTTGATATCCGTATTGAGGGGGTTTTTTTAACAAATAACTAATTCGCCATTTTGTGGCGGCGGCCATCTTTGATTTACGATAATGCTGAATACACATAATCATATCGTCATCAAATAAATCGATCATAAAAAATAAAGGTGTTTACCAAATTTCAGATCAATCGGTCAACAGGAAGGGCGAAAAGCTAAGTATTACTTTTTATGGGCGTGGCGCAACCCACTTTTCTAATCTCAAAATTGTATAATCATCGAAAGTAAAAGTGTTTACCAAATTTCAGATCACTCGGTTAACAGGCAGGGGTTAAAACTAAGTATTACTCTTATGGGCATGGCACCGCCCACTTTTTTAATTAAAAAAATGTATAGTCATCGTTACCGAAGGTGTTTACCAAATATTAGATCAATCGGTCAAGAGGAAGGTGCTAAAATCAAGTATTACTTTTAATGGGCGTGGCGCCGCCCACTTATTTAATTACAAAATTGTATAGTCATCGTAACTAAAGGTGTTTACCAAGTCTCCGATGAAGCGGTTAACAGGAAGAGGCTAAAGGTGAATATTAATTTTTATGGGCGTGGCGCATACCACTTTTCTAATCATAATATTAAATTGTCATAAAAAATTTTCAATTACTAGATTTGAACCGACGACACAAACTCCAAAAACAGGGTAAGCTAAATAAAACCATCAAAAAAAGCTGAATATATGTGCTAAATTTCAGAAGAATCCATTAAGTATATGTTGTCGAAAAAAGAGGTTTTCACACAATAGGCGTGGCATTGCCCACTTTTTTCATTGTATTTTATTTTCAGGGGAATTCAACTTGTGTTCTAAGTTTCATAGGAATCGGTTTAGTGAAAATAATAAAACAAGAATATTTATATTGTATGGGAGTGGCACTGCTGAAGGGGAGTTTTTTGCCCATTTTTTGAGAAAGGGACAAAAAGGCCCATACAACGAAAAGTTATTGGGTGTTAAAATGTTCAAAGAAATATTTCTGGTGATGTTTTGCATAAAAGTGCTAAGCACACATTGTACCTTAAACGTAATTCTGACAAGATTTCATATGCCGAGTACTAATTGTGAATAAGTACGAATTTAACATTGAACACATTTTAAGCTCAAGTTGAGTCTGGAGCTTCGATATCTTTGCGGACTTATAGTAGAATTTTGTAGTAAATATTTGTCTAGAACATTTTATCCCGGTATCTCGCCGTTGAAGGGAAGTTATTGTCCCCCTTTCATAAGAAGGGGACAAAAAGTACCATACAACGAATGTAAAAGTACCATAGAACGATGTAAATATTCAAAACGCCGATATACGAATATTTGCTAGGGCCCTCTGTCAGTCGGTAGAACCATGTTTTTTTTCGTACCGCGTAATTCCCGGAATCCCGGGAAGTTTCATAATAGTTCCCGATTTACCGGGAAATGGAAAAGTCCGGGAAAAGAATTCTCTAGATAGTTATAAGTGGTGGTTGGTTTTTTACAAAAATTTAACATCTCGATGAGGCAAAAATTTAACAGAGTCGACGAAAACGAATAATTTGGACTGATGATGGCTTTTTAAATTAAAATATAAATGAGTTTTAGGTAAATCTGCAAAAATTGCTGTTAATACATTTATCAAATTAACCACATATTTTAGTGGTCGGTTTGGCTCATGCAGAGTCATTCGACAAAGTTAAAAAAAATCGAAAAAATGTTGTAGAGGGAATTCCCATATTTTGTTATATTATTTTCTATGTATGGAAGTATATTGCCAGTATATACATATATAAGTACATATACTTATGTATATTTTTTATATAAAAATAAACTATAAAATGACGTAACATATGTTATTAAAATTATTTGTGTTTCACATTTTTTTTGCATAACCTGTAATTATTTCTAGCAATTTTAAATGTACTATGATCAAATTGTAGTTTTCTCTAACTATGTACATCTCATCTGATATCAAGTTTTAAAAATCAATTACTTGTCTACTGAGAATGTGTAAATATGTGTTCAACAACAATATTGAAAAATTTAATAAACAATTAAGACGTCTAAATAAAAAAATTAACTATATAATTGAGCGACTAAAGTATATTATATTTGCTATATAGCAAATATTATGCGAAATGTAAAAAACATTTTAATTTACTTTGAATTTTGCCATGTTCCTTGGAATCTTAATCATACCACATTCTTTCTGAATATAACGTTACGAACCTTAGCCTAATAATCAATTTGGATTCACATTTTAATATACAATTCGACTCTATCAATATGGCAGAATTTTTAATTTATTTTGATTTCTTATAGCATGAAGTTGACTGCAGTTGTCTACGTTTGGTTCAAGGAGTCTTGCACCTTACGGCGAAGTCGCTAGAAGACCTTTAAGGTCTAGCCCAGCAAAAAATATTCGACATTTAGAAGCACTAAGGGCTGTTAGAAGCAATGCATTGCTTATTTAAGAACAAATGCTTTCAAAAATGCTACCACAAATGCACTAAAGTTTGCAAAAGACCACGAACAAATATGCACGAATACTTATTAGCTTTTGACGATAATTTTAAAATGTAAAAAATATATGCAAAGCAACATAAGTATTTAATAATTAACTTCTTTCGCTGATGATAGTGCTTGTTGGAAGCACTAACGTAAGCGAAACCCTTAAAATATGTTCTACGATTGTATACACGAACAGTACACACACACACACATGTGTATACACGAACAGTACATTTTAAAAATAAAGTAAATAATTTTTCAATAATGTATTTATAAGAGTAAGTTCATGTTAACTTCATGCTGCCGATTTGCAACACTGTTTTAGGTTGAGTGTTTGGTGCGTTGGATTTCAAATCTGACGATGCTTAGTTCGATACTAGTTGGAATTATAATAACAAACAATGAGTAAAAATACAGAATTGATAACTAAAGATAAGAAGTAATAAGCCGTTAGCATGACCTTAATAAATCCATCAGCCCCGCCAACCCACATCGAACCATTTTTTCCATATGTTTTCAGTTTTAGTGCTGAAAATTTAGATGATTTTCAGCACTAATATAAGCATTTTATGGCAGCAGAAACTATTGCTTCTAAGCGGCTCATCGCGAACAAAAATCATGCATTATAAAAGCGCAATTGAAAGTGATTTCATTTTGTAGTCTCCCTTACAAAATTGCTTTCAGCAAGCAATCATTTTTGCTGGGAGTGTACACAAACAAGCTGCAAAGCCTTTTTGGCTTGTCTGAAAAAGCAGTCAGGGTCTAGCCAGCTAGCCAGAAATTTAACTTGCGACCCCAGAATATTACTCCAGCACATTATATAGTAGTGTACGGGGCTCTATATAACGATTCTGGCAGAAGGGACGAAAAAAATATATACGGCTTTTATCGGCGTTTTGAAAGTTTCCGTAAGGGATTAAGCTTAGAGGAAGTTAAAGTTCCCCCTCCCCCTTTTTGCACATAAGTATACTGACTCCGCATAAGAAATCTTGTAAGCCTTACGTTTAAGATACACACAAGAAAAAAAGGAATGTAAAATCAACATGCCGCAATTTTGATTGGAAATCATATTAGATTTACAAGAAATAGTTTGTCGTTTGAGTGTGCTAGTGTTTATTTGCTTTGTTGATTGCTACAATTTACTGTTCTGCTTAGTTGTGTGACTTGTTGTTGTTTATGCTTACACGTGTCGTCTATGTAGACGACAAAAAACGATTTACCAGCGAAAATTTACTGCTGCTGGTTTAAAATTACCATTGCTTCATATTAATTTTAAACGAAAAATTATTAATCTAACCTTAAATCACCGTCAAAACAATTTTGTTATAACCGTTAAGTTTCATTTTCAATCGACATGACTATAACAATAATTTCAAATAAGTTTTATGTTAAATAATCATTTAAATAATGTTGAATTAAAATGAAATTAATTTTCCATACGATAGTATTTATTTAGTGCATAGGTAAAGTAAAGTTTGAAGCTGTTGTGGCTGCAGTGGTTAGCGCGTGGACTATCATGCTGGTGGCACAAGTTCAAATCTTGGCTGGGGCAGTCAGTTACAACGCAAAGTTTTCTGATGACTATCACGTAAGTAAAATAATTAATAGAATAGCTACATTAAAGTCATGTTGTTTCAGCTTGATACAACTTTAATTCAACATGATTCTTCGTGTTGTTTCAATATCAAATTCACGTTGTTTCAACATGAAATAACTTTCATTCAACATGATTCTTCGTGTTGCTCCCATATCAAATTCACGTTGTTTCAACTCGAAATTACTTTGATTCAATATGATTTTTCGTATTATTTCAGTAACAACTTCATTTTGATTTAACTGTACTGGAATATTAAATCAACATAAAATATAGTTAATTCAAAAGGATACATTTTCTTTCAAGATTGTTGTAAATCATGTTGATTTAACATGAAACACATATGAAGCAAAATCGCTACCGAAAAATGTTAAATTAACCTGGTTTTCGACGATTTTACATGGAAATTTTTCTGTGTGTATGAGATATGTTTAGCATTTTTATGTAAAACACCACGAGAAACATTTTTGTAGAACATTTCAAACTCTTCCTGGCATGGGTCTTTTTGTTCATTTCTTAAAAAGTAGCGAAAAGCACCCCTTCAGGGGCAATATAGCGGACTAAAATTATCTACAAAAATATTTGCATTCAATTCTACTATCAGTCTTCAAAGACACCCAAGCTCCAGACTTAACTTCAAATGGCAGAAATCATTCAAAACTTAAAGTTTAATTAAAGTTAATTTCGTCATTATTCACAATTAGTCCGCGGCATAGAGTATCTTGTAAGCCTTACGTTTAAGATATAAAAAGTGTTCAGTTATTTATGTAGAACGGTACTAGAAAAAATTTTTATGGAACATTTTAACCCTCTAACTCTTCGTTGCATGGGTCTTTTTTTACGCTTTCTTAAAAAAATGGCAATAAGCTACCCTTCAGCGACGATATAGCGGATTAAAATGTTCCACAAAAATATTTGTCATACAATTTTACTATAAGTCTTCAAAGACGGACGTCCTAGCTCCAGACTCAACTTGAACGCCAGAATTCATATAAAACTTAAAATGTGTTTATGGGTTAATTTTGTACATATTCTTAATTAGAACTCAGCACAGAAAAATGTGTAAGGCTTAAAGGTATAAGATGTGCTAGGCATTTTTATGTAAAACACCCGGAGGAGCATTTTTGTAAAACATTTTAACCCTCTAAATCTTTGTTGTGTGGGTCTATTTTGTCCCTTTCTTAAAAAAAAGTTAGAACAACTCCACTTTAACGGCGATAAAACGAGCTAAAATGTTGTAAAAAAATATTCCTTATGTTATCTTATATATATGCAAAGAAAACACATGGTTGAGGCAACCATATTAGAAGAGCAACATACTATGCTTGAATATATGGTTGCAGTCAAACCATACTATTTTGAAACTAAATTTTTTTTAAACATAATAATATTGTCTAAGTTAACAATAACATTGTTATATAGCCATGCATATGGTTGCACTTAACCATACATATGGCTCCATTAATCATACATATGGTTCCATTAACCATTCATATGGTTTCATTAACCATACATATGGTTCCATTTAATCATGAATATAGTTCCATTTAATCATACATATTGTTCCTTTAAACATACATACGATTCCATTTAACTATACATATGGTTCCATTCAACCATACATATGGCTCCATTTTACATATGGTTCCATTAACCATACATATTAATCTATTAACCATACATATGGTTCCATTAATCATACATATAGTTCCATTAACCATACATATGGTTCCAACTAAAAACTCATATGGTTCCAATTAACCACAGATATGGTTACAATAACCATACATATTAGTCTGTTAACCATACATATGATTAGATTTAGCCATACATATGGTTCCAGTTAGCCATACATATGGTTCCATTAACCATACATATGGTTCCATTTAATTATGCATATGGTTCCATTAACCACACCAAACTTGCAAAGTTGCAACATAATGCGACAATTGTACAATACAACGATTGAAATGTGTAGAAAAAGTTCATGAAACTGAAGCAATGCCCAGTTTCCTGCCCCATTTGCTTCTATTATGTGTGGACAAAATCATTAAATTACCAAAAGAAAAATTTTAAATATAATACTTTAATTATATGGAACTTACCTTTTTATTTTATTTATTAAATTTCTATATCTGTTTTTTACAAAAAGCTAACACAATTGAACCGACCGCTTGAGAATTAAATACAGAACTGATTGAAAAGCATACAACCAAAGTTAAGAACAAAAACTTTTTTAAAAACAAACAGCCATGTCTGTTTTATAACTATAGTTTTATAACCATAGTTTCATTGCAAAGATAGTATGGTTCTTGTTATATTTTACTTTTGTAGACTCATACTAATGTTGCATTTTTAAATAAACGATGATTGTAGTCAACACTTTTTCAACAATGTACATTGTTAAATGCAACCATGTTGCA
Source organism: Panzeria rudis (assembly GCA_956483635.1). Lineage (NCBI taxonomy): Eukaryota > Metazoa > Arthropoda > Insecta > Diptera > Tachinidae > Panzeria > Panzeria rudis. Next base: position 88,170,548 of record OY101451.1, read on the forward strand.
ATTTCTATAATGTGATGATTGAATGTTAACATGAGTTTATTTCTCGTAAGCTAATTAAGGTTCACAATTATTTAAAACAATAATAGCTTATTTACCAGAACCATAAACAATATTGGGAAACATGACATTGCTGACGCAATCATGCCACAACCATATCTTTTCTTTGCGTGTACATAAAAGTATTTAACACATCTTATACCTTAAAAGTAAGGCTTAAAAGATTTCCTGATTTTTATTTTTGCAAAAATTAGGTTCGATTCTATTTCCGTATTCAATAGATTGTTGTTAAAAAAAAGAGCTTGCGTTTTGTTAAAGATTGAAAGTCTCTTAAGAAAAACAAAAATTTTAATTAAATCAATTTACTTTCTGCTTCTTAATACAAATAAGACCGGAAGGGCTCGCTCACACATACAAAATTATAAATCGAATATGTATTTGCTACTACCTTCAATTAAAGTTTTAAATATTTGGCAATATTATTTAATCAAAAAATTTCAAGCATCAGTGTCAATAACTTCAAATGAGTTTATAAGTTTGTTACAACTATTAAATTTTATGCATGTAGTTGTAATATTTATTCAGCTATTTGTTTATAGCATGACAAAAAATATTACATATTTGTTTTTGCACTAAACAAGAGAACAAATTGAACACTAGAGTAGTTTTCTTAATAGACTTTGACTAAAGAAAAACTCGGTCAAAGACAACCACAATTGCTTGTATGTCAAACACAAACTACTGGTTGTTTATAAATTTACAACTAAAGAAGAAAAAAAACGAAATATTTCTTGGATGGAAAAACTAGTAAAACTTTTCTTAAACTGCTTAAATTACTTGTATGGAGTATCTTAATCTTTTAACAAAGACAAGCTTTAAAATACCCAAAGCTTTTAATACCGTTAGTTAAAGCACGTTTCATTCACTCACTCACTACCTCAAGAAACTTTAACTTCAAATAAAAGAATTGTTAATGTAATTTGCAACATAAAGTAATTATTTAACATTTACCTTGAGTGGAGTTAAGAGAGTGACAGTAGCAACACGTCAGTTTGCTTTAATGACAAACAATTGTACAAACCATTAAGAAGTAATGAAGTTTATTTTAGCAGAACGGGGGTAGTGGGGTGTGTCTTGCTTGTGATTGTGTTTAGTGCAGCGTGAATGTCATTTTTGTATTTTGTGTCTTTTTTTTGGAAATACATGCCGTCATTATGAATTTGTTTTGTGATTTTAGAACAATTATTGCATGAAGACTTATTGACAGGCCATTTCTGTGTCTATTTTTTACATAACGAGTTCAAGGGAGTTTAAACAAATGTCTTTAAAAGGGAACTAGACAGGCCTGCCGTTTTAGTTATCGTTCTCTTTAATACGGAGAATTGAAATTTTTTTAATTTTGCAAACTTTTTTCGCAATAAAAAATGTTGAAGATTTTTAATATATTTTTTTAATACACTTCCATTAGCGTCAGTTGTAGCAAACAATCCCCCTTATTCTGTAACCAATTGTCGACGTCATGTGAAGGCAATATTCTTGTGCAGAGAAAATAAAACCGACTTCTTCAACACAAAGAGCCAAACCAAATTTTTTCATAGTAGCCAGATTCTCATTCTAAACGTACATTTTGTGTGCTTTTTTACCAATGTAACTAACACATATGGGCATTTCCAGGTAAAAGTCCACTTTTGGTAACGTAACGCCAACAAGTACTTAAGCTGTATTTCAAAGAAAACCCAATTTTTCTACTTCTTTGTATAATTTGTGTAGGTCGTAGGTAGATCGACATTTAGTAAAATTGTAGGAAAATTCGAACCACATGGTTGTGAAATACAAGATTAATTCTAATGGATTCATCTAAGGCGTTACACTACTTTTCGTTGGAAATGCCCATATATGAGAAAACAGGATTTTTATTATAGTTTTCGTCCCCTTCAAATGGATCCTGAAATAAAATTATTATTTAACATTTTTGTGTCTTGAGCGTTATTATGTACATTTTAGTAATTCCATTTAGCCGGATGTACCACTACTACACATATTTTTTGTTATAAATAAAGAATATAAAATTTGTTTACTTAAAAAAAGGTTGCGACTCGCAAAGCCATTAAGGTTAAAGTCGTTGAATAACGGGTAGACACTGAAAGAACACAATTCCTGCTGAGAATGGTCGTCTGAAATCTGCGACGGGTGAAACCTTACAAATCTTAGTTTTAAAGAATTATGACTTTCAGCATAAATTCTGGAAAAATTTTACTATAAGGTACATAATAATTTTGGTATAGCTGTCTGTTCAAAGTGTTGTTAGCTGTCTTACGTATTTACTGTTTGACAAAAAACAATTTTCTTAACAAAAACATCCAGTTTTAAAATGTGACGGGTGTGACCGACGGGTGTGACCTAATACGAAAATCTAAAATAATTTAAGAAAAAACTTTTTATTGATTTCATTAATATAAATAACATAAAAATTAATCATAAGAAAATAATACATTAAAAGTTTTTATTGATTTCATTAATATAAATAACATAAAAATATATTATAAGAAAATAATTTAATGTGTTATTATTTTCTTATGATTTATTTTTATGTTATTTATATTAGAGAAATAAATAAAAAGTTTTTTCTTCGAATTTTTTAAATTTTCGTATTAGGTCACACCTGTCGGTCACACCCGTCACATTTAAAAAATAGTTTTTTTAAGTAATTCATTTTTTTGTCAAACAGTAAATACGTAAAACAGCTAAAAACTTTTTTTATAATTATGCAGTAGAATACTCTAGCTGAGTATTTTTTTTTAATTCAATAAAAAGCGAAAAAGTATATTCTTTTCAGTGATAAGGATTTTTTATTAATAAAGACAAAGGATAGAAAAGGAAATCTGAAATAAATATTAAACATACAAAGAGGGAGAGCAAAATGTTTCGTGGATGATCATTTAAAAGTGCCTCAAATTGCTTAGAAAATATTAAATAATGTATTTTTTTTTCTATAATTGTCATGCTCTGAAAACATCAATTGAGAGATTTTTTTTAAAAATAAGAATATTATTGTTTCCTTGCATAGGGCCGTTTTACGTGGAATCACTCATTTCCTTTCGCGGTTGTTCCAGAAATGATTTTTGCGAAAAATATACACCACAAAAAATGAGTATGGTGTTTGAAAGCACTATACATTTACTCTATAAAAATAAAAAAAATATAATAATCGCAAGACGAAATTAAAATTTATGACCACTTTTTCAATTTTAAGCTGGGTTCATATGGAAAAATAAAATTTTTTATCTGAAATTTTTTTGTCCTTCTTTTAAGAAAGTGACAAAAAGACCCATACAATGAAGAGTTAGAGGGTTAAAATTTTTTACAAAAATGTTCCTGGTGGTGTTTTATATAAAAAAAAGCTAAATACATCATATATCTTAAACTTAGGGCTGACGAGATTTTCTATGCCAAGTACTAATTGTGAATAAGTATGAAATTAACCCTTAAACACAGTTTAAGTTTTCAATGATTTCTAGCGTACAAGTTGTGTCTGGAGCTTACTTGTTTTTGAATACCTATAGTAGAATTTTATGGCAAATATTTTGGTAAAACATTTCAGCCTGCTATATCGCCGCTGAAGGGGAGTTTTTTGCCCGTTTTTTAATAAGAACACAAAAGGACCCATACTACGAAGAGTTAGACGATTAAAATATTCCACAAAAATGTTGTTTGTGATGTTTTACATAAAAGCGCTGAAGACATCTTATACCTTAAACGTAAGACTGACAAGATTTCCTATGCGAAGTACTATATTAGCCATAAACAGATTTTAAGTTTTGAATGGCGTTCTAAATGAGTGTTCAGCTTGGGAGCCTTTAAAGACCTGTAGTAGAATTTTATGTTAAATATTTTTGTAGAATGTTTCATCCCGCTATACTGCCGCTGAATGGTAGTTTTGTTTGCCCCTTTTAAAGAAAGAGCAAAATTTACTCATACAACGAGTTTTGTGATATTTTGTATTAGAAAAAAATCTATGGAAGTTACAAAACAAAACAAACAAAAAAAACGAAAACTGATGAAAATTGTCATGCAACTCAGTAGGTTAAGGCCTAGTCACATATTACCTAACGCTATTTTCGGAGGTTTTATACCCCCCCCCCCCCTTCGTAACGCATTTTTCCAAAATTTTCAGTACAAAGCATCTAGTCCGTAACAAATCTTTAACCCCCCTTAGAGCGTTACGTAATATGTGAATGGCCCCTTATGCATGCAAGTAATTTTTACTGCTAACATTTTAGTTTTTATTGAAATACAGTATTTTGTTTTTAATTCAAAAATAAAAATAATTTTAATTAAGTATGTGTAAGTGGCTTGAGAGATATAAAGAACAAACTTTAAAATATGAAAAAAATTAAATTGAAATGTAACATTTTTTTGATTTTAAATATTATTAAAGCATAAAAAAACAACGGAAAATAATTTCTTTTCCTACAGGCAGATAGGTAAATATGTTCTCAACAAAACGAGTTTTATTTCGTTAAAATCGGCACACAACTTCTGATTTTATTCACAATTAAGTGAAAGAACTCTATTCATAAAAATCATGATTTCCGTACAAAAGTAAAATTTTTTAGTAAAAAGTATCTATCCTTGCTCCGAATTAGACAAAAATTAATCCCAATACTATGGATATTCTAAATAGCTTATGGGATAATTTTTTTGAAAATATAATTATTATTTTTTTCAATTTAAGGATATATGGGAAGTACACGGTTCCTGGCACTGTTATCAACTATATTTTAAATTTATATAAGCCTGGCCAATTTAAACAAATGTGCCAAATCTTATCACTCTACGATAACTTCTTCTATTTTTTTCGCCGCCAAATGTATGAAACGATACCACTGTGCAGTTTGGCGAATTTTCAGCTCAACAAAAAACTATTTTTTCCTGATTCTTCTATTTTTTATTAATTTTTTTCTGCTTTAAAACCACTTTATTACACAAACACTTAACAACTGTCTTTTGAAATTTTCAATTTAAATATCAAAACTATATTTTTTTTTCAATATTCTAATCATTTAACTACACATTTCCACAATTTAACTACTTAATATAAATAATTAATTTTATTCTTATGTATTTTCTACATTGTTTTATAACAAACAATTAAAATATTTAACTATAACTAAATAAAGAGTTCTTGCGCACTTTTCAGCACATTGTCATTAAATAAAACCATGATCTTGTTTAATCATATCAGCGGCCTTTTCAGCAATCATAAAAACTGGACCATTAGGATGACCTGCTACAAGTTTGGGCATAATACTAGCATCGGCTACCCGTAAATTCTTAATACCGTAAACTTTCAAACGAGCATCTACCACAGCAGCTTTATCAGTTTTAGGACCCATTTTCGCTGTACCCGAATAGTGATAAATGGTGAAAGTCATATGTCTAATATAACACTCCCAATAGGATCTTGAATTAATATCGCCATATTTGAGACAGGCCGGTATAGTTTTTTGTGATAATCTGCCATTAATTTTTTGAAACGAAGGACGATTCATTAGATCAATGGTTTTCATAATGCCACGCACCACTATGTCCAAGTCATAAGGATCTGCCAGATAATTGGGATTTATCAAGGGATATTTATGAGGATCACTGCTGCGCAAAGTTATGCGGCCACGACTGCGAGGCTGCAGGATCATGGGAAATATAACAAAAGCATTGGCCTCCTTTTTAATAATATCTGAATACAAGGCTTCATAAATATCATTTTTAATTCCTAAGGCTGGTATAGTAGCAGGATTGGTATTAATGCCACCACTTATAAGAAACAATTCAATATCGGGCCAACCATCTTCTAGACCGGGATGATCTAGATCATAAAATGCTATAGCTTCTACACCGCCAGGTGTACCAAATTGTCCAGTATTGCGTCCAAAATCCAACAAATTTTTCACTTCGAAAAAATCCGTCAAATGCAAACTAGTCGTATTGGTGAGAAAGGTAACAAAAGGTGCAAAATGATCTTGTAAATTATAGCCCACTGCCAAGTCTTGCATAGGTTTAATGCCCATCTCACGCAAATGTTTGGCTGGTCCTATACCCGACAGCATCAGCAATTGCGGTGTGTTTATGGCTCCAGCTGCCACTATAACTTCTTTGCGAGCCTTCACCTCGTACGATTTACCCTCCTTTGACTCAAATATCACTCCATAAGCAGTTTTAGTTTGAGGATCTATTAAAATTTTGGTAACCAAAGCATATTTGCGTATATGTAAATTGGGCCTTTTGCCCTTTAAAGGATACAAATAGGCTCTATTTGAACTCCATCTGATGGCATTGTAAGTGGTACTTTGTAAATATGATACACCCTGTTGTATGCGACCATTATAATCTCGTTTCTTTAAACCATCTTCTTGTAAAGCCTTCACGAAAGCATGAGCTATCGGACTTTTCCAATCTGTATAAGATACTCTCACCGGCCCCCTCCGACCCACATACTCTCTGTCAGCATCGGGCACTGTAGAGCCTTCTAACTTTTTAAAATAAGGCAAAATATCTTTATAACTCCAACCTTCATTGCCCAGTTCAGACCATTTGTCATAATCTCGGCGATTCGCTCGTGTGTACATCATATAATTCAAAACCGAAGAACCACCCATTACTTTGCCTCTGGGAAAATTGCAACGATTATTGGTTATACCCAAACAATATTTATCCGATGTTTGGGCTCTATAACGCCAATTGATTTCAGGACTTAGCTGTAAAAAATGAGCCATGGCTGGTATGTCCATAGCTAAAGATTCGGGTCCACCGGCTTCCAGTAATAAAACCCGCCAGTTAGGATTCTCGGATAGACGGGCTGCCAAAGTACAGCCGGCTGTACCAGCTCCCACCACTATAAAATCATATTCCTTTAACAATCTCACTTCATTGTCTTTCAGTTCTAAATTCATGTCTCTTTGACCGCGTTGCAAGAAATCTAAAGCGAATAACAGCACATTTGTTTGTTGCGGCGAAATGCACTCAAAACAATAAATAAAAAGAAATATTTTAACAAACGATTTATTCATTGTGCTAACGTTTTATTTATTTCTGTTTTATATTTTTATTCCAAAAAAAGAAAAACTGTTCCTATTCGTCCGCCGCCTTACAAGTAGAGGAGCTGCTAGCTCATCACTTTCTCGCGTTTCAAACTTAACTGTTTTTACTGCTTCTGAATAAAAATGTTTTTTCTTTATTCTGAATACACTTTTAAAAAAAATTCTAATGTTCTGCTGTCGTTGACCATTAATTATTTTTATTATTGTATTTTGTTTTAATAATATATGTATTTCATTAAAAATATATTAGCAACAATAAAAAAATAAACTTCAGCTCAAAATCAAATGGATATTGTTGGTATTTAAATGATGACTATAAAAAATAGTTTTGTAAAAATTGTAAAATTTTGCGTCAGCGAATAAGGAACAAAAACAAAACTTTTTTTTGTCACAAAAAAAGCACTAAATACCAATCAATAAAACTTCTAATTTGGGAAATACCCAACAAACATTCCACTGTGCAGTTAAATGAGGATTGATAAAAAAAAGATTGATAAAAGCTTGAATAGTTATACAAACCAGTTGAATTGTAACACTCCAAAACAAAAAAATAAAAATAAAATAGCTTGGTTCTAAATCTAGAAATCATTAAAAACTCAAATGTGTCTAAGGGTTAATTTCGTATTTATTTACATTTAGTACTCGGAACAGTAAATCTTGTACTCGTATGTCTTACATTTAAGGTATAAGATGTGCTCAGCTTTTATATGTTAAACACCATAAGAAACATTTTAACGCTATAACTCTTCGCAGGGCTGCCAGTTTAGGGGTTCTGACCCCAAATTAAGGGAGTTGTCATCACAAAAAAGGATGAAAATTTTCATTTGGGGTTTGGGGTTTTCATGGGGGTTATTAAAAAAAAACATTGGGGTTTTTTGGGGAAATTCCTTAAAAGTTTATTTCCTTTGATATATAATCAAAACTACTTCTTCTAAAATATTTTTAACATACATACATAAGAGCATATTGAGAGATTTGGACCCCAGATAATGTACTAGTCCCTATTAACACAAAGTTCAGTCATATCAATTTTATTTAAAAGTTTACTAACTCGCAGTTTGCCTGAACTTAACCCAGTAAAAAAGTTGCTTCCAATAAGGCAGGTTTCTACTATTATGGAATAAAAGTAGCGCTGACAAACCTGCTGATATCGCTGCTGACTTTTGTATGGCGAGTTCCCGGATTGCAGTACTACATTTTTGCTCACAAAAGCGCTTCTGAAGCGCTGAAAATCATCAATATTTTCAGCACTAGAACATATGAAAAAATGGTTCGATGTCGATTGGCGTCGTTAATGCCATTTTGAATTTTTCTTATTTCTTTTCTTTATTTATTTTTATTAATTTCATATTTTTACTCAATGTTTGTTATTTTAACTTCAACTAGTATCGAACTAAGAACCTTCAGGTTTGAAGTCAAACGTACCAATCACACGACCAAAAACACTGTTGCAAAACGGGACCAAGAAACTCAAATAAACTTACTCTTCATTCTCGCTTATAAACCTGCTTTGGATCAGCACTATAAAATCAGATTTTTTGTATAGGTTGTGTACGAAGCTGTTGTATAGGTAAAAAGCAAAAACTTTTCTCGCTTCAAAACCTGCATTGTTGTGACGCTATGAAATCAGCTTCTGAATAAGCTCATATTTTGAAGCGAATTATGAAGCGCTTTATTTCTGTAGTGCTTAAAAAACATGAACATTTTTTACTGGGAAGTTTTATCTGAAATGTTAACGATAATTAACATTTTATTAGTGCTTTACCAAGTCATCAGTAATTTATTAAAAAACTTTAAAATTTTCAGCGGTATGTAAACTTTCGTAACACTTCATATGTGTTAACAATTATCTCCGGATACATAATATATAAGACCATGAATAATATAAACGAAATTTACATGTTGAAATATTTCATGAAACATTTTTATTCGCTTCTTGCAAATGTGGAGATGCAAATGGGTTAAAGAAACTTGACAAGAATTATCTACCACCTTTTCTTCCAAATTTCTTCCCTGACCATAAAAAATTTCATGCAGCAAATTTCATGATATATTTCATCGTGTAAACTAAGAATATTTAAAAATAATACGTTTTTTTCATGAGGATTTTTTTTAGGGATTTTCCTTTTAAGAGGGGATTTTTCGGGGAAATATTTTTTCAAATTCGGGGAGCGCGATGTAAATGACCTGGCAGTCCTAACTCTTCGTTGTATGAATCTTTTTGTCTCTTTCTTAAAACGGTCAAAAACTCCGCTTCTGTGGCGATAAGGCGAATTGAAATGTTTTACAAAAATATTCGCCATAAAATTCTATTATAGCCTTAAAAGACACCCAAGCTCTAGACTCAACTCCAGGGCCAGTAAACATTAAAAACTTAATATGTGTTTATGGGTTAATTTCGTACCTAATCACAATTAGTACTCAGCATAACAAATATTGTAAGCCTTACATTTAAGGTATAACATGTGTTCAGCACTTTTATGTCAAATTTTCATCTTGTGAGATATTTGGAGTCCAACAGCTTACTCAGCGACCGCCAATATGGCTTTCGTAGGGGACGCTCCACGGGTGATTTACTGGACTTCCTTTTGAAAAATGGTGTCACTCCATACACCATTTCGGCGAGAGTAAAGTGGTGGCTCTAGATATTTCTAAAGCATTCGATAGAGTGTGGCATGATGCACTTTTGTCGAAACTTGTTGCTTTTGGTGTCGGTGATGACTTCTCTCGATTTATATCAGGGATCGCACTATACGAGTTGTTATAGATGGGGTATCTTGAAACGAGTTTGGTAAAGCACCAATGAAATGCTGCATATAGACAATGCTTAAACACCAGCAAATGAATTTAATTTAAAATAAAATTATGACAATATGTCAAATAAATTTCATAAAGGTTTTTATTTTTTTAATAAAATTAGCCTAGAATGTCCTCATTACATGTACTGTAAAAGTTTGATAGCACAGTGCAACACGAAAAATATAACCATGTACGGACACCACTACGTGATAAAAGACCAAAAAATAAAGTCTCGTGTCTCCCAGATTTGCCCCAAGTCATGCACTTTTTTATGGGCCCCCAAAGATTTGGGGCCTCGGTATCATTTTTGCAAAAGACAGATCATTTTCTCAAGCTCATATCTTGCAAACCGTTCGGAATTTTGATTTACTCTCTGAAGCAAAGTTGTAGCTCTTGTCATAAAGAACAAAAATTGTGAACATATGAAATCAAAAAACTTCATCTTCAAGATCAAAATCGCAAAAAACTTTAAAACATTCGACACTTTGCTGTATGGGTCGTTTTTGACCCTTTCTTACAAAGAGGCAAAACAAATCAACTCCAACGGCGAGATAGTGGGTGAAACATCCTACAAAAAATTTTCTCATACAAGTTTTTTTTCAATTTCAATGAAATAGTAAATATTTTGTCTAGGAACGGACCTACAAACAAATTTGTAAATGTAAACAAAAATATCTCAACAATTTCATTGAAAAAAATCGTGTTTTTTTCAGTGAACAGATTGTGTAAATCTATAAAACAGTTTGTCTAATAATATTTACAAATTGTAAACAAAACAATTTACTAAATCAAACAAAATGATTTACTGGATTTTCTGAAAAATATCAAACAATATTTTTGTCTGAATTTATAAAACAATTAGTCTAAGTATACTAACAAATATTAAACAAAATAGTTTACTCAATTAAACAAAAATATTTAGTGGATTTTTTGTAATATATCAAAGAAAATTTTTGTCGGGTCATTATCATAATCATCCTTTAAACATTTATGAAATTTATTTGTCTTCAAGGCTGAATGTTTATGTAAAGACTCTAAAAGAATGAATGAGAATTAATGCAACGACATTAACGAATTCGATCGCATTCCTTTTGCTATCATTGTTGTTGTTGTTATTTGTGTGTATGTCGTCATCGGCGTTGTTTTTTGACCGACTGCGCGACGCAAAGAAGGGTATTATGTTTATCAGTCTATGTATGTATGTGGTTTCCTTTGCGGCACTATATAAACCGAACGCGCAGGCCGATTTTGATGATTCTTACGTCAATCGATTCGTCTTAATCCGGGGAGTGTCACTAAAGATATGACAGTAGTCAAAATTCAATATGGCGACCGACAGACGCCATTTTGTTTATACGAAAAAAATAAAGAATCGGCAAACTGTATCAAAATGGGTATCAATCGACAGGTATTTGAAAATCATCTTTAGGCTTCTCTCATGATTTTTAATTTCGAATGACCCGTTAGGATCTTTAACGGTTTAAAGTTGGTGGCAACCAAAAAAAAAAAAAACCCGATTTCGTAGGTAAATAAAAAAAAGAGAAGATTAAACAAAAACCATACGAAAACCAAAAAGACAACAAATAAAACTAAATAAAAATTGTTTTCTTTTAGTTTTTTTAAGCAGTCGGGTTTTTTGATTTTTTAAATTTATGTCTTGTTATAACACAGTTTTTCTTGTTCTTTTTTGTGTTGGCGTCCTAAATTAGAGTCAAACAAACAATTCATACATTGCGCACAGAGCATTTACTGAAAATTAAATTTATTTTTAAACAAACTTTTGTTTGAAAATTTCTTGGACCGGATTCCAAACACTTCTTTCTGGTGCATGCTCGAATTCGAAATTGCAAAAAGTTTAGTGCAAAAGTTTAGTGTTTAGTATTAGTGTCACGTAGATTTAGAACAGTTTTTATGCATGTTCGAATAGGTGATAACATTCGAGCTTTCAGAGTTAGTACACAGTGGTTCCAATTGGACAAAATGGGTAATAAACCTGTATCTTTGAAACTTGCCATCCGATGACAAAACGAAATACATACATATGTAAAAGTGATAGGGAAGTACCTAAGCTCTAAGAATATTTTAAATTGCACCACCCTGTTAAAACACACGGTGAGATACAGGGATCAAATTTGACTACCTCGGGCATGAAAAACCTTGTTGGCCTCATAACTTTTACAAATATTATCAGACTTTCACTAATTTAATCGCTCTAAAATTTCAATTGCAGTCAGTTTTGTAGTCTATTCTTTCGAAATATTGAAACGACAAAATTTTAGTTAGTCTTTTCTTTGGGATTTATTGAATTAGATTAATTTTAATTCTGTAACGTGCCCAAATTGATATTTTACTATTTTAGTAAAATATTAAAGTTTTATTAAAATACATTGAAATTGATTATGCGCATTTCATTGGGGCTAATGCAAAACGTCAGGGAACCTTTACCTTAAAAAAACCGTTGAACAATTAAGCTCAATTTTGTCAAAATTTAGTTATTTTTCACTCATTTAAATTTATTACAATCGGATAGTATTTGTAGAAGTTATGAAGTAATCAAATTTGACACCCTGTAGCTCACCGTGTGTTTCAACAGGGTGATCCAAATTACAATATTCTAAAAGCTTATGTCCTCCTCTATAATTTTTACATACATCGTTTTGTAATCGGATCGCAAGTTTCAAAGATACTCATTTATTACTCGTTTTTATGGTTCCGTACACCAAAAGTGTAAAGGAATCTTATTGTTTTCGCTACGCTGTCCGTCCGTCTATCTGTCTGTCTGTCTGTCTATCTGTCTGTCTGTCACAGGCTGTTTTCCCGATAACATTAAGAGCTACGGACCTGAAACTTTCACAGAATATGTAGAACTTTGGCCGCTACAACAACTAATATATGACAGCTAAAAATTAAAGGGTGGTCTAAAACGAGCAACGAAACATGTTGAAATACTAATGTAATATACAGACACTTAAATATAGACATTTTAAATAGGGATGTAACGAATACCGATACCGATATATCGGCGATACTTCAGATTTTCCGATACATCGGTATCGGCGATATTTTACTGTCGATACAAATTATTTATTTTTTGTTAATTCTACCAAGAACTAAATTCATTTCGTTATTTTTTAAATCTTATTAATATCAATTTTAAAAATTAGTAATATTTTACGCTGTTATTTTGCAAAAACAATAATTTATTTATTGTTAATTTTACCATGAACTCAAATTCAATTCGTTGTTTTTTAAATCTTATTCCCAGCAAAAAAAGACTCCAAAGAAGTCATGAAAATGTAGAATTCGAGATCCGGTAATATTATAAATTTGGATAATTTCTAATTAGTTTCACATTTGCTTGTCATTGCAAGAAGTTCTCTTTTTCGATTACCAATACCGAATTTGAAGCGATGTTAGGACAAATATCTTTTTCGGTGTTCTATAATGATTCCTAAAAAAAGGATGTAAAAATGACCCATTTTCAGAACTTGTTTCTTTTTATGCGAATTTAAACACAAAACTGTTTTCATGTAAATTTAAGTGAAGAAATATAAACTTTTAGAAGACTTTTAATAATTAATTAATTAAGTTATTTAGAAGAATAATAAATAGTTGATAAATGTCCTTTAAAAATCGATTTTTTAAAAAGCATGGCGAGTATTTTTTAAAATTATAAAGGAATTACAAATTTGTACTTGCTTTTCTACTAATTATCTGCATATTTTTAATATAGATTCTTTGGAAGCAATGAAAATGTAGTTCCTTAAAAATTACTTCCAATTTTATATACTGGATTAATACAAATTTTAAATATTAATAATCTCTTACACTGTAATTTTGTATAATAAAAAAATTGCCCTTCTTGAGTTTTGTTAATCTATACTTGAACTCAATTTCAATATTCGTATCGGTATCGGAATCGGTATCGGTATCGGCGATATTTATTTTTAAGTATCGGAATCGGTATCGGATCGGCAAAACGGCGTATCGTTACATCCCTAATTTTAAATTTCCAATTAACACTGATATTTAAAACAATAAAAATTAAAGAGTGGTCTATCAGTTGATGTAATTTTACTATATAATTTAGACAATATGCTCTATGTTGGAAACCGTAAGAGGTAAACTCTTAAAATTTTCAAAAACGTTAAAACTAAAAAAACCAAAATTAAAAAAGATGTCAACGAAAAATCGCTAAAATGAAAAAATCGCTTAAAGGAAAAAAGCACCAAAATTAAAAAAAAATCACTAAAACGCAATATATCACCAAAATTAAAAAGATCGTCAAAAAACTTAAAAAACTTGAAAAACCGAAAGAAATCGTCAAAACGAAAAAAGCACTACAACATAAAAAAATCACTAAAACTAAAAATATTATATAAAACGAAAAAATCGCCAAAAACTAAAAAAAAATCGCCAAAACGAAAAAAGCACCAAAACAAAAAAAAAACACCAAAACTAAAAAAATCACAAAAAAACCGAAAAGCGCCATAGCTAAAGTAAGTCGCTAAAACTAAAAATATCGTTAAAAAGCGAAAAAACGTTAAAAACCAAAAAAAAACCCCAAAACCAAAAAACGCCAAAACCAAAAAAAACGCCAAAACTAAAGAAATCGGCGAAAAACAACAAAAAATTGCAAAAACCGAGAAAAAAATCTCCAAACCCGAAAAAAGCGCCAAAACTGAAAAAAATCGCCACAACTAAAATAAATCGCTAAGATTAAAAAAAACTTTAACAAATCACTTAAGCCAAAAAATCGTCAAAACTAAAAAAATTGGCAAAAAACAAAAAAAAATTGGAATAAACGAAAAATCGCCGGAAGAAAATAACGAAATTAAAAAAGCGCTAAAGCCAAAAAAATCGCCAAAAACAACGAAAAATACTTAAAAAACAAAAAAAAATTTAATTAAACAAAAAAGCACAACGAAAAAAGTGCCAAAATGGGAAAAAGGGGCAAAAACGAAAAGGGTTATACACATGTGTATTCGTACGGAACCCTTCGTGTGCGAGCCAAAGTCGCACTTTACTTATTTTATTTGTAGTTGGAACCACTGAGTGGTAGTTGTCATACCAAAAGTGATGTAGTTTAGTACAGGAATTTTTATATCATCTTAAGTAATTGCTTCAGCGAATTCCAATTTAGCGAAGTTGATCTTAGCATAGATGCATATATATGTATGTATGTATTTGACAACTTTATCTAAAAAACGTAAGTTCAACGAACTTAGTAGGTAAAACTATAAAAAAATGTCTTTTAAGACCTTTTTCAACTGCAAACCATAATTCTTAGAATATGTAAAGAGCGCGTTGCGCTTAAGCGGTAGGCATATACTGATGACGAATGACTTTAATTATTTTAAATGATTATAAACTATGATCAGATACAATGATTGTTTGTTTTTATTGTTATTACTATTTTGCAAGCTCCCTTTCAGCGCTACAAGTAAAAAGTAAATTATTTACTACCAGTATACCTCGCTGCTTGTACAATATTTAATTACTATTTTGTCTGTATTTAAATGTTTGTTTTTTTACAATTTCATTTAATATTTTATTCGTATTGTTTTTAAAGTATAAGTATTTTAATTTTCTGTAGTTCACGATCTCAAAGATCATGTTTGTAGTTAATGACGCATATTAATAAGTTTCCACGGTGAAGCTTAAATTTGTTCACAGTTTTTTATTGTTTTTTTGTTTGTTTTGTTTTCTCCAGATTTGTGATTAATTTGTAATCATTCGGAAAAATTGCTTTTATAAATAATTTTAAAAATAATAACTAAATAAATAGTGTAATTTAAGAGGCAATAATCAAGTAATTATTTACAGATAAAGCATCTTAAACACGATCTCTTATTAAATATTTTGGAGAGGAAAATGCAAAATTGAATTTTTTGTTTAAAATCAATTTTAATGTATTCACAGTCAACTGTTTAGTATCTAATTTAGTATCTAATTGTTATAATTTTCATTAGATAGTCTAAGATAAGACCGCAAAATAAGATCGGATAATGCTGTAAAATATTTTAGCCCGCTATACCGCCGCTGAAGTAGAGTTTTGTTTTACTTTTTTAAGAAATGGCTAAAAAGACCCATATAACCAAGAGTTAGAGGGTTAAAATGTTCTACAAAAATTTTCGCTGTGATGTTTTAGATAAAAATGCTCAACACATCTTATACCGCAAACTCAAGGTTTACAAGAATTCCTATGCCGAATACGAAATCTAAATAAATACGAAATTAACCCTTAAACATAGTTTAAGTTTTGATTGATATCTTACGTTCAAGTTGAGTCTGGAGAATAGATGTCTTTAAAAATCCCTAGTTGAATTTAACGGCAAAAATATTTTTGTAGAAAATTTGTAGAAAGTTTTTTTTTGCCAATACTTTAAAAAGTGGACAAGAAGCTCCATAAAACGAAGAGTGAGAGTGTTAAAATGTTCCACAAAAATGTTTCAGGTGTTTTACATAAAAAAGCTGTACACATCTTAAGCTTTAAACGTAATACTTACAAGATTTCCTATGCCGATTAGTTATTGTGAATAAGTACAAAATTAACCCTTAAACACAGTTAAGTTTCGATTGACCATTTTTTTAGAAAGGTACAAAATGACCCATACAACGAAGAGTTAGAACGTTAAAATGTTCCACAAAAAGTTTCATCGTCGTCTTTTACACAAAAGTGCTGAATATATCCTATTTCTCGGACGTAAGATTTATAAGATTTCCTATGGCGATTACTAATTTTGCATAAGTACGAAATTAACCCTTAAATACCTTTTAAGTATTAAATGATTTCTGTGCCTGTTTGATTTTGATTAATATTTTAGATCTTTTTAAACAATAAACCCTTTTAAGAACTCACTCTAAGAAATATAAAAGACAACTTTTAATTATAAACAAAAACCATTGTTACGTGCATATCAACATGAGTCTTAAACTCAATGGATTTTTATTTAAAATTTAAATCTCTTTAGTTTAAAATTCAGCCAGCCAAATAATAAATTGCAAAGAATATAAACTCAGAAGAAACAAAAAGATAAAATAATAAAAATCGAAAGTGACTCAACAAGCCAACAAGTAGGATGACCGCCACCACAAAACACAACCTGAAGACAAAGAACCATTGATGAAAATCCAAATCAATAAAAAAAAGTTTCGATGAATCGATCTAAACAAATATTACCACGAACAATCTGCTATGATTTGCTGCTCTTTGGACAGTGGTCAAGAGTAAATAACTGGTTGTTGCTTTATTAAAGTGATGCCAATTTGATATTTTATTTTTAATTCTTATTTTGGGAAGAGAAATCGCCAAAAAGGTCTTTTGCATATTTAGGCGATTTGTTTTTTTCTTTTTAGTGTCCGTTGAAAGTATATAATAATAGAGATGCATAAATTTGAGAATTAAATCAACTATAAAAAATACAAATAAAAGCATGGAAAGAACGACAAATCACTAAAATGAAAAAAACATCGCCAAAAACATGAAAACATTCACCGCAACAGAAGGAATCACTAAAACAAAAACATAAATCGCCAAAAAACAAAGCAAAGTCCTTTAAATGGAAAAAATCAATCAAATAAAAAAATAACGGCAAAGCCGGAAAAAATCGCTGAAACCGAAAAAATTGCTAAAACGCCAGAACGCCTGAAAATGCTATAAGGAAGAAAATAAATCAATAATACGAATAAAATCGCCAAAATAAAATGCTTAAACAGATAAAAATCGCCAAAGCTAAAAAAGTCGCAATAGCGGGGGAAAATCGCTCAAGAGGGTAAAAATCGCTCAAAAGGGAAAGCGGCAAAATCGCTCAAAAGGGGATAAAATCCTTTAAATTCGAAAAAATTACAAAACGAAAAACAAAATCATCAAAAAAAAGAGCACCTTTAACAAGGGGAAAAAAATCGCTAAAATGAAAAATAAATCGCCAGAACGAGAAAAATCGAAAGAACGGAAAAAAATGCCAAAACGAGAAAAAATATGATGAAATGGTATAAAATTGCTAAAACGAGCAAAATCGCCATCACAGAAAGTTTTGTCACAAGGGACAAAATAATTACACTGTACAACAAAAAAAATTTTTATATTTTTTTTAAATAACATGGTTGTCATAACTGTTTCTGGCAGAGGACACCAAAAAAATATGCACGTGTATCGACATTTTTAATTTTTACATATGGAATTCATTGTAGGGGAGTTAAAGTTCCCCCATTTTTCACATAAATAGTTAAAGTGACTCGGCATAGAAAATCTTGAAAGCCTTACGTTTTAGGTATAAAATGTGCTCAACACTTTTATGTAAAACATCACGAGAAACATTTTTGTGTAAAATATTAATAAGGAATGTATCGATACGCCTTTAGCCGATACGATACCGATACTCGAGCAAAAATATCAATGATACCGTCAATATTTAACGAAAAGTTAGAGTTAATAATGAAAGGATATCCATTCAAGTAATGCAAGGAAGAAGCCGAAAATTAAATCGCCAAACGAAAACAAATCGCCAAAAAAACCGCCAAGCAAATAAATCTCAAAATTAAAAGAAAAGCCAAAACGAAAACATCGTCAATATGAAAAAGGCGCCAAAACGGAAAAGTCGCCAAAACTAACAAAATTGCCAATACAGTGAAAAAATTACAAAAAATATAAAACAAAAGTTTAAAAATTGCTAAAACAAAAGTTTAAAAATTGCTAAAACGAAAAAATTCGCAAAAATAAAAAAGCGCTAAAACGAAAAAAGCTCCAAAACTAGAAAAAAATCGCGAAAACAAAAAAAAACTCTAAACTAAAAAATAGCCAAAACGAAAAAAGCCGCCAAAATGAAAAATGGTTAAAGCTAAAAAACCAAAACTAAAAATATTGCTAAAATGAAAAAATCACCTAAATAAAATAAACGCTAAAACGAAAAAAAGTTCCAAAGCTAAAAAAATCGCTAAAATAAGAATACCAATAGCCAAAACGAAAAAAGTCGCAAAAATGAAAAAATCGCTAAAACTAAAAAAAGCACTTAAAGGTTAAAAGTCGCTAAAACTAAAATAATTGAAAAAAACGTCAAAACAAAAAAATCGCCAAAACGAAAAAGTCGCTAAAACAAGAAAAAAAAAACGTAAAAAAACGTAAAAGAAAAAAACGTAAAAAAAGAAAAATTGCCAAAATGAAAAGAAAACGCTGAAAAAAAGCGTCAAAACAACGAAAATCGCTAAAACTAAAATAAACGCAAAAAAACTAAAAAATTCGACAAAACAAATAAGCCCTAAAATGAAAAAATACGCTAAAATTAAAGTCTCCAAAAACAAACAAAAATCCATAAAACGAGAATTTGCATTAATTAGGATGATGCTTACTTTGAAAAATATCGATTTCTCCCAGTCTCATCCCCCAGTTCGGTGATAAAAAAAAAATTTATAAAAAAAATTATTATTACAGATCAATCGGTCATCATAGTTTCAACATTTGAAAGCAACAAACATTCAGAAGCCAAATATTGTAAAAACCAAAGGTTTTTCAAGCTGATGAGGATAGAATTAAAAAGCTTAAGTTGAACGAGATAAAGAAATTAGTGAAACTCCTAACTTTTAATGAAAGCTAAGGGGGAAAAGCTCTGGCCATGAGGTCTAAGCGGCAAAGAACTCTGATGAGAAAACCGGGTGTTCTCTAAACATCTAAGTTCAAACTACCGCTCAGCCAAAATTTTTCTTCGTCTCTTTAATTATTACATGCATTAGAATTAATTTCTAAAAATAATTTCTAAAATAATTTAATTGAAAGATTAAATCAAAAACGAACTTAAGCCAAGCTACTTAAATAATTTTGAAAATATTTTCTATGACTTGATATGAAATTGTGCTTAAGTTTTTAAATTCCCTAAAACATCTGGCAACATTTTTGGTTAACGCTCAATATTCAAGACGGCAAAAATTATTATGCTGCGAAAAGTTTAAGTTCAAATAGCAATATCAACACCAATACCACCAACGTTTCATATATCGTCTACAGTGTAGACTCTACACAATTTTCAGTTTTGTACCAACTACAACAAGAGTACCAACGACTAGACAAGTGTTTTCGTTCGTCTCAAAAGCGAACCAGTTTTTTGCGTTTTTTTTTGCATAATTGTTGTTGTTGTTAGAGTATAAATATATCCAGCATAGAGTTTCTAAATATTATGTTAGTATTAATTGCTTTTGTAGCTAAGATTTTAGAGAGCTTTAAAAGGAACTCACGTTAAGAACTTGTGTTAATTTTGTTCATTTTAAGAAGTTTATCGAGCACAACAAGACCAACCAACCGGTCACTTTAATTATAAACGTTACATAAAAAGCGTCTCTTAACATTAAGATTTTGAATTTGCAGCTGAACGGTTGCTAACGCGCGTGACTCGCTAAGAATTAGAACAAATGAAACGAAAGAACTAATGGACGGACCGCAGTTCCAAAAAAATATATATATATATAAAAGAAACCTTGAAACTAAACTAAACTTGTGCTAAAGAAAATAATTGAAATTTAAGAAAATATGTTTAATTTTGATTAAATTACAGATAGAAAAGAAGTTAATGTTTAAAAATTAAAAGAAATAAATTAAATTACAAAATATTTAAACCAAACATTATGTTAAAACTGTTTAAAAAAGTGCCGTTATTAAGCTTTTTGGCCCTATCAAGTTTACTGTTAGCTTTAGCAGGAGGCCAAGAGCGCAACTTTATACTCGAGACGTTAGAGTTTTTGAGACGCGGCCAAAATGACGTGGATTTGGAAAACTATGACAACACGATAGCCATGGAAGGTGAATATGATTTCATTGTGGTTGGAGCTGGTACAGCTGGTTGTACATTGGCGGCACGCCTTTCAGAAAATCCTCAATGGAAAGTTTTATTATTGGAAGCTGGTGGACCAGAAAGTTTAATTATGGATATACCGATAGTGGCTCACTTTTTACAATTGGGTGAAATGAATTGGAAATATAGAACTCAGCCTTCGGATCATGCCTGTTTGGCTATGAACAATAACAGATGCAATTGGCCGAGAGGCAAAGTTATGGGTGGCTCTTCTGTGCTAAACTATATGATGTATACAAGAGGCAATCGCAGAGATTACGACAGATGGGCCGAGTTGGGTAATGAAGGTTGGAGTTATAAGGATGTGTTGCCGTATTTTAAGAAATATGAAGGTTCTAGTGTAGCCGATGCAGAAGCTGATTACGTGGGTCGTGATGGACCCGTTAAGGTTTCCTATATTACTTGGCGCTCTAAAATTGCTGATGCTTTTGTGAAAGCAGCCCAACAAGATGGTCTTAAATATTGTGATTACAATGGTCGCATACAAAATGGTGTAGCCTATTTACATACCACAACACGTAATGCCACACGTTGGAGTTCTAATCGTTCCTATCTGTATCCTATTAAGGGAAAACGACGCAATTTACATGTCAAGAAACATGCTCTGGTCACCAAGGTTCTCATAAATCCCCAAACTAAAGCTGCTTATGGTGTAATAGTTCAAACCGAGGGAAAATCCCATAAAGTTTTAGCCAAGCGTGAAGTTATAATGTCAGCCGGTGCCATTAATACACCGCAACTGCTAATGTTATCTGGTGTAGGTCCTGCCAAACATTTAAGAGAAATGGGTATTAAACCTTTAGTGGACTTGGCGGTAGGCTACAATTTACAAGATCATACAGCTCCGGCAGTTACCTTCACCACTAATGCCACCTCTTTGCATTTCGAAGATTTTGCCGAACCCACTTTGTTGAATATGTTTAATCGTCAAACTGGTCCTTATGGTTCTCCGGGTGGTTGTGAAGCCATAGCATTTTGGGATTTAGATCATCCCGATTTAGAAGATGGTTGGCCAGATATTGAATTGTTTTTAGTGGGTGGTTCTATGTCTTCTAATCCTGCCATTTCTCGGGCTTTTGGTTTAAAGAAAACCATTTATGACAGTATATTTGCCGAAATTGAAGATAAAGATTTAAATGCTTTTATGATATTTCCCATGATCTTAAGGCCCAAAAGTCGTGGCCGTATTATGTTGAAATCCACTGATCCCACAAAATATCCTCTAATATTTGCCAACTATTTTAATCATCCCTATGATGTGGACATATCGGTAAGAGGTCTTTTGAAAGCTCTTAGCTTAATGGACCAACCTGCAATGCAGAAAATCAATGGCAAATTATGGGAACGTAAAATTCCCACTTGTAAGAAATATCCCTATAAATCTTATGCCTATTGGGAATGTTATGTTAAACATTTCACTTTCACCATTTATCACTATTCGGGAACTTGTAAGATGGGCCCCAGAACGGATAGAGCAGCTGTGGTTGATGATCGCTTGAGAGTTTATGGTATTAAGAATTTACGAGTTATCGATGCTAGTATTATGCCAGAGATTATGTCTGGCCATCCGAATGGTCCAGTATTTATGATCGCTGAAAAGGGCGCAGACATGATTAAGCAAGATCATGGTTTTATTCCCTAAAATTAGGTATGTAAGTAAATTTGGACATTTTTCTCACCAAAGTAAATTTAATCAAGGAAGGGAAAAAGAAAAAAGTTTTATTCTTTGTTCCGCTGCCGTAAAAAAATATTGTATATTGTTTATCAGGTTATTAATTTTTAAGCATTTTTATAACTTATTATATAAGTTTAAAGTAGACTTTAGTTTTAGGAAATTATTCTTATGAAAAATAGTAGACAACATATAATTAAAATACACTTTAGGCACATTTAACCAACCACTTCTGAAACGGAACGAAACAGCTGATGGTTATTAAAATGTAAAAAGTAGTTAAAGCTGTTACAGGGTTGTAATATAAAGTAGCAGTAAAGTTACATAAAAGAGAAACAGAGAGAAAGAGAGAGAGAGAGAGAGAGATGAAAGAAAGAGCAATGTTGCCGACATGCTATTTTTAGAAATCAATTGTTTTCAAAAAAGTTAGATTTATTTAATTTTTTTCTTTTTGCAATGCAGCACTAATTAGTAATTACACTGTACAGCACGAAAAAAAATTACATGGTTCTAACGGTAGATTCTGGCAGATGGTATCACAATATATACACTTGCATCGGTGTTTTGAAAGTTTACACCTGGGATTCAGGTTAGAGGGAGTTAAAGGCCACCCCCCCACCACATCCCCTTTTTTTGCACATAGGTATAGTGACTCGGAATAGGCAATCTTGTTAGCGTTACGTTTAAGGTATAGAGTGTGTTAAGCACTTTGATGTAAAATACCACTAGGAAGATTTTCGCAGAACATTTTAACTCTTCAACTTTACCTTGTATGGGTCTTTTTATCTCTTTCTTAAAATATGATAAAAAAATTTCCCCTTTAGAGGCGATATAGCAGGCCAAAATATTCTACAAAAATATTTGCCATAAAATTCTGCTAGAGGTCATCAAATATTTCCTAGCTCAAGACTCAATTTGAATGCCAGAAATCGTTAAAAACTTAAAATGTGTTCAAGGGCTAATTTCGTACATCTTCATCATTAGACTCGGCATAGGAAATCTTGTAAGCCTTTTGTTTAAGGTATAAGGATATATTCACAACTTTTATGTAGAACACCACAAGAAAAAATTTTGTGGAACATTTTAACGCTCTAACTTTTCGTTGTATGGGTCTTTTTGTCCTTAATTTAAGTAGGGACAAAAAACATCCCTTTATCGGCGATTTAGTGGACTGAAATTTTCTAAAAAAAATATTTGCTATAAAATTCTACTATAGGTCTTTAAAGATATTCAAGCTCCAGGCTCGACTTGAACGCCAGAAATTATTCAAAACTTAAAATATGTTTAAGAGTTAATTTGTTACTTAGTGACCGTTAGTACTAAGGATATCTTGTAAGCGTTACGTTTAACGGACACAATGTGTTAAGCACTTTTATGTAAAACAGCACGAGGAACATTTTCGCACAACATTTTAACCCTCTCACTTTACGTCGTAGGGGAGTTCCTGTCCCTTTTTTAAAATATGGTTTAAAAACTCAACTTCAGCGGCGTTATAGCAGGCTAAATGTTCTAAAAAATATTTGCCATAAAATGCTATTATAATTCTTTAAATACAACCAAGCTCCCGACTCAAATTGAACGCCAGAATTCATTCAAAGCTTAACAGACGTTTAAGGGTTAACTTCGTATTTCTGCATAATTAGTACTCGACATACACTATAAAACACTTTTGTTGAAAATTAGATCGATAATAGTCGGCAACACTTTACAGATTATTATCGACCTAAAATTACACACGCATTATTTTTGAACAAAATGTTTTTACTAAAAAAAGCGATTGGCTGCATACAGGTTTGAACCGCGACCTCCTGACTGATAGTCTGACGTATCTACCATTCAGCCATAGCCGTATTATACTTTATGTTAGATTTTTTCCTTTTGGACTAAATATGTTTAATTTTGAAGGTTTTTTCTTTAATAAAATAACTACAAAATCGATGTAATTTTAGACAAGAAGAAATTTTCAACACAAATTTAGGCAATATATGATCCTAAATTTGAAGTAATGTTTTAAAGTGTAGGAAATCTTGTAAGCCTTTCGTTTAAGGTAAAAGTTCACCACTTTTATATAAAATATCACGAGTAACATTTATGTAGAATATTTTAGCTTGCTATATTGCCGCTGAAGGGGAGTTTTTTGCCCCTTATTTAATAAAGGGACAAAAAGAACCATAGCGCCAAGAGTTAGAGGGTTAAATTGTTCTAAAAATATGTTGCTCGTAGTGTTTGATATAAAAGTGTTGAACACACGTTATATCTGAAACGTGAGAATTACAAGATTTCCTATGCCGAGTTACTATAACTATGTGTCAAAGAAGGTGAAATTTAACTCCCTCTACAATGAAACTCAGATGTAAATTTGAAAAACGCTCTCTACCAGAGTCTGTCGTTAGAACCTTTTAATTAAAAAAAAATAAATAAAAAACTTGAGTTTTGTTGTGCATTATTATTTGATAAGCTTTTAACTGGCTTATTCAAAATACTTGTCAAAGGTTTATTAAAGAAATTTTTAATGAAAATCAATTTTATAAATCATGTATAAGCCTTTCATAAATTATCTGCATATGTGATATAAAAGAGGAAGGTTACTGACTTACTAACTCGTCATCGCCCAGCTAAAACGATAAATTGAGTAGATAATTTTGTTAGTTTTTTTGGGACTTCACAGACAAAAAAAATTCACTGCGTTATTTCTGCACCGATTTTCTATTTTGGAAAAGGTGTCGAATAAAGGAGGATTTAAGCTTTCCGTGTGTATTTAAAATATTTTATTTTGGCTAATATTTTATGGAAATATTATCAAAAGAAAATTATAGTTTTTTATTTTTTCCAATTTTTAAAGTTTGGCGTCTAATTTTGCAACTCTTTATTTGAAGCTGTAGTAAATTTTTTATTTTCTTAAAAAGTTTATCTTATACCGATTAAAATAATCCCAAAATTATAAAAATCGGTTGAGAATTATCAAAGTTACAACTTTTTTAAACAAAATTTCAATATAAAATAGTGCATGCAAAACATTCCCAGTGCATTCTGGAGCTCCTCACAATATTAATGGTCAGTAATACACACATAGCTTCTAAACTACTTATCAGATTTACTTGAAACTTGACATAGTTATCAAGAGAAAAGGAGCTATACTTACACAATATTGTTTGCAAAGATGTGAAGGTTACGAACTATCGACACAACGGTGGGCAAACAATTTAAATACATCGAATGTGGACAACTTTAAAAGTCTTATAACTTCTGCAATTCTCCACCGATTTTAGAAATATTTGTAGGTTTTAATTCAGTTTAAAAGCAGGAAGAAACAACAAGACCATCATAGCTACTTTAATTTAAATGATGCTTGAGTGCAAAAAATATATTTTGTATATTTTGCCATAATTTTCTCGCGATTTTAGAATGAAATTGTTTAAATATATTATCCTTTTTTACTAAAGCTAAAATACATAACAACTTTTCAAATCGGTTGAGATTTGAGAACACTACAAGATTTCTAAAGCTTTCCATAAGTGATGTGTTTAGTTGCAGCCCACTGTAGAGTCGTTAGTTCATATTCTGCAATTTTTTTTTGAGCAAATAAAGCTCCTCATATATTGATATGTCAAGTTTCAAATAAATCTGACCAGTAGTTTAGATGTTATATAATTTTTATCGTTTGTTTTGTGAGCAGTTCCAATATGCGATGGGAATGTTTTTCTTTAAAAAAAATTGTAACTTTGACAACTCCAAACCGATTTTTATAATTCTCAGCTTATTTTAATCGTTATATGATAGACTTCTTAAAAAAAAGAAAAAAAAAGAGTTGCACAAAAGGACGCTAAACTTGAATTAATGTGAAAAAAATAATAAATAAATATTATCTGTTGATAATATTTCCACGAAACATTAGTCAAAATAAACTATTTTATATACATTCGGAAAGCTTAAGTCCTCCTCTATTGAACACCGTTTAAAAATTGGAAATCAGTGCAGAAATAACGCAGTGAAAAGTTTTTTTGTCTGCGAAGTCCCAATAAAACGTATTTTATCGATAACTTTTGATTTTGGGGTGTAATCGATTAACTAAAAAATGGCCAAATTATATACTCAACTATGCCTACATCCCACACTAGGTCGGTTCAAAAGTTTTTCTCATTTTTTCGATTTTGTCACATTAAGTTTTTTTATGAAGTTTTTACTAAAATCTCTTACACTCAATAAAAATTTATTTTATAAAATTGGGTTATTTTTTGGAGGGGGAAAAATATGTACCAAAAAGGGGAAATGCAGTAAAGTATTTTTTGAAGAAGGCATTTACTTACTGAAAAAGGTACTTTTTTCAATATTTTGTGGCAAAGGTTCTTTTCGAAAATTTACGTTTTGGAAAAGGTACTTTTTGTAATAGATACTTTTGAAAAAGCCTCTATGTCGAAATGGTACTTTTATAAAAAGGTTCTCTGTTAAAATGTCAGTCTTAAGAAATGGTAGTTTTTAAAAAAGGTAATTTTTAGCAAAATTGCAAATTATGCAGGTTTAATCGTAGGTTTGTATCTTATATGAACTACTGAAGGGGATCGACCCAAGTCTAATTGATTATATTCCCACAAAGCCCATTTTACTGAACTTTTACAAAGTTGGCAACTTTCACGTCATTCCTACAACTTGGCACCTCTTTCTTTCTTACTTTATTTTTTTCTTTGCTTTCTAGAAAATCTCCTGTTTTCGATTGTTAAAAAAATTGTGATTATATAAAAAAATAAAAAATATTCTTATATAAATAGTTTTCTAAGATTCCTTAGCTCTATTGTGTAAATTATATTTATTTTCTTAGCCATTAATTAGAACTAATTTATATAGATTTTAAGAAAACATGTTAATAAAGCAAAACTTTTTATTTAAAAACAATTTATATATTTCCATACAAAAAGTTTTTTATTAAATAAAACTGTATATCGATGTTTTAATATAAAAAACGTAGCTCAAATTTTTTATGTTTTACAGGAGAAGGAAAAAACTTTTTTATATGTTACTGTAACTTACTTAGTTCTTTAAGAAGGATGTAATTACAACTTGGCTATCGGAAAACGTTAAAGGCGCGATTCCGAAAAAAATTTAGATACGTCTTTTTTATATTAAACCATCGATATACATATACGATGGGAAGGTAAATTTGAAGTTCCAAGAAAGATACACTATCGAAAATTCTGATTCTAGCAAAAAAAAATTAACACAAACATGGCCAAATAAAAAAATTAAGGCCAATGGGACCTAGTCAGTCTATAAGTGGCGGACTTATGATTGGACAAAGGTAAACAAATACAAAAGAATGGAAAAATTCCTCTTTTTTTTAAGTGAAAAAGAAACTAACAATTCTGAAATTGCGGATTTCTTTCCATTAACAGTGTTGATATTGGAAGCACTAACGTAAGCGAGACCCTTAAAATATGTTCTACGATTGTATACACGAACAGTACACACACACACACACATGTGTATACACGAACAGTACATCTTAAAAATAATGTATTTATAAGAGTAAGTTCATGTTAACTTGATGCTGCCGATTTGCAACAATGTTTTTGGTTGAGTGGTTGGTTGCTGCGTTGGATTTCAAATCTGAAGATGCTTAGTTCGATACTAGTTGAAATTAAAATAACAAACAGTGAGTAAAAATACAAAATTGATAACTAAAGATAAGAAGTAATAAATAAGCCTTTACAATGACGTTAATAAATACATCAGCCCCGCCAACCCACCTCGAAAAATTTTTACATATATTTTCAGTTTTAGTGCTGAAAATTTTGATGATTTTCAGCACTAATATAAGCACTTTATGGAAGCAGAAACTATTGCTTCTAAGTGGCTCATCGTGAACAAATATCATGCATTATAAAAGTCAAATATATTATATTTAGAATATATTTGACTTTAAAGAAAAACATTTTTTTTGTATTGACTTTTTTTGTTTTTTGCCTATAACTCTTTCGTTTGCTGTTCGATTTTTGATTTAAAAGACAGCATTCGATTCTTGAAAATTTTTTAAGCTAAACTGAAGAAAAAATAATTTTATTATCTGCAATCTTGATGTCTAAAGGTTAAAAATTTAAAATTTTGCAATTGAGCTGAAGACCCCATTTTTTATTTATCTTCATAAAGCCAAAGAAATTTAAATATTTTGGCTTGAGTTCGATTTGAATTTAATTTTTCAATTAAATTACATTTTTATTTAGAGATAAATGTGAAGCATGTAGATAAAGAAACATTTTGACTGCGTGGAGAGTTGAACTGGCTTGTTGCCAGAGCTCCCACTCTTCTCGTTTGCAGTCAAGAGCTGAATATCATTTACCTTTAATCAGTACAAAATCATCACCACAAAAATTAATTCGTATAGTAGTTTAGTATCTCATAAGCAAATTAGAGCTGGCGGAAAGTAAAATTTTGCTGAAAAAATGTGTCTTTTTTATACTTAAACCATCATAACTTATCCATTTAATAAATGATTTCCAAAAATCATATCCTGTTTAAAAGATAAGAAGCATATCTTTCAAATTTGAAAAGGGTCATAGAAATCCGTTATGAAACAAAGAAGTTATAGCTGTTTAAATTTCAAACTTTAAGAAAACCGTTTTTCACTACATTTGCCGTTATAAAATCACTTTACGAAGTGACCTAGAAAAATCATAGGTATTTTCTTTCTCTATGGGCTCCAACCAAACAGAATTGGCGCATGAGAACCCCTGAATAATTTTAGTGTAGCATAGTGTAATTAGTCAATACCTCTTTATCTATAACCACAAAGACATGCATTTGCATGAAAGTCCGAACGCTGATAATTACAATTGCTAGTGTAAAAATTTTTGTTTGTTCAGTTTTGTTGATGATGTACATCCTTTTGCTAGGTGCCTTTAGAGCTTAACAATAATTGTTATGAAGTTTTTAGTCGAACTCTTATATCCAAGGAAAATTAATTATTTTGGCTAGAGTTCGGTTTTAATTTAAATTTTCAATTAAATTATATTTTTGTTTAGAGATAAATATGAAGCATGTAGATAAAGAAAAAATTTTTTTTCTTTCTCTGACGAGAAGAGCGGGAAATCTCGAAACATGCCAGTTCAACCCTCGGCAAAGTCAAAATTTTTCTTTGTCTACATGCTTCACATTTATCTCTAAATAAAAATGTAATTTAATTGAAAATTTAAATTAAAACCAAACTCAAGCCAAAATAATTGAATTTCTTTACATATAAACAAATAAACCCATACAGTTCGACTAAAAAAATTCATAACAATTATATTCATGAATTTCAATTTTATGAAAAACTTTGTTTAACACATTCACTCTCTAATAATGTCCAGTGCCAATTATTTTGTATTTTGGATATGTACCCTACATTCAGCAAAGGCCGACACTCATCAATTCTAAAAATAATTTTTATGTTTAAGGGCCCATAAGAAACTGTGATTATGAATTTTAAAAATTCCAACTACAACGTTTTATAATCTAGATAGTTCTAAGAATTTTGACAAATTTTATATAGAGCCTGTCCATAAATGTGGATATGCGCGCAGATTTTTTGAAAAAATTCAAAATTTGGGAAAACTAAAATTTTATACCATACAAAAGTACAATAATTTTATTTTCTATTTTAAATTCTATGTCTCTTTACTATGCCTGAAAAAATTATTCGAATATCTTTCGAAGGAACTCAATTGACAAAAATCACAATTTCCATCCATACAACAGAAAACAAATGGGAATGAAGAAAAATAATCCGATGGCAACGCTGGGAAAGTGCAGTTAATATCAGCTTGAGAGTGATTTAATTCTCGTATTCAATTTTCACGAAAAAGTTGTGTATATAAGAATTAAAATCACATTAAACACAGAAAAAATATCATCAAACTGCAACTAACAATTTCAATTGTTAATATGTAATTTAAATTCAAACATATATTTTGTTAATACAAACAAATTTAGTTGTTGATACGACAAACACAGAAATTTTTTTCAACGAACTGAACTAACCAAATTTTTGTTATGTATTGTGAGAAAATGAACAATCACCATTGTTGATATAACAAATGAATGCACACACGTAGATGAAACAAAGCAAATTACGTTTTGTTTGTACTCATTATTTGCGTATTTAATAACGAATTGCTCTGTAGCTGAGAGGTAAGAACGTTAGTCTATTAGTCCAGAGCTCGCCGGTTCAAGCAAGAAGTCGCTTCGAGGATTGTGCTTGTATAAAAAAAATATTGTTAATACAACAACTATAATAGTTAAAATTTGTTCGAAAAATCTACAATTCGCATTGTTGGTTAACAATAATCTTAATTGAAATAAATTTGAAGTCAGCAAAAAAAATTGTTAAAAAGTTTTTCTGAGTTTCCTTTAACTTACAATTTCGTAATTGTATTTACAAAAATCATTGTAGGTTCAAAATGAATTAATTATTTAATTGATATAACAAAAAAATTAATTGTATTTACATTTTTTTCTGTGAACAGAGCCACCTGAAAGATGCTGTTAAGCAAAAAACACGTGAGCACTGACGATGGAAGTGTAGCGGTTTCCGAAAGTGGCGCTACTCCGTTCTGCTGTGTACGTTGAAAAATTAAGTTGATGTTAATTTTTCACTTCTTCCTTGGACTATTAATCATACCCAATTCTTTTTGAACATAACGTTACGAGCCTTAGTCTAATAAACAATTTGGATTCCCAAAGCAAATACGTTCGAAATAATCTTATTTATAAAGAAAATTTTAATTTGTGCATCTGTATGTATGTGTGTTGTATGAAAATTGCAGTTTCTACTTATTAATTTCCTTCCTTCACTTAATTGTAAATAAAATCGACATTCCATAACCTCCACTTGATATTGCCAGAGAAAACAGTTGCTATTTAAAATTATATCTTTGAATCTTCAAACCTGCTTGTGATTGCTGGCATCACGACAGCCACCTCAAGGTATATATTGCGGTGTTAAGGCCTTCAAGCTGCTTTCATTGTTGCCTGATACTCCAAGCTGAGCTTCCCAAAACTACAACAGGTTTCAACGAAATCCAAAACAGAATAATGAAAGCGTTATTGAAAACTGTTTTTATTCCTACAGTTCTGAGAGATCCTCAAGAACAAACACTAGATTTTAATTAAATAAAATTGTTTTCTCGCCATTCAAATTCTGTTACAAAAGAAATTCTACTTCTTGTTCGAAAATACATTAAATAATTTAAATATAAAATTCTTTAGGACAAGTTTAACAAGAATCTGTTAATAACTGCGACAAAGCCATTAAGTTGACAATTTATAATAAAGACAAGTTTAGCACTAAATTATTCATTAGCATGCTATTGTATGTTTTTATTAAAAAAAAATATATATTAAATAAATATTTATATAACAATTATAGTGCAAACAATTACGTCCCCAAATAAGTAAACCAACATTTCTCTATATTAACACCTCGAGACTGTTGTACGACTGATAGAGAAGTGTCTTAAACAAACATTTAATTGTTAATTAAAGTAACAAATATTTAACAAAGTAAAACAAATTATTTGCTTAAAGTAAACAGTAGACGACAAGAAGATAAGAATTAAATTTTTAAATTCATAACGATAAATAAAAAAGAGCAATTTAATACTACTACACTGGACAACACAAACAGAATATAGCAAAGGACACCAACAAATTTGCTTGCGCTAACGTTTCGAATTTTTACGTCTTTATTTATTTAAATTTCTCCTTTATTTAAATTTCTCCTTCTTTTGCACTTTATTATAGTGAATCGGCCTAGGAAATAGTGTGAGCCTTACGTTTATGGTATAAGATGTGTTCAGCTCTTTTATGTAACAGCCCACAAGAAACATTTTTGTGAAAAATTTTAACCCTCTTACTCTTCCATATATGGAAGAGTAAGTATTTCGACCCTTCTTACAGAAGGGGCAAAAAACTCCTCACCAGCGGCAATAGAAATGTTCTACAAAATTATTTGCCATAAAATTAAATTTTTTTTTAAAGAGAAGTAACACAATCAGGCAATTAATGCCTACCAGTTGATTAATTAATGTGTTACGTTCTTTGGGAAAGGGATAGAGTAGAGAGAACAGGTGGTGAAGTGGGAGAGAGATAGAAAGCTTAATTCATTTACAACCCTGCTATTGAGCATCTTTTGTAGAGTAGTGTAGCAAGCCTCTCTGGTGTCGAGTAGAGGCATCACGTTATTTAAGCTGTGTATCCATTTTATTAGTTGTTTTACTTCGCCGTCGGTTCTGCTACAATACCGACGAAGGAGGGTGCTGTGAAGTGCATTGGATATGTTAGTATTAATCGCTGCCGGTACTGCCAAAATGATCAGTGCTATGCCTTCATCACTTTAACAGTGCAACACAATAACATACCAATGCACATGAAAAAATGCATGATGTTGTTGGCATGCCTGAAAGTAGTCTTAAACTCAAGACCTCAGGGTTTGTAGTCAAACGCGCTAACTACCCAGCCAATAGCACTCTAAGTAAGGGACAAAAAGACGCATACAATGAAGAGCTAGAGGGTTGAAATATTTCACAAAAATGTTTTTCGTGGTGTTTTATATAAAAGTAGTGAACACATCTTAAACCTTAAACGTAAGGCTTAAAAGATTTCTAAAGCCGAGTAATAATTGTGAAGAAGTACGAAATTAACCCTTAAACACATTTTAAGTTTTGATTGATTTCTGGCGTTCAAGTTAAATTTTTTGCTTTGGTTTCTTTCAAGACCTATAGTAGAATTTTATCGCAAATATTTTAGGGTATATCAGCTCGTTATATTGCTATTTAAGGGGAGTTTTTTGCCGCTTTTCAAGAAAAGAACACAAAAGACCCATACCGGAAAGAGCATGGGGATTAAAATATTCCACTAAAATATTCTTCGAAGTGTTCTAAATAAATATAATGCGCTCACCTTCTCACTAAAATGTAAGACTTACAAGATATCCTATGCCGATTCACTACACAGAAAAAACTATATTTCATTTTCTGTAAAGAAATTCAATGAAATAGTAAATATTTTGTCTAGGAACGGACCTACAAACAAATTTGTAAATATAGACAAAAATATCTCAACAATTTTATTGAAAAAAACGTGTTTTTTTCAGTAAACAAATTGTTTAAATCTATAAAACAAGTTGTCTAAAAATATTTACAAATTGTAAACAAAACATTTTACTAAATCAAACAAAAAGATTTACTAGACTTTCTGAAAAATGTCAAACAATATTTTTCTCTGAATTTATAAAATAACTAGTTTCAAAATATTAACAAATATTAAACAAAATAGTTTACTTAATCAAACAAAAATATTTACTGGATTTTTTTATAATATATCAAAACAAAATTTTTGTCTGGCTCATCATCGTCTTCGTCTCCATTAAGGATTTATAAAATTTCACTTTGTTAAATGTGTTCAAGTCTAAATGTTTATCTAAAGACTCTAAAAAAATTAATGAGAATTAACGCAACGGAGTTATTCGATTTAGCCGGGTGTGACCATTTCACACATATTTTTTGTTATAAATAAAGATTATAAAATTTTTTACTTAAAAAAAGGTTGCGACTATCAAGGCCATTAAGATTAAAGTTGTTGAATAACGGGTAGACACTGAAAGAACACGATTTCTGCTCAGAACGGTCGTCAGAAAGCTGTGACGGGTATGACCTTACAAATCTTAGTTTCAAAGAATTATTACTTTCAGCATAAATTCTGTAAAATGTTTACTATAACGTACACAATAATTTTGGTATAGCTGTCTGTTCAAAGTGTTTTTAGCTGTAATACGTATTTACTGTTTGACAAAAAATAAGTTTTCTTAACAAAAAACTATTTTTAAAATGTGACGGGTGTGACCGACGGGTGTGACCTGATACGAAAATTTAAAAAATTCGAAGAAATAAAACTTTTTATTGATTTTATTGATATAAATAATGTAAAAAGAAATGATAAGAAAATAATAGCACATTAAATTATTTGCTAACCGTTCTATTATAGACAGCAGAATACTCTAGCTGAGTATTTTTTAAATTCAATAAGAAGCGAAAAAAGTATATTCCTTTCAGAGATAGGGGTTCTTATTAATAATGAGAAAGTGAAGATAAGAAATTCTGAAATAAATATTAAACATACAAAGAGGGAGAGCAAAATGTTTCGTGGATGATCCTTTAAAAGTTCCTCAAATTGCTCAAAAAATATTAAATACTGTATTTTTTTATTTTTTTCTATAATTGTCATGCTCTAAAAAAACATCAATTGAGAGATTTTTATTAAAAATAAGAAAATTATTTTTTCCTTGCATAGGGCCGTTTTACGTGGAATCACTCAACGGCATTAACGAATTGATTCACTCAAAAATCTTCAGTAAACAAACTTGGTACCATCGCATTCCCTTTGATATCATTGTTGTTGTTGTTATTTGTGTGTGCGTGTGTGTGTGTGTCGTCATCGGGGTTTGTTTTTTTACGACACAGTTTTTCTTTTTGTTTTTGGTGTTTGCGTCCTAAATAAGAGTCAAACAAACAATTCATTGATTATGTAAAGAACATTTACTGAAAATGAAATTTATTTTTAGACAAACTTTTGTTTGAAAAATTTTTCGTGATAATTTTTTCTGTGTTGGAACAAAGTGCAAAAAAGGGAGAAATTTAACTTTCCCTAAAATAAAGCACAGAGGTAAATCCTCAAAACGCCAAAACTCGTATATTTTATTTGATGCCTTCTATCGAAATCCACTGCCAGAATTTGTTTATTTTGAAAAGTTTTAATTTTGTTGCACACTGTTTTTCGAAAAATAGAAGAGACATGGTTCATGTACTCTGCCTAAAGGCGCCGTTATTGGTTTATGAATTCATCTTTATCATTTTTTTGTTTATTATTTTTTCTTTTTATTCCTATTTACCGCTCAACATTGACATTGAATGTTGTTTTGCTAGCTGTTGTTATTTAAGATGATTTTGCATAAATTTCTTTCAGAAAAATTATCATAATTAAATTAACGTGATGATCTCTCTTTTGTGTTTCCAAAGTTTAAGTTTCATTAAATCTATTTTTGTTTGAGTTTTTATGAAATTTTTTTTTTTAGTTTATACAAATATAGCAAATAGCAAACAAAATCTAATTTTAAGTGTTAAAAATTGTAACTCATCAAACTGTTAAGAGTAGCGATCTAACGCTTAACTACTCGCAAAACATCATTATCGTCAACACCTCTTCAAATTCTTCCATTTTACTGTTTGCAAACAAAAAAAGTATGCTAATTTTTATAATTCAGTTATTATAAATTTTGCAGATTTGTATAATTAATAGATTGTTGTTGTTAATGTTAAAATATATAATTTTTTTGTATGAAAATTGTTTGCTTTATCGTATGCTGCTACTAAAGGCGGAAGTAAATTTTGTATGATCATTTTATATAATATTTGATTATCTTGAGTTTTTATTTTATCATCAAGTTTAATGTTAAAAATTTTAAGAATATAATTGTGCTTTGGAAATGTCAGCAGTTAAACAAAAAACGAAAAAATTTAGGAAATTCTTCTCAAAGTAAAGCCAGGTTAGTTTATGATAAATGCATATATCGCATATAGCATTAGTTTTTCAAGTTTCATATAATTTCTCTCTAATTACACTATGCAACAAAATGCACCGTTTTGTCATGACCAGGGAAACCGCAAATATGCAATTGCATGTTTTTTCCTGAGCGATGTGTTGAGGCACAAGTGAGATATTTATACGTTTCAGAACTTTTTAAGGATTTTGGCATCAATTTGTTAGTGCATATTTTTGCATATTTTGCCATTTACAGCATATTTTTGCATATTTTACACTTAGTCGCATATTTACGGTATTTTTCCTTTTTTTGTGGTATATTTGGCTGTTTTCCTGCATACGTATTTTGGTTTTTATAAATTTTAATATGCATATTAACAAAAATAAAAAAAAAGTCTGTTTTGAAGTCGAAAATTTTGAAATTTTCCCACAATAAAAAAAATTTTTCTTTTGCGATTTTAAATTTACTCTAATATATTTTTTCCCCAAATTTTTTGAAAATGTTCCTCATTCCATTGATTTATTCCCAGTTTATTCACAGCTTTAAAAATATTTCAATTTTGATGATTTTTTGATTAATTTCAATTTTGTCGACATTGTTGACTTATTTGAACTTCATAGAAAAATAGCAGGACGAGAATAGTCGCTTTTGCGAATATTTAAACTATTTATGCGATTTTTCTGATTTTTTTCCCACTAGGAACCTTAAAATATGTGTCGTTGCCCAACATTTTATATAAGGACAGATGAAAGGCCAGGATGGTATTGTTAAATCGACTCCCGTATCCACAAGGAACCACGATATTTAGATGGCATGCAATATCGTCCAATGAAATAGTGTCCATGGACGTTATTTCCACGTTGAAATGGAAATAATTACCATAAAAAATACAAATAAAGTTCATGCAATAGCACTGCAGAGTGTAGATTGATTGCATAGCCGGTCTGTGGACGGCACTAATTGTTTTCTTCTAAGGGTATAATGAATAGCGGCTTCCCAGAGCAGAAAACCTTTGGTCTGCGAAGCCACTATTCGACATTCCCATTGACATTATTTCCTTTTTGAAGTGGAAATAATGTCCGTGGACGTTATCTTCTTGGACATTATTGTACATATACTCTAAAACATTACTTCACATTTAGGATCATATATTGTCTAAATTTGTGTTGAAAATTTCTCCTTGTCTAAAATTACATCGGTTTTGTAGTTATTTTATTTAAGAAAAAACCCCTTTCAATTTAAACATATTTAGTCCAAGTGTAAAAAAATGTAACATAAAGTACGCGTACGCATACGCGTATGGCTGAATGGTAGATACGTCAGACTATCAGTCAGGAGGTCGCGGTTCAAACCAGCACACAGCCAATCGCTTTTTTAATAAAAAACATTTTCTTCAAAAATAATGCGTGTGTAATTTTAGGTCGATAATAATCGGTAAAGTTTCAACGAAAGTGTTTTGGAGTGTACATTATTCGTGGTATCATAAATGATTATTTTTTATATTTTTTAGCATATTTTTAAATTTGTAGTGCATAAATAATGCGCATAAAACACATTTTTAGGGTATATTTCCGGTTTCCCTGGTCATGATCTTTGATTAACACTACAAAAACAGACGAAATTTAAAATTCTATGTAAAAGTTTTATTTTTTAATTTTTCTAAAATTTTGGATTTTACGAGAGGCAGCTTTACTGATTACATCATAACTTGAAAAGCGGTTGTCCAATATTATTACAAAACCACTAAAAAACTTGAAATAAAATTACCTTTAAGGTTTTCTAATACTGCGGTCTAAATCGCTGCAGTCTAATGATTTAGATCGCAAGAATGAACAATACTTTTTTTTAGGTAAAATTGGAAATTTTAAATTTTTTTAGAAAATTCATAATAAATCGAAAACGGAAAAAGTTTACAATTTTTATTAACTGATCATAAAGCCATATATACTACAAATAAAATAAGCTTTATTTTGCGAAAATCAACAGATAAATATTGATTTTATTCACAATAAAGTGAAATTACCTCATGTTTGTAAAAAAAAATCGAGCTTTGAAGAGGCTGTTCCACCGATTTTATTACAAAAACCACTCAAAAGCTTTAAACAAAACTAACTTTAAGCTGCTTGAATGTTATTTTTTACAAACTCAATAGTTTCGGAATTATTCAGACCTCAATGATGAGATAAATCTTTTTTTAGGCAAAATTGAAAAATTTTAATTTTTTTTATATATGTATCATATACATATTTGGTTTTTTTCGTGCGGTACTGCATTACAGTAGACAACCCAATACCAATACTGAGGGGGCTTACAATATCTATGCATGAATATACAACACCCATCCCCCCCCCCCTCCCACCATTTTTGAATTGGAAGTTTTTTATTGCGTGCTGTATTCTACTAGTCAAACCCTTTCATTTGATATCCATATTGATGTGTTTTTGAAGACAAATAACTAATCACCATTTTGTGGTGGCGGCCATCTGTGATTTACAATAATACTGAATACACATAATAGTAACGTCATCAGATCAATCGGTCATGAAAATTTAATGTGTTCACCAAATTTCAGATCAATCGGTTAACAGAAAAGGGCTAAAACTAAATATTACATTTTATGGGCGTGGCGCCGCCCATAAAATGTAATATATATGGTGTCCAGCAAATCTCAGATTAATCGGTTAACAGGAAAGGGCTAAAACTAAGTATTACTTTTTATGGGCGTGGCGCCACCCATTGTTTAACACTAAATTGTATTGCTATGAGAGCTATTTACCAAATTTCACATCGATCGGTCAAGAGGAAGGGGGTAAAAATTAATATTACTTTTTATGGGCGTGGCCAAGGCCACTTTTCTAATCTCAAAATTGTGTAGTAATCAAAAGTAAAGGTGTGTTACAAATTTTGGATCAATCGTTTAACAGAAAGGCGTTAAAACTAAGTATTACTTTTTATAGGCGTGGCGCCGCCTTCTTTCTTAATTACTAAATTGTATAGTCATCGTAAGTAAAGTTGCCCACTAAATCTCAGATCAATCGGTTAACAGGAACGGGCTAAAAATGATTACTACTTTTTATGGGCGTGGCGCCGCCCACTTATCTAAACACAATATTAAATTATCACCAAAGCTAAAGGCGCTTACAAAATTTCAGAGCAATTTATCGGCGTGGCGCAGCCCACTTTTCTAATCACAATATTAAATTGTCAGCAAAGCTAAAGGCGCTTACAAGATTTCGGAGCAATCGGTCAACAGGAATGGGGAAAATTTTCAATTACTAGATATAACCCGACGACACAAACGCGACAAGGTCCACAGACTCCACAAACAGGCTAAGTTAAATAAAACCATTTAAACAATTTTAAAACGGCTTAAAGGTAATTTTAGTGCAAGTTTTTATCATAACTTCCCAAGTTATGATGAAATCTGTGTAGCAACCTCTTGAAAATCCAAAATTTTAAAAATCTAAAATTAAAAAAAAAACGGAACCATAGAATTTTAAGTTTCGACTGCTTTTCTAGTCAGGGAATCATAGCGCATCAAAAAATTATAGTGATGGTCAAAGGTCATGACAAAAGTTTCATTTTGTTCCATAGTGTAATTTAAGAAAACGGCTCTAAAACAGAACTGTGGACATAGAGACAGCTGAAGGTGATTGGATGGATAACAGTTTCAATATACAATAATTATCACGCTTTTTTAGACAAAAGTTCTTTAATTCCGCTTTTTATGAGATTTTCTTTCGTCTTGCTTTTCAGTCAATTACATACAGCCCGCTCTTTGATTAAAAACATCTGGCCACGTTAACTACATAACTAAAGAAATGTTTGTAGCATCACCGATTCTTGGAAACTCCTTGAAGTATGCAATACTAAATTAATCAATCAAACAAAAGCCAACAACAAAGGCTTCTAAACTGTAAAAGCTTAAATGTTCCGTTAACAAATTTCAACGATTTTCCATATATAGACCAGGTATGGAAAATTGCCATTTTATAATATTGGTTTATTATTTTATAATAAGGTTTATCGTTTTTTTTAAATGTTATGTATTATAAATTCCAAAGGAGATATACTGATCCCTGAAATCCAGGTATATTATGGAGGTGTGGCTAGCTAGTAGAGAGACTGCTGGCTCTTAAGATGACTACTATTCCGATGGAGTATGAGGTTCTCATTAGGGATGTAACGAATACCGATACCGATATATCGGCGATACTTCAGATTTTCCGATACATCGGTATCGGCGATATTTTACTGTCGATACGACGATACTTTTAAAAAAATTTCAGAGTTTTTTTCTAACAAATTATTTATATTTTGTTAATTTTACCATGAGCTAAATTCATTTCGATATTTTTTAAATCTTATTAATATCAATTTTAAAAATTAATAATATTTTATGCTGTTATTTTGTAAAAAAAATTATTTATTTTTGTTAATTTTACTATGAATTCAAATTCAATTCGTTGTTTTTTAAATATTATTCCAGCAAAAAAAGACACTCCAAAGAAGTCATGAAAATGTAGAATTCGCGATCCGGAAATTATTATTTTTTTTTTTTGTTAATTTTACCATCAATTCAAATTCAATTCGTTGTTTTTTAAATCTTATTCCAGCAAAAAAAGACACTCCGAAGAAGTCATGTAAATTCGCGATCCGGAAGATTTGCGAATTTGGACAATTTCTTATTAGTTTTACATATGCTTGCCATTGCAATATGTTCTGCTTTTCGATTACCAATCACCCAATTGGGAGCGATGCTAGGACAAATTTCTTTTCCCGTGTTCTATAATGATTTTTCCTCAAGGAAAAAGGATAAAAAATTACCCATTCTCAAAAAATTTGTTTAATGCGAATTTAAATTGAAATCTGTATTTTCATTTAAATTTAAGTGAATAAATATAAACTTTTAGAAGACTTTTAATAATTAAGCTATTAAGTTAAAAATCGATTTTTTTTAAAAGCATGGAGATTATTTTTTAAAATGATAAAGGAATTAAAAATTTTTTCTTGCTTTTCTACTAATTATCTGCATATTTTTAATACAGATTTTTTGGAAGCAAAGAAAATGTAGCTCCTTAAAAATTACTTCCAATGTTTTATCAATTTTAAATATTCTCTCTTATAATGTAATTTTGTATATTAAAAAAATTGCACTTGAGTTTTGTTAATCTAAACTTGAACTCAATTTCAATACTCGTATCGGTATCGGAATCGGTATCGGCGATATTTATTTTTAAATATCGGTATCGGTATCGGATCGGCAAAACGGCGTATCGTTACATCCCTAGTTCTCATGATAAAGTTCATAGCTGAGAATAATGCTATCTTTAGAGCGCAAAATGTCGCTCTAGTGGTGAAACCTGCAGTTTCCCCGGAGCACGTTGGGACAGAACAAAAAAATGAGCTGACAAATTCATGCCAAATTCAGCATTAACGGGGTTTTCGAAGATGCTGAGCTGATTTCTGGTGTTATGTCGGCCAACGGGCAAAGATTGTTTGGGGGAGCAGGGGAGTAAAATTAGACATAAAAACGTAATGGGTATCGTTTCATATGTTTTTGGGTGCTCCGATTTCATTTTCAGTAATTTTTTTCGATCAGGACATCGGCGAACAGCCCACGGGAGAAAAGAGCATAGGTAACTGTACCTTTTTCCCATAAAAATTTCACAACGTCGTAGTGTTTGACTTTAGGCGTGCTAAACTCAGCGTTTGGGAGGTTTTTTTTGAAAGAGGAGCAACATCATCAGGCAATTAATGCCTACCAGTTAATTAATTAATGTTTTACCTTCTTTGGGAAAGGCATAGTGTTGAGAGAACAGGTGGTGAAGTGGGAGAGAGATAGAAAGCTTAATTCATGTAAAACTCTGCTATTGCACTTTTTTGTAGAGCAGTGTTACAGCCCCTCTGGAGTCAAGTAGAGGCATTAATTTGCTTAAGTTATGTAACGGTTCTGCTACAATAACGACGAAGGAGGTTGCTGTGAAGTGCATTAGTATATCAGTATTAATCGCTGCCGGTACTGCCAAAGTGATTAGTGCTATGCCTTCATCACTTTAACAGTTCAACAACAACCAACACAATAACACACCAGTGCACATCAGAGAAATTCATGATATTGTTGGCCTGAAACTAGTCTTGAACTCAATACTTCAGGGTTTGTAGTCAAACGCGCTAGCTATTCAGACAATGGCATCCTCAAGTGCTGAGTTGATTTCTGCCGTTATTGTGCCCATCGGGTGCCCAATGGTGAGGAGAGGGAAGCGAAATTAACAAAAAGGAAATGGGCATCGTTTGATATGTTTTTAGGTGCTCCAATTTTATTTATGGCATTATTTTTACGATCAGGATTTCGATAAACAACCTAAGGGAAAGAAGGGCGGGAGTAATTGTATTATTTCCTTTTTTTCCTTTTCCTTTTTTCTGACAACGAATTAGCTTTTTCATGTGCATACATTGATGCAAACGTAATATTGTCCATGCCATACACCGACATCTTATTGGTATTGTGTAGGCACATTTTTTTTATAAATTCTTACTTCTATAAATTTTTAGATGTAGCTCCCATACAAAGTGAATAACTTAAAATAATTCTGCCTAAAAACCGACTTCAATCCCAAGATCTTATTGCACAGATTACGAAATGGACGCAATTTTGGGTTAGTTGAAATGGTCATATTATTTCATGTCATATCTTGTCGTGTAATGCTTTGTGATACCATGCCTTATCATATCATGCCTTATCATATCATGCCTTGTCATGTCATACCTTGTCATGTCATGTTAGGCCATATCTTGTCATGTCAGTTTTCTTTAGTCTTCTGTACATTTGCAATAAGCAAAGACAAAAAGTTTCATGCAATAAATTCCATGAAATATTGGATCCTGTAAATTTAGTGTTTCTCATATTTTTCCTTAGCTAGAAGAAGTAAAACCAGGACAACAGCTAAAAATTTTTCTCAAAATTAATTGTTTTTTGAGCAGCTTCAAATATTTAATTTAGCTTCTCGTTAACAACAACAAAAGCAATCTAACGAAAATATGTAACCACTAAGTGGAAAGGGAGCAAACTGAATATTAAACATTTCAAAAATTGGAAATAAAATAAATTTAACAAATCATTGCTAAAACGTGTAGCTATAAGGGGTAAGTGTAAGAGTATTAATATCAAAATTGCCATAAAATATAATTTTTTTTGTTGTAATTTCTTTGAATTCAAATTGCAGTCTACAAGTACGCTTGTTTTATGTCCCTAGAGACAGCTCAAGAGTTTGTTTCATGCACAACCCCAACATGTATAGAATGCAATTTGCTACAAGTGCTTGCGTTGTACACATTTTAGTCAACGATTTGAGTCAACTAACATATGAAGACGGCTGTCGATGCTGGTGGAACAAAAATGCATTAAAATATCGTTAAAGTTTCCATCAAAAAAAAAAAAAGGAAGCGGACTATGTTTAAATCAAGTTATATCCATATTAAAGAAGTTATTTTTCTCGTATTTTTAATAATAACACTATACAGCAACAACAAAATAGCATGGTTCTAACGACTGATTCTGGCAGAGGGCACCAAAAATATATGGCTGATTCTCATTCTAAACGAATCTTTTGTGTTTTTTTGTTTTTTGTTTACCAATGTAACTAATATACATATGAGAAGATAGGATTCTTATTACATTTTTTGCCTCATTCAATAGATCCTGAAATAATATTTTTAGATTTTTTACATTTTTGTGCATTGAGTGTTACATTTGCTTTCGCCTTTGTTCTGGGAATGATTTCTGCGAAAAAAACAGCACAAAAAATGATTACAGGGTTTAAAAGCACTATACAACTGCTCCCTAAAAACAAAAAAAAATACATTATAATCACAGGACGAAATTAAAAGTTATGACCAACTTTTTCAATTTTGCCTTGGGTTCGCACAGAAAACTAAAAAATGTTTATATTTTATAATTATTCTTTACAAACATTTATACATGAGCAAGAAGTAGGCTAACTCTTCTTTCAAATAAGACTAATTTTAATAACATCGACCAACAATGTTAAAAGTTATATCGATTTCAAATAATTATTCGTACAAAAAAACGACCTACCTAATACATTCTTCGAAAATATAAGCTCATTGGGACCCTATGGAAATTGAAGCCTAGGATCCACACTATTCGAAAATATAAGTCGCATTTTTCAATTGTATTTGTGAGTTTTTTTAGAAAACTTTGAAAATTGAACTTAAGTAAATTTTTGACTATCTCTGAGAGATTTTGGCCATGTTTGAGCACATCTTTACTTGTAGCTCATTGCGACCATATAATGAAGAGTCAGTTTATTTTTCAGTGTCGAGAAGTGATATTGTTCAAAACAGTTCCATTTGAAAGCATCAGAAACCATTTGAAACTGTTTTCAGCAATATTTAACTACAGTCCTCACTGAGTACAGTCCTCACTGAGTACAGTCCTCACTGAGTACAGTCCTCACTGAGTACAGTCCTCACTGAGTACAGTCCCCACTGAGTACAGTCCTCACTGAGTACTCGGTGTACTCACTGAGTACTCGGTGTACTCACTGAGTACTCGGTGTACTCACTGAGTACTCGGTGTACTCACTGAGTACTCGGAGTACTCGGTGTACTCACTGAGTACTCGGTGTACTCACTGAATACGCGGAGTACTCGGTGTACTCACTGAGTACTCGGAGTACTCGGTGTACTCACTGAGTACTCGGTGTACTCACTGAGTACTCGGTGTACTCACTGAGTACTCGGTGTACTCACTGAGTACTCGGTGTACTCC
Source organism: Panzeria rudis (assembly GCA_956483635.1). Taxonomy (NCBI): domain Eukaryota; kingdom Metazoa; phylum Arthropoda; class Insecta; order Diptera; family Tachinidae; genus Panzeria; species Panzeria rudis. The sequence goes on from OY101451.1 coordinate 88,215,315, forward strand.
TGAGTACTCGGTGTACTCACTGAGTACTCGGTGTACTCACTGAGTACTCGGAGTACTCACTGAGTACTCGGTGAACTCACTGAGTACTTGGAGTACTCGGTGTACTCACTGAGTACTCGGAGTACTCGGTGTACTCACTGAGTACTCGGTGTACTCACTGAGTACTCGGTGTACTCACTGAGTACTCGGTGTACTCACTGAGTACTCGGCGTACTCACTGAGTACTCGGTGTACTCACTGAGTACTCGGTGTACTCACTGAGTACTCGGTGTACTCACTGAGTACTCGGTGTACTCACTGAGTATTCGGAGTACTCGGTGTACTCACTGTACCGAGTACTCAGTGAGTACACCGAGTACTCAGTGAGTACACCGAGTACTCAGTGAGTACACCGAGTATCCGAGTACTCAGTGAGTACTCCGAGTACTCAGTGAGTACACCGAGTACTCAGTGAGTACACCGAGTACTCAATGAGTACAACGAGTACTCCGAGTACTCAGTGAGTAGACCGAGTACTCCGACTACTCAGTGAGTACACCGAGTACTCAGTGAGTACACCGAGTACTCAGTGAGTACACCGAGTACTCAGTGAGTACACCGAGTACTCAGTGAGTACACCGAGTACTCAGTGCGTACACCGAGTACTCCGAGTACTCAGTGAGTACACCGAGTACTCAGTGAGTACACCGAGTACTCAGTGCGTACACCGAGTACTCCGAGTACTCAGTGAGTACACCGAGTACTCAGTGAGTACACCGAGTACTCGGTGTACTCACTGAGTACTCGAAGTACTTGGTGTACTCACTGAGTACTCGGAGTACTCACTGAGTACTCGGAGTACTCGGTGTACTCACTGAGTACTCGGAGTACTCGGTGTACTCACTGAGTACTCGGTGTACTCACTGAGTACTCGGAGTACTCGGTCTACTCACTGAGTACTCGGAGTACTCGGTGTACTCACTGAGTACTCCGTGTACTCACTGAGTACTCGGAGTACTCGGTGTACTCACTGAGTACTCGGTGTACTCACTGAGTACTCGGAGTACTCGGTGTACTCACTGAGTACTCGGATACTCGGTGTACTCACTGAGTACTCGGTGTACTCACTGAGTACTCGGAGTACTCGGTGTACTCACTGAGTACTCGGTGTACTCTCTGAGTACTCGGTGCACTCACTGAGTATTCGGAGTACTCGGTGTACTCACTGAGTATTCGGAGTACTCGGTGTACTCACTGAGTACTCGGTGTACTCACTGTACCGAGTACTCAGTGAGTACACCGAGTACTCCGAATACTCAGTGAGTACACCGAGTACTCCGAATACTCAGTGAGTGCACCGAGTACTCAGAGAGTACACCGAGTACTCAGTGAGTACACCGAGTACTCCGAGTACTCAGTGAGTACACCGAGTACTCAGTGAGTACACCGAGTACTCAGTGAGTACTCCGAGTACTCAGTTAGTACACCGAGTACTCAGTGAGTAAACCGAGTACTCAGTGAGTACACCGAGTACTCAGGGAGTACACCGAGTACTCCGAGTACTCAGTGAGTACACCGAGTACTCAGGGAGTACACCGAGTACTCCGAGTACTCAGTGAGTACACCGAGTTCTCAGTGAGTACACCGAGTACTCAGTGAGTACACCGAGTACTCAGTGAGTACACCGAGTACTCCGAGTACTCAGTGAGTACACCGAGTACTCAGTGAGTACACCGAGTACTCAGTGAGTACACCGAGTACTCAGTGCGTACACCGAGTACTCCGAGTACTCAGTGAGTACACCGAGTACTCAGTGAGTACACCGAGTACTCAGTGAGTGCACCGAGTACTCCGAGTACTCAGTGAGTACACCGAGTACTCAGTGAGTACACCGAGTACTCAGTGAGTACACCGAGTACTCAGTGAGTACACCGAGTACTCAGTGAGTACACCGAGTACTCAGTGAGTACACCGAGTACATCGAGTACTCAGTGAGTACACCGAGTACTCTGTGAGTACACCGAGTACTCCGAGTACTCAGTGAGTACACCGAGTACTCAGTGAGTACACCGAGTACTCAGTGAGTACACCGAGTAGTCCGAGTACTCAGTGAGTACACCGAGTACTCCGAGTACTCAGTGAGTACTCCGAGTACTCAGTGAGTACTCCGAGTACTCAGTGAGTACTCCGAGTACTCAGTGAGTACACCGAGTACTCAGTGAGTACACCGAGTACTCAGTGAGTACAACAAGTACTCAGTGAGTACACCAAGTGCTCAGTGAGTACACCGAGTACTCCGAGTACTCAGTGAGTAAACCGAGTACTCCGAGTACTCAGTGAGTACACCGAGTACTCAGTGAGTACACCGACTACTCAGTGAGTACACAGAGTACTCAGTGAGTACACCGAGTACTCAGTAAGTACACCGAGTAGTCAGTGAGTACACCGGGTACTCAGTGAGTACACCGAGTACTCAGTCAGTACACCGAGCACTCAGTGAGTACACCGAGTACTCAGTGAGTACACCGAGTACTCAGTGAGTACACCAAGTACTCAGTGAGTACACCGAGTACTCCGAGTACTCAGTGAGTAAACCGAGTACTCCGAGTACTCATTGAGTACACCGAGTACCCAGTGAGTACACCGAGTACTCAGTGAGTACACCGAGTACTCAGTGAGTACACCGAGTACTCAGTGAGTACACCGAGTACTCAGTGAGTACACCAAGTACTCAGTGAGTACACCGAGTACTCAGTGAGTAGACCGAGTACTCAGTGAGTACACCGAGTACTCAGTGAGTACACCAAAAAGGGAGTCATTCCAAGTCGTTATTTCAAGTCAGTCATTGCAATTCAGTTATCCCAAGTCTGTCATTCCAAGTCAGTTATTCCAAGTCAGTCATTCTAAGTCGGTTATTCCAAGTCAGCTATTCGAAGTCAGTTATCATAAGTCAGTTATTACTATTCAGTCATTCCAAGTTATTTGTTTCATGTCACTTATTCCAAGTCAGTCATTCCAAGTCAGTTATTCCAAGCCAGTTATTTCAATTCAGTTATTCCAAGTCAGTTATACCAAGTCAATTATTCCAAGTCAGTTATTTCAAGTTAGTTATTCCACGTCAGTTATTACATGTCAGTTATTTTAAGTCACTTATTACTAGTCAGTCATTCCAAGTCAGTCATTCCAAGTCAGTTATTTAAAGTCAGTTATTCCAAGTCAGTTATTCCAAGGCAGCTGTTCCAAGTCAGTTATTCCAAGTCAGTTATTCCAAGTCAATTATTCCAAGTAATTTATTTTAAGTCAATTATTCCAAGTCAGTTATTACAAGTCAGCTATTACAAATCAGTCATTCCAAGCAGTCGTTCCAAGTAAGTTATTACAAGTCAGTAATTCCAATTCAGTACTTCCCAGTCAGTAAAACAGTTTCAAATGGATTCTAATGCTTCCAAATGCTGCGAATTTTTTTACAAAACTTTGAAAATTGAACTTAAGTACATTTTCGACTATCTCTGAGAGATTTTGGCCATGTTTGGGCACATCTTTACTTTTAGCTCATTGGGACCATATGAAAATTGAGGACTAGGATCCACACTATTCGAAAATATAAGTCGCATTGTTGAATTGTATTTGTGAGTTTTTTTTAAAGCTTTAAAAATTGAACTTGAAAAATTTACTTGTTGATAAAAATTTAAAAAAACCTAACTCTTCGCGGTATGTGTCTTCTTGTCCCTTTTTTGAATAACGGGCAAAAAACTAATCTTCAGCGGCGATATAGCGTGCTAAACTGTTCTACAAAATTGTTCCTCATGGTGTTTTACATAAAAGTGCTGAATATATCTTATACCTTAAACGTAAGGCCTACAAGATATGCTCTGCGTAGTAAGTATAACTAAGTGTAAACGATTCCCCGATGTAAACTTTTAAAACCGCGATACACGTATATATTTTTTTGGTGCCCTCTACCACAATCCAGCCGTTAAAGCCTTATTATTAAAAAAATAATTTTATTGTACAGTGTAAATATTCGAAATTTTTGAAAAAATCAGCTATTTTCACTTTATTATGAATACAATCAATATTTAGCCACCGATTTTCATGAAATAAAGCTAATTTTATTTGTAGTATATGTTGCTTCATGATCTGTTTATAAAAATGGTAAGTTTTTGCCATTTTCGATTTTTTCGAATTTCGAATTTTTCTTTAAAATATAAATTTTCCACCACTGCGGTCTGAATAATTCCGAAACCATTGAGTATATAAAAAATTAATGTTAGAAAGGCTTAAAGGTAATCTAATTCAAGATTTTTAGTGTTTTTTTAAATAGAGGTGGACTAGCCCTTCCCAAGTTGTGATGAAATCGGTAAAAATTCCCAAATTTTAGAAAAAATTTTAAAAACTCATATTCATAGAATTTTAAATTTCGACGGTGTTTTTGTAGCGGTGATCAAAGTTCAGGACAAAAGTTTCATTTTGTTGCATAGTGTTATTAATAAGATAAGAATAATTAGAATCAAAGAGATTAGAAAATTTTTTTGGCGCTATCTTTTAGAATTAGGCTTGTTATTTTGAAAAATTTTTTTATACAGTGCTCTTATTTGCTCATCATAAAGAATTAACTACAATTGCGTCTTTTATTTATTCTTTTCTGTGCGGGAGGGAATTAAATTAACGAAAATTGCGGTTTTTATACAAAACAAAAATACTTAACTTATTTTTATAAAATAACTATACACATCTTAAATATAGCATACGAGGCATTATTCGTGAATCGGACAACCCAGAATAACATTTTTTGCCAATATTCCTTGATATTTGACATATCTCTACTTCTAGTAGATATGAATGTGTATGCCAAATGATTTTTAAAGATGTTTATTTATTGAGTTATAATTACGCCAAATATCAAGAAATTTCGGGAAATTTGGGTTGTCCGCTTCACGAATAATGCCTCCTATTATATACTCCCGATAACTATTATAATAAAAATAACAAGATAAGAATAATTTAGGAAAGACGTAAACAGAGCAGTAAAACTATCGGTGAAACAAAAAGTATAAAAGACAATGAAGATGTCTAGATTGTCATTAACAGATAAATTTCAAATACGTGAAAGTTAAATTCTGCAACAAGTTAAGACGCTATTTTGAATAAAATAGCAAATATTTTGTTAAAAAAAAGTTAAATGTTTTTAAAAATGAATAGAAAATTTCTGAAATTATTTTTTTGTCTGCTTTGTGTTCACCGTATTGTGGCGCAAGATCTGCTATCACAGTTCTTAGATATCCTAACAACACGCAGAGAAGGTGACTTGAATTTAGAGGATAGTAAATTGTCAAAGAAATATGATTTTATAGTTGTGGGGGCTGGCACAGCAGGTTGTGCTTTAGCAGCCCGTTTATCAGAGAATCCCGACTGGAAGGTTTTATTGCTAGAGGCTGGCGGACCTGAAACATTAGTCATGGACGTACCAGCGGTGGCTCATTTTTTACAGCTAGTTCCTCAAATAAATTGGCGTTATAGAGCCCAAACATCGGATAAATATTGTTTGGGTATAAACAATAATCGCTGCAATCTTCCCAGAGGCAAAGTAATGGGGGGTTCCTCGGTTTTGAATTATATGATCTATACACGTGCCAATCGCCGCGATTATGATAAATGGGCTGAGCTGGGCAATGAAGGTTGGAGTTATAAAGATGTTTTGCCTTATTTTAAAAAATTAGAAGGTTCTACAATATCTGATGCGGATGAAGAGTATGTGGGTCGTAAGGGACCGGTGAGAGTATCCTACACAGATTGGAAAAGTTCAATAGCTGATGCTTTCGTAAATGGTTTGCAAGAAGATGGTTTGAAGAAAAGAGATTATAATGGCCGCATACAACAGGGTGTATCATATTTGCAAAGTACCACATACGATGCTATTCGATGGAGTTCAAATAGGGCATATTTGTATCCTTTAAAGGGTAAAAGGCCCAATCTACATGTGCGCAAAAATGCTTTGGTTACCAAAATTTTAATAGATCCCCAAACTAAAACTGCTTATGGGGTAAGATTTGAGTCTCAGGAAAATACACTAGAAGTAAAGGCTCGCAAAGAAGTTATATTAACAGCTGGAGCCATTAATACACCCCAATTGCTGATGTTGTCGGGTATAGGACCAGAAGAACATTTGAGAGAAAAGGGCATTGAACCTTTGCAGAACTTGTCTGTGGGCTATAATTTGCAAGATCATTTTGCTCCTTTTCTTACCTTTCGCACTAATGCGACTAGCTTGCATCTGCAGAATTTCATAGAACTGAAAACTTTGATGGATCTTGGTAACAAAACTGGAAAGTTGGGTACGCCTGGCGGTGTAGAAGCCATAGCATTTTATGCTCTAGATAATCCCGGCCTAGAAGATGGTTGGCCAGATATCGAATTGTTTCTTGTAGGTGGTGGTATTAATACCAATCCGGCAACTCTGGAAGCATTTGGCATTAAAAATGACATCTATGATGCCTTATATGGAAATATTGTTAAAAATGATGCCAATGCTTTTTTAATATTTCCCATGATTTTACGGCCTCGAAGTCGTGGCCGCATTTCCTTGCTCAACAGTAATCCTTACAAATATCCCTTGATAAATCCCAATTACATGTCAGATCCTTATGATTTAGATATCGTGGTACGTGGCATTATGAAAACAATTGAACTAATGGATCGACCATCTTTCAAGAAAATTGATGCCACATTATCAAAAAAAACCATACCTGCTTGTCGCAAATATGGCGATATTAAATCAAGGCAGTATTGGGAGTGTTATGTAAAACATTTGACTCTCACCATTTATCACTACGCAGGTACGGCCAAAATGGGACCCGAAACAGATAAAGATGCTGTGGTAGATCCTCGTTTGAGAGTTTATGGTATTAAGAATTTGAGGGTAGCCGATGCCAGTATTATGCCCGAACTTGTAGCAGGTCATCCTAATGGTCCAATTTATATGATTGCCGAAAAGGCCGCTGATATGATTAAACAAGATCATGGTTTTATTTCATAAATTTTATAGAAATTTTATTTTAAAAATCTTTCCATTCAAAGTTATTTTTAGAAATATATTTTCCCAGTTATTTCCTTTTTTTGTAATCAACTTATCTTCACAGCTTATGACTTAAATTTTTTAATGTTCCTTATATTAAAAAATAAAAATACTAACAAAAAATAATTGTTTCAAAATAAAATTTGCATAAAATTAATCTCCTTATGTCTTCAAGTCGATGTTTGCAGTTTAAGGCAAAATATTATGGCAGTTAGTTTAGTTAATTTTAAGATATATTTTTCGCATATCATCATGAATTTGAAATGAAACCCTTGCGTTTGCTGCATAAGTATTCTTGAAAGAAAATATGGGAGTAGCCACTGGATGTGCAATTGTCGCTATCTCATCGACGCCTAAATAAAAGAGCTTAAGAATATGTGCGAAGTTTACTCAGCACAACTGTGCTATGAAATGCACTTGTATGCTCTAGAGGTACAAAAAATCAGCGGCGATATAACGGGCTAAAATGTTCTATAAAAATATTTGCCATAAAATTTCACTATCGATCTTTAAAACTACCGAAGCTCTAGGCTCAACTGGAACGCCAGAAATCATTAGAAACTTAAATGTATTTAAGGGCTAATTTCGTAATTATTCACAATTTATTCTCGGTATAGGAAATCATGTAGTCTTACGTTTCAGGTATAACATGTGTTTAGCAATTTTATGTAAAACAATACAAGAAATATTTTTTTAAAACATTTTAACCCTCTACCTTTTCGTCGTATGGGTCTTTTTATACCTTTATTAAAAAACGTGCAAAAAATTCCTCTTCAGCGGCGATATAGCGGTCTGAAATGCTCTAGAAAAATATTTGCTATAAAATTTCACTATGGGTCTTCGAAAACTCCCAAGCTTCAAACTCAATTTGAACGCCAGAAATCATTCAAAACTTAAATGTGTTTAAGAGTTAATTTCGTACTTACGCACAATTAAGACTCGGTATAGGAAATCTTGTAAGCCTTACGTTTAGAGTATAAGATATGTTCAGCACTTTTATGTAAAATATCACGAGGAACATTTTTGTGAAACATGTTAACCCTCTAACTCTTCGTTACATGTTTCTTTTTGGGCCTTTATTAGAAAAGTTGCAAAAAACTCCCCTTCAGCGGCGATATAGCGGTCTGAAATGTTTTACAAAAATATTTGCCATAAAATTTCACTATGGGTCTTTAAAAACACCCAAGCTCCAGGCTTAACTTGAACACCAGAAATCATTCGAAACCTAAATGTGTTTAAGGGTTAATTTCGTACTTACGCACAATTAAGACTCTGTATAGGAAATCTTGTAAGTCTTACGTTTAAGGTATTAGATATGTTCTGCACTTTTATGAAAAATATCACGAGGAATATTTTTGTGAAACATTTTAACCCTCTAACTCTTCGTCGTATGGGTTTTTTTATGCCTTTATTAAAAAAGGTGCAAAAAATTACCCCTTCAGCGGCGATATAACGGGCTAAAATGTTATACAAAAATATTTGCCAGAAAATTCTATTATAAGTCTTCAAAGACACTCAAAGTCGAGACTCAACTTGAACGCTGGAAATTATCTAAAACTTGAAAAGTCTTTAAGGGTTCATTTCGTACTTGGTCATAATTAATACTCGGTATAGGAAATCTCTTAACCTTTACGTTCAAGGTATAAGATATGTTTAGCACTTTTATGTAAAACACTACGTGGAACATTTTTGTAGAACGATTGAGCTCGCTACATCGTCGCTGAAGGGGAGTTTTTTGCCTCTTTTATAGAAAGGGGAAAAAGGACCCATACAACGAAAAGCTAGAGGATTAAACTACTCCACAGAAATGGTCCACGTGGTGTTTTACATAGAATTGCAGAACACATATCGTACCTTAATCGTAAGCCTTACAAAATTTTCTATGCCGAGTCACTCACTATAAGTATGTGCAAAATGGGGAGAAATAATTGTTATTATTAGGACTCAGACTTTCATGCAACTAAAAATTGATTTTAAGCGCTTAACAAATGCACTTAAATATGAAAAATATGCACAAAAATATGCATTTACCTGCGAACAAAATACCAAAACTAAAGTAATATGAAAATATTTTTTTTAGAATTTTATTATTATTAGAGAAAAAAAAACATAAGACAAACACAATTGGGTTTATTAGTTAATGCAACCGAACTTTAGTTGCGTTGCCAGTCGCCAACTGAAAATTAATGGTTGCCAAAAAGGCACTAAATAGCAACTGAAATTAACAGCTATCAGTTGCCACTTGCCATCAGTAGTATCATTTTCAGCAACTGGCAACTCAACTGCGGCTCAGTTGCCATCCATAATTGGCCTATTATTATTATTATTATTATTATTATTATTATTATTATTATTATTATTATTATTATTATTATTATTATTATTATTATTATTATTATTATTATTATTTTTGAAAACTTAAACTCTTAACGGGATTAAAAGGGGTAAAAACGGGTAAACTCGGTGTTCTTATATCTCCGAATCTAAGTAAGGTAGACATAAAATTCCAAAAGCGTCATATAGATAGAAAAATGAGTGGATAGGTGTTTTATACTTTTTTAGAAATTTGTACATTTAGGGACCGAAAAAGGGTAAAAATATAATTTTGGTACTTTTTTTGCTAACCTTTTAAATTTTAAAGTAAAGGTACTTTTTCGAAAACCTACTTTTTTGAAAATGTAGTTTTAAGAAATGGTACCTTTTGAAAAATGTTTTTTTGGAAAGGGTACTTTTTGAAAATGGTACTCTTTTGAAAATGGTTACTTTTTGCAAAGTTACTTTTTGGAAAAAGTTTTTTTTTAGGGCTCTGTACACCAAAAGTGTAAATTAATCTTATTGTTTTCGATACGCTGTCCGTCAGTCCGTCTGTCTTTCTGTCTGTCACAGGCTGTTTTCTCGAGAGCCGTAAAAACTACGGGCTAAAGATTAAAGGGTGTTCTAATGCGAGCAACGAAACATGTTGAAATACTAATGTAATATACAGACACTTTTATATAGACTCTCGACATTTTCAAAGGTAGTGTTAATTGCTGTAGTCTGTAGAATATTTAACACAAGAAAAATTAAAGGGTGTTTTGAAAGTTAATGTAATTTTGACTATGTAGTTTAAACAGTTTGCTGTATCTTGGAAACCGTAAGAGGCAAACTCTTGAAATTTTAAAAAACTCTAAAAATAAAAAATTCCAGAATTAAAAAAGCCAAAACGAAAAATCTCGAAAATGAAAAAATCGCTAAAACGCAAAAATTCGCCAAAATTAAAAAGATCGCCAAAAAAACTAAACCAATTTTATGGCTATTTTTAAATGAGTTAATTAATTTTTCTATATCTGCACAACAATGGGGTAGCGAAGCACGCCGGGTATAGCTAGTACTAAAATATCCTAATGCACTTCACAGCACCCTCCTTCGTCGGTATTGTAGCAGAACTGTCGGCGAAGTAAAAGAACTAATAAAATGGCTACATATCTTAAACAATGCGATGCCTCTACTTGACACCAGAGAGGCTTGCAACACTGTTCTACAAAAAACACGCAATAGCAGGGTTGTAAATGAATTAAGCTTTCTATCTCTTTCCCACTTCACCACTTGTTCTAAAGAAGGTAGCACATTAATTAATTATCTGGTAGTCATTAATTGCCTGATTGTCTTACTTCTCTTTAAAAAAACATACAAATAAACTAGATCCGTTCGTTGGTGGTACACGAAACCACAGTTCCCAATTAAAATATTGCGACATCTTATATTAAGCGATTTACCTCTCGTATGTTTTTAAACCTCTTTGCTTGTTGGGTATCTCTATGGTGGAAAATTTTTTTATATTTTAACAAAAAAAAAGAGGTTTACTTTTTATTTTTATAAAATAACTTTATATGTATTTAGCGAGCATATTATATACTTTGATAACTATTATAATAAAATAATAAGATAAGAATAATTTAGGGAACACGTAAACAGAGCAGCAAAACTAATCGGTTACACAAAAAATGTATAAAAGGCTTCTTCATTCTAAAATAAAATACGAAAAAGTTCAGACCTTGAAACAAGTTAAGACGGTATTTTGAATAAAATAGTAAATATTTTGTTAAAACAATTAAATGTTTTTAAAAATGAATAGAAAATTTTTGAAAATATTTTTTTCTCTGCTTTGGTTTCACTTCATTGCGGCGCAAAATCTGCTGGCGCCATTTTTTGATTTCTTGAGCCGCGGAGAACGAGATTTGAATTTAGAGGATAATAAATTGTTACAGGATTATGATTTCATAGTTGTGGGAGCTGGTACGGCAGGTTGTGCTTTGGCGGCTCGTTTATCAGAGAATCCCGATTGGCGGGTTCTATTGCTGGAGGCTGGTGGACCCGAAACTTCTGCCATGGATGTACCAATCTTAGCTCATTTCTTACAATTAGATCCTGAAATAAATTGGGATTATAAAGCCCAATCATCAGATAAATATTGTGTGGGTATTAACAACAACAGCTGTAATTTTCCCAGAGGCAAAGTAATGGGTGGTTCTTCGGTTTTGAATTATATGATCTATACACGAGGCAATCGCCAAGATTATGATAAATGGGCTGAACTGGGTAACGAGGGTTGGAGTTATGACGATGTCTTGCCTTATTTTAAAAAGCTAGAAGGTTCTACGGTACCGGATGCTGATGAAGAGTATGTGGGTCGCAAGGGCCCGGTAAGAGTATCTAATATAGATTGGAAAAGCTCAATAGCAGATGCTTTCGTTAATGCTTTACAAGAAGATGGTTTAAAGAAACGAGATTATAATGGTCGTATACAACAAGGAGTTTCATATTTACAAAGTAACACTTACAAAGCCACCAGATGGAGTTCGAATAGAGCCTATTTGTATCCTCTAAAGGGTAAGAGATCCAATCTACATGTACGCAAACACGCTTTGGTTAGCAAAATTTTAATAGATGCCAAAACTAAAACTGCTAATGGAGTAACATTTGAGTCTGAGGGTAAATCATATGAGGTAAGGGCTCGCAAAGAAGTTATAGTATCAGCTGGTGCCATCAACACGCCTCAATTACTGATGTTGTCGGGCATAGGGCCAGCAGAGCATTTGAGAGAAAAAGGCATTGAACCTTTGCAAAACTTGCCGGTCGGCTATAATTTGCAAGATCATTTTGCGCCTTTTCTTACATTTTTAACCAACGCCACTAGTTTGCACTTTGCAGATTTCTTAGATGCCACAACTATAAGAGATTTTAGACAAAATACTGGCAAATATGGTTCGCCTGGAGGTGTAGAGGCCATAGCATTTTATGATCTAGATCATCCCGATTTAGAAGATGGTTGGCCAGATATTGAATTGTTTCTTATAGGTGGTGGCATGAATGCCAATCCAGCCACTGTACCCGCTTTTGGCATTAAAAAGGATATCTATGAAGCTTTATACGGCGATATTATAAAAGAAGAAGCCAATGCTTTTATAATAGCTCCAATGATTCTACAAGCTCGCAGTCGTGGACGCATATCCCTGCGCAGCAGTGATCCTCATACATATCCCTTGATCAATCCTAATTATATGGCAGATCCTTATGATTTAGACATCGTGGTGCGTGGCATTATGAAAGTCATTAATCTAATGGAACGTCCAGCTTTTAAGGAAATCAGCGCTAGATTACCGCAAGCAACCATACCGGCCTGCCGTGTGTATGGTGATATTAAATCCAAAAAATATTGGGAATGTTATGTCAGGCATTTGACTTTTACAATTTATCACTACTCAGGTACGGCGAAAATGGGCCCCAAAACTGATAAAGAAGCTGTGGTAGATGCTCGTTTAAGAGTTTACGGTATTAAGAATTTGAGGGTAGCCGATGCCAGTATTATGCCCAAACTGGTTGCAGGTCATCCTAATGGTCCAGTTTTTATGATTGCCGAAAAGGCCGCTGATATGATCAAACAAGATCATGGTTTTCTTTCCTAATCAAGTTAATCTGTTGCTATTTTTTTTTTTTTTTTTTGCAGAAATTTTAAAAAATATATTCCCCCAGTTGGGCACGAGTTGAATTTTAATAAGTTCATCTTCGCACTTGAATGCTAAACTATAATTTTTTAACAATAACATATTCATCAATATTTCTAGCAGCTCTTTTCACAATGTATGATTAAAGGCTAACGACGACTTTAACGGCAAGTTTTGTATGCCGAACTTCCCGTTAAAGTCCACGTTAACACTTAATCGTACATTGTGAAAAGGGCCATAAGAAGAGCAAACAACTTTTAGTTTAAATTTTTAATTGTTCCTTAAGTATATTAAAAATATAAAATTACTAAAAAAATTAATTTTTCAAAATAAAGTTTTTCATAAAAGTGGCCATACTGTGTTTTGTACAAGCTGATGTTGGCTGCAGGGTGACCGTTGAAAATTTTAAATAAGTACCACAAAAAGGGGATTTGAGGAAAAAAGTGGCGCACTAAAAAAGGGGATTTGCCGAAAAAAAAAGAGGCAACTTTTTAAAAAGGAAATAATTGAACCGAATTCTTGTAATTAATGAATTACTAGGGCTTATAACACTATGCAACAAGAAAAATGCCAAGGAGCACCACTATATTTTTGTGATGTGTAAACATCAGTAATGTGTGGTTCCTCGGTTTTGAATTATATGATCTATACACGTGCCAATCGCCGCGATTATGATAAATGGGCTGAGCTGGGCAATGAAGGTTGGAGTTATAAAGATGTTTTGCCTTATTTTAAAAAATTAGAAGGTTCTACAATATCTGATGCGGATGAAGAGTATGTGGGTCGTAAGGGACCGGTGAGAGTATCCTACACAGATTGGAAAAGTTCAATAGCTGATGCTTTCGTAAATGGTTTGCAAGAAGATGGTTTGAAGAAAAGAGATTATAATGGCCGCATACAACAGGGTGTATCATATTTGCAAAGTACCACATACGATGCTATTCGATGGAGTTCAAATAGGGCATATTTGTATCCTTTAAAGGGTAAAAGGCCCAATCTACATGTGCGCAAAAATGCTTTGGTTACCAAAATTTTAATAGATCCCCAAACTAAAACTGCTTATGGGGTAAGATTTGAGTCTCAGGAAAATACACTAGAAGTAAAGGCTCGCAAAGAAGTTATATTAACAGCTGGAGCCATTAATACACCCCAATTGCTGATGTTGTCGGGTATAGGACCAGAAGAACATTTGAGAGAAAAGGGCATTGAACCTTTGCAGAACTTGTCTGTGGGCTATAATTTGCAAGATCATTTTGCTCCTTTTCTTACCTTTCGCACTAATGCGACTAGCTTGCATCTGCAGAATTTCATAGAACTGAAAACTTTGATGGATCTTGGTAACAAAACTGGAAAGTTGGGTACGCCTGGCGGTGTAGAAGCCATAGCATTTTATGCTCTAGATAATCCCGGCCTAGAAGATGGTTGGCCAGATATCGAATTGTTTCTTGTAGGTGGTGGTATTAATACCAATCCGGCAACTCTGGAAGCATTTGGCATTAAAAATGACATCTATGATGCCTTATATGGAAATATTGTTAAAAATGATGCCAATGCTTTTTTAATATTTCCCATGATTTTACGGCCTCGAATTCGTGGCCGCATTTCCTTGCTCAACAGTAATCCTTACAAATATCCCTTGATAAATCCCAATTACATGTCAGATCCTTATGATTTAGATATCGTGGTACGTGGCATTATGAAAACAATTGAACTAATGGATCGACCATCTTTCAAGAAAATTGATGCCACATTATCAAAAAAAACCATACCTGCTTGTCGCAAATATGGCGATATTAAATCAAGGCAGTATTGGGAGTGTTATGTAAAACATTTGACTCTCACCATTTATCACTACGCAGGTACGGCCAAAATGGGACCCGAAACAGATAAAGATGCTGTGGTAGATCCTCGTTTGAGAGTTTATGGTATTAAGAATTTGAGGGTAGCCGATGCCAGTATTATGCCCGAACTTGTAGCAGGTCATCCTAATGGTCCAATTTATATGATTGCCGAAAAGGCCGCTGATATGATTAAACAAGATCATGGTTTTATTTCATAAATTTTATAGAAATTTTATTTTAAAAATCTTTCCATTCAAAGTTATTTTTAGAAATATATTTTCCCAGTTATTTCCTTTTTTTGTAATCAACTTATCTTCACAGCTTATGACTTAAATTTTTTAATGTTCCTTATATTAAAAAATAAAAATACTAACAAAAAATAATTGTTTCAAAATAAAATTTGCATAAAATTAATCTCCTTATGTCTTCAAGTCGATGTTTGCAGTTTAAGGCAAAATATTATGGCAGTTAGTTTAGTTAATTTTAAGATATATTTTTCGCATATCATCATGAATTTGAAATGAAACCCTTGCGTTTGCTGCATAAGTATTCTTGAAAGAAAATATGGGAGTAGCCACTGGATGTGCAATTGTCGCTATCTCATCGACGCCTAAATAAAAGAGCTTAAGAATATGTGCGAAGTTTACTCAGCACAACTGTGCTATGAAATGCACTTGTATGCTCTAGAGGTACAAAAAATCAGCGGCGATATAACGGGCTAAAATGTTCTATAAAAATATTTGCCATAAAATTTCACTATCGATCTTTAAAACTACCGAAGCTCTAGGCTCAACTGGAACGCCAGAAATCATTAGAAACTTAAATGTATTTAAGGGCTAATTTCGTAATTATTCACAATTTATTCTCGGTATAGGAAATCATGTAGTCTTACGTTTCAGGTATAACATGTGTTTAGCAATTTTATGTAAAACAATACAAGAAATATTTTTTTTTAAACATTTTAACCCTCTACCTTTTCGTCGTATGGGTCTTTTTATACCTTTATTAAAAAACGTGCAAAAAATTCCTCTTCAGCGGCGATATAGCGGTCTGAAATGCTCTAGAAAAATATTTGCTATAAAATTTCACTATGGGTCTTCGAAAACTCCCAAGCTTCAAACTCAACTTGAACGCCAGAAATCATTCAAAACTTAAATGTGTTTAAGAGTTAATTTCGTACTTACGCACAATTAAGACTCGGTATAGGAAATCTTGTAAGCCTTACGTTTAGAGTATAAGATATGTTCAGCACTTTTATGTAAAATATCACGAGGAACATTTTTGTGAAACATGTTAACCCTCTAACTCTTCGTTACATGTTTCTTTTTGGGCCTTTATTAGAAAAGTTGCAAAAAACTCCCCTTCAGCGGCGATATAGCGGTCTGAAATGTTTTACAAAAATATTTGCCATAAAATTTCACTATGGGTCTTTAAAAACACCCAAGCTCCAGGCTTAACTTGAACACCAGAAATCATTCGAAACCTAAATGTGTTTAAGGGTTAATTTCGTACTTACGCACAATTAAGACTCTGTATAGGAAATCTTGTAAGTCTTACGTTTAAGGTATTAGATATGTTCTGCACTTTTATGAAAAATATCACGAGGAATATTTTTGTGAAACATTTTAACCCTCTAACTCTTCGTCGTATGGGTTTTTTTATGCCTTTATTAAAAAAGGTGCAAAAAATTACCCCTTCAGCGGCGATATAACGGGCTAAAATGTTCTACAAAAATATTTGCCAGAAAATTCTATTATAAGTCTTCAAAGACACTCATACTTGAGACTCAACTTGAACGCCGGAAATTAACTAAAACTTGAAAAGTCTCTAAGGGTTAATTTCGTACTTGGTCACAATTAATACTCGGTATAGGAAATCTCTTAACCTTTACGTTCAACGTATAAGACATGTTTAGCACTTTTATGTAAAACACTACGTGGAACATTTTTGTAGAACGATTGAGCTCGCTATATCGTCGCTGAAGGGGAGTTTTTTGCCTCTATTTTAGAAAAGGGGAAAAAGGACCCATACAACGAAAAGCTAGAGGATTAAACTACTCCACAGAAATGGTCCACGTGGTGTTTTACATAGAATTGCAAAACACATATCGTACCTTAATCGTAAGCCTTACAAAATTTTCTATGCCGAGTCACTCACTATAAGTATGTGCATAATGGGGAGAAATAATTGTTATTATTAGGGCTCGGACTTTCATGCAAATAAAAATTGATTTTAAGCGCTTAACAAATGCACTTAAATATGAAAAATATGTACAAAAATATGCATTTACCTGCGAACAAAGTACCAAAACCAAAATAATATGAAAATATTTTTTTAGAATTTTATTATTATTAGAGAAAAAAAACATAAAACAAACACAATTGGGTTTATTAGTTAATGCAACCGAACTTTAGTTGCGTTGCCAGGGGCCAATTGAAAATTAATGGTTGCCAAAAAGGCACTAAATAACAACTGAAATTAACAGCTATCAGTTGCCACTTGCCATCAGTAGTATCATTTTCAGCAACTGGCAACCCAACTGCGGCTCAGTTGCCATCCATAATTGGCCTATTATTATTATTATTATTATTATTATTATTATTATTATTATTATTATTATTATTATTATTATTATTATTATTATTATTATTATTATTATTATTATTATTATTATTATTATTATTATTATTATTATTATTATTATTATTATTATTATGTATTATTATTATTACTTTTTTTTTTGGAAAATGGAGAAATGTGCATTAAAAAATTTTTATTACTCCAAAAATATGCATTTATTGCCAAAATATGCAAAAATATGCACTTACCACCAAAATATGCAAAAATATGCAACTACAAATCGGTGCCAAACTACTTGAAATTTGATGATTCACATATCACCACAAAAAGCATGCATTTGCAGAAAGTCTGAGCCCTGGTAATTATTCTCAATTAAACTTTTAATTTGTAAAGATTTTAGTATGAAATTTAAGTTCTTACATTTAATCTTTACGTTAGTATAATTAATTAGGTAAGTATAATTAATCTTTAGGTAAGCATTATACATATAAGACAAAGTAATCTGTTGGCAATGCTTTAGTGATCTTTGTCGAAAATGGAGAGCGTGGCAATTTTATACGAACATATCAAACGAACAAGTTTTATTAGGAACTACATCAGCACTTTTACATATCACGTTATAAAAAATATATCATATTTTTAACTGAAGCTGAATAAGATAAGGGTTAGTTGCTATGTTAGTACATTAACCGCTACATATAACTCTTTTATGATGTTATTTGCAAAGTTGTTTGGTTCATGATGCAAACAACCATTTATATTACATATACATAGCAACACTTTAACATATCATATTTAAGAAAATATATCATATTTTCAACTCAAGATAAACAAGATAAGGTTTCCTAAACCAGAACATTAGCAGCTATAACTCTTTTATGATGTTATTTGCAAAGTTGTTAAGTATTTTCACGATACGAACAACCAAATATGCGTATATTTTTTATATAAAAGTGTTTTGATAATAAATTTAAATTTTTTATCTTTATAATAAGAAGTTAAGTAAACTAAAACTCAAAAACTTAAAAATTTTATTAACTGATCATGAAGCCCCCACATATAATACAAATAAAATAAGTATTTGTTCAATTCACAAGCTCAGTCGTATGTCTTATCGTTTAAAAAAAGACGACACTTGTTTATGTGCTTGTGAGCAGACAAATTTGTTGTATCGTTATTTTGTCGTATCTTAAATGTCAATTTAATTAAGGCAAGGCGAATTAATGCCAGGTGGCCTCGAGAGATCAGCTGACTAAGAAAATATTTCTATATTTGAACTATGAACGGTGTTAATATATCAGCTTTTTGACATTCCAAATATAAATTCGCCGTGCAGAATTTATATTTGGACTATCAAAAAAGCCGATACATTAACACAGTTGGCAGTTAAAATATGGTAAACAATTCGTAGTCACATGAGCTCTCGAGGTCACCTGGTATTAATTCACCTTGATTTGATACCATGAAATGAAACCAGGCATGGGAGTTTTAATTTGACGCCAAATAGCATCACTTTTTTCGCGACAAGCAATTTTGATTAAAATAGTTTGAAAATTAAATTGAAATGAATCAAGTATATACATATTTATTATTAAGAAGAACGTATTTTCTGGTGTTACTTATCACATACATAAAAGATTTTTACAAATTAATCGAACAAATAGAATATTCCCAGACCTGGCCTCAATACAACTATTTGAAGAACATATGAAATTCAATCGTATAATTATAACGCACTTTTGTATTAAAATTACTAACAACAAAAATACAATATTTTATAATTAAACGATTACACAACACATACGACGTTAATACGAGCTTGTGAATTGAACTATTATTTCATGAAAATTGATAGGTAATTAATTATTGATTTTATTAATAATAAAATGAAATTACCTAATTTTTGCAAAAATTGCGAATATTTACACTGTACAAAAAATTATGATAACAAGGTTCTAACGGTTGATTCTGGCAGAGGACACCAAAAAATGTATACGTGTATCGGCGTTTTGAAAGTTTACATCTGGGATTTATTATAGGGAGAGTTAAATTTCCCCCTTTTGCAGATAGCTATACTGACTCGACGTAGGATACCTTGTAGGGCTTTCGTTTAAGGTACTAGATGTATTTAGCACTTTTATATAAAACACCACGGTAAACATTTTTGTAGAACATTTTAACCCTTAACTCTTCTCACAATGGCTCTTTTTGTCCGTTACTTACAAAAGGGGCGAAAAGCTCCCGTTCAGCGGCGATATAGCGGCTTTAACTGTTCTACATAAATATTTACCGTGGTATTTTACATACAAGTGCTGAACACATCTAATACCTTAAACGTAAGGTTTACAAGATATCCCGCGAGGAGTCAGTATAACTATATGAAAGGGGGGGGGGGGGAATTTAATTCCTCCTAAAATAAATCCCAGATGTAAACTATCAAAACGTACGATGTACGTATACCGATGTATGAAAAATAAATATTTCATCATTACGGTCTGGATAATTCCGAAACCGTTGAGTATATAAAAAAAATATGGACGGCGTAAAGGTAATTTTATTATAAATTTTTTACTGATTTTTCTAATAAAGTTAGATTACCATTTCTTAAGTTATGATGAAATCGGTGGATCAGCCTCTTGAGAAACTAAAAAAAAACGTATCCATAGAATTTTAAATTTTATCTGTTTTTGTAGTGAGAGGGCCATAACACATCAAAAAAATATAGTGATGACTAAAAGAAAGTTGAATTGAGGACAAAATTTAAGACATTGACAAAATGTGTGACACTGTCGCTCATAGTGTCCTCAACAAAATTGGATTAAGACATTGTGACTCATTTTGTCCTCAACAGTTTTACTGAAGACAAAATGTATGACACTGTCGCTCATATTTTTCAACAATGTTCAATTGAGGACAAAGTTTAAGACATTGTCGCTCATATTGTCCTCAACAAAGTTAAATTGCAGACAAAATTTAAGACATTGTCGCTCATCTTACCTTCAAAGATTTTACTGCAGACAAAAAAAAACACGTAAGACACCGTCGCTCATATTGTCCTCAACAAAGTCGGCGTGAGAAAAAATTTGGGACAAAATGTAAGACATTATTCAACAATTTTACTGAAGACAAAACGTGAGATACTGTCTGTCGCTCATATTGTGGCCAACAAAATTGGATTGAGAACAAAATGTAAGATAATGTCGTTTATCTCGTCCTCAATAATTTTACTGAACACAAAACGTAAAACATTGTTGTTCATCTTGTCGTCAAAAGTGTTTAATATAAAGTAATATCAATGAATTTGTCGCTCAGGTTGTTCTGAACAACAATTTCCTTTAAATTTTCGACAATATCGAAAAACGATCTGTAATTGATGCTAAGTACACTAACAGCTTTTGTTATATATTACATAAACTATAAAAAGGAAGCTAGATTGCAGTTTTAGTATACCCTTCATATAAAGTACACTGAATCTAAACAACAAAAAAAAACTTCCTGCCGTTGGTTCAGTGACATTTTAAAAATTTCATGTTTCCAAGCCTGAGTTTTATATTAAACGAAACTTACCAGCTGCAATTAATGGGTGAATTATAATATGTGCAAGTAATTGGGCATACTTTGAGGCGTCCATTTATAAGGCAGGTGGTTATGGTTTTGAATTTTTATTTTTTGTAATTTTTTTAATTAATTGTGTAAATTGATCGTATCTTACCTGAAAGAAAGAAAAAATTAATTAATTAATACTTTAGTATATTTCTAGATATATTTTTATATGTATTACTGTATTATAGTTTTATTTACAAATATTGACAGCATACCTATTTTTTAACAGTATGTATAACCAGAAATCTATATATATTAAAATGAATCTGTGTTTGTATGTTTGTTTGTTTGTGTGTATGTTCCTTATAAGACGTAGGACGCCAAACGGTAATTTTCCTATATCTGTTCAACTATAAGAGTACGGCTCTTTAAATTCGATACACGTTATTCCTAGAATAACATGCAACTCCCATAAAAATATTGGTGGTATAGGAGGGGGAAACGGGTACCTCTCATACGTGGTAATTCTTAGTTTTCCTATATCTATACAACTATAAGAGTAAGGCTCTTTAAATTCGATACGCGTTATTCCTAGAATAACATGCAACTTTCAGAAAAATATTGGTGGTATAGTAGGCGGAAACGGGTACCTCCCATACGAGGTAATTCTTAATTTTCCTATATCTGTTCAACTATAAGAGTAAGGCTCTTTAAATTCGATATAACTTATCCTTAGGCTAAAATGCAAGTTCCACCAAAATATTGGTGGTATACGAGGGGGGAAACGGGTACCCCTCATACAAGGTAGTTCTTAATTTTCCTATATATATAGAACTATAAGAGCACGGCTCTTTCAATTTTCTTAGAATAACATGCAACTTCCAGCAAAATATTGGTGTTATGCGAGTGGGGACACGGGAACCCCCTTTACGAGGTAGTTCTTAATTTTCCTATATATTTACAACTATAAGAGAAAAGCTCTTTAAATTCGATGTGTGTTATTCTTAGAATAACGTACAATTTACAGCAAATTCTTGGCGGTATCCGTTACTTTTATTGGTGTTACTTTTATTTTATGAGAATGGGGTTAGCGAAGCACACCGGGTATGGCTAGTAAATTTATAGCCGAAAGTAACTTTTAAGTGTCTCGGGTGCATTTACACTTGATTGCTAATAAAATCAATATTTATCCATCGATTTTCATGGCATAAGGCTTATTTTTTTTGTAAGAGCCGTGTCCATAAGAACAACAGTTAAAAGGTAAAGTTTATTCAAATTGAAATTTTTTTTTGGGCTTTCAGAAAGTTTTTTTTTCATTTTGCAAGAAAAAGCATTTTTTTTCGATACTACGATACTATTTTCTGAATAACTCCGAAAGCGTTGATCAAATCAAAAAAACTATACTATAGTTTGAAGGTAATTTTGTCATGCATATTTTGACGGTTTGCTGATCGAAATCGAACATACCATTTTCGAGTTAGAGTCAAATATACTGATGTACCTAGGTGCGAAAATTAGTCATGCTCATTGAAAAAAAATCTGTACGTGATAGAAAAATTGAAAAAGAAATTTAATTTAGAGCATTACACAATTTGCATTGCACATATTTTTATTTAAAGGACATTTTCTTTGCAGACCAGTGTAATTGCTCCCTCGTTCCATTTTAAATTTTGAATGATTTCAGGCTTTTAAGTTGGGTATGGATGGTCCTTGGCTTATTTAACTACTATAGGTCGTTTTGGATAGCAAATATTTTTGTAGAATATTTTGTCCCGCTACATGGCCTCTAAAGGGCGTTGTTTTTGGCTTATTATTTTAAGAAAATTACAAAAAGACCAATACAATTGCGATCAACAAGAGGGTTAACATGTTCCACAAAAATGTTTTTCATGCTGTTTTACATAAAACTTTGGAACACATATTTTGCCTTAAACATAAGACTTGCAAGATTTCCTATCCCGATTACTAATTGTGAATAAGTATGAAATTAACCCTTAAACACATTTTAAGTTTTGTATGATTTCTGGCGTTCAAGTTGGGTCTGGAGCTTAGAAGTCTTTAAGTAAAATTTCATGGCAATTATTTTTGTTTTAATATATCGCCTTTGAAGGGAAGTTTTTTGCCCCTTTTTTTAGAAGAAGCCAAAAATACCCATACAATGAAGAGCTAGAGGGTTAAAATGTTTCACAAAATTATTTCTCGTGGTGTTTAACATAAAAATGCTGAACACATCTTATACCTTAAACGTAAGGTTTACAAGATTTTCTATGTCGAGTCACTATAACTACATATAGTATGTGCAAAAGGGAGGGAACTTTAACTCCCCTAAAATGATTCCCAGTTGTAAGCTTTCAAAACGCCGATACAGGTATATATTTTTTTGCTAACCCTTGCCATTTGATCGCTTATAGCGTGCATGTTGACATCAAGCTTTCAATACACAATTTCTCAGTGCAAAACATGTTCAAAATTTATTTGAGATTTCAGTTAATTATAATAAATTCATGAGCTAAACGTGATTTTTACTAATCAATTAAGCAGACAAGGCCTGAATTAGTAGGCTTCTTTCTGAACGCTTATTAGTTTGTGCTATTTGAAAAAATATTTATGACCATGAAAGAGATATTTGCAAAACTTTATCTGTTTTATCATATTAACAGATCATTTGGGGAGACATTATTTTCTTTGACAAACTATAAAAAAATGGCTTTCGCTTTTGATAACAAATTTTAACGATCCATTTTTACGGCCTATGCTTTTAAATTTTAAAAATTTATTCTTTGTATCAATGAAGTTAAAATATCTTTTAAATTATAGATAATTTACACAAATTTTGATTTGAATAATAAAATAAAAAAAACATAATTTGCATTTAGCCACTAAAAAACGCACAATTATTTAATTAATGAAATGTTTATAAAGAATCATTAAAATAAATGTAAAATCATAATTAAAATGAAATACACGATTTAGCAAATCACACAAACATGGAATTATTAAATAAATTGCATTAAAAATTATTGTTGGCTGGCTGCATAGTTAGTACACGACATCCATTCCTAAGTTATTTTCTTTTTTGTTTTGTTCTCTTCTTTTAATTATTGAAACGTACAGAGCCAGTACAGATTTCAATGCAACCGGTTCGAGGTAATTGAGTAAGAAAACAGAATTAAATTATATTAATTATTATGTACACCATTTCCATGTAAAATACTCTGATATGAAATAATATTGATGAGCTAAAACCGGCAAAACAACTTCACCGCTGAAAGTTTTAGAAAAATAACCATGATATTATTTATTGTCAGCGGTATCTAAGCAGTCAAAGTCGCATCTCGTACAACCTTAGCAGTTTTGATCCTCCACGTAAATACCACGTAAACTCTGCTCATGCGTGGTGCCCATCGTAGAGCCAACCCCACCAGCCAACCAAGTCTGCGGCATCGGCATTTTTGCCAGCACCAGGCAAAGATATAGAAATCTTGTAAGCCTTACTTTTAAAGTATAAGATGTGTTTAGTACTTTTGTGTAAAAACACAACGAAGAACTTTTTAACTCTTTGTTGAATCTCGGCCTTTTTGTTTATTTCTTACAAAAGGGATAAAAAACTGCCCTTCAGCGATGGTTTATCGAGCTGAAATGCTCTACTAAAATATTTGCCATAAAATTCTGTTAAGACATTTTAAAGGCACCAAAGCTCCAGACTCAACTTGAACGCTCGAAATCATTCAAAACTCAAAATGTGTTTAAGGGTTAATTTCGTACTTATTCAAATTTAGTACTCGGCATAGGATATCTTGAAAGTCTTACTTTTAAGTCTTACTTTTAAGATATAAGATGTGCTCAGCATTTTTATGTGAAACACCACAAGAAACAGTTCCGCGGAATATTTTAACCCTCTAACTCTTCGCTGTATGGGTCTTTTTGTTCCCTCATTGAAAGAGGAGTAAAAAACTCCCCTTCATCGGCGATATAGCGTACTAAAATGTTCTATAAAAATATTAGATATAAAATTATGGCAAAGACACCAAAGGATCACATCCAACTTGAACGTCAGAAATCGTTCAAAACTTAAAATGTGTTTAAAGGATAATTTCGTAGTTATGCACAATTCATGCTCGGCATAGGAAAACTTGTAAGCCTTACATTTAAGGTATAAAATGTTCTCAGTACTTTTATGTAAAACATCACGGGAAATATTTTTGTGGAACATTTTAGCCTACTATATCGCTGCTGAAATGGAGTTTTTTGCCCATTTTTTAAGAAAAGGACAAAAATCCCATACAACGAAGAGTTAGAGGGTTAATATGTTCCACAAAACTATTCCTATTTATATTTTAAAATATTTCAATTTTGCGTAAAAAAATATAGTTTTCATCATTGCGGCCTAAATAATTCCGAAACTATTGGGTATATAACAAAAATAATGTTCGAACGGCTTAAAGGTAATTTTATGCAAAGTTTTCTACTGGTTTTTGTTATAAAATTGGACACCCCGTTTATAAGTTATGATAAAATAAGTGAAAATATCAAATTTTAGAAAAATATTAATATAAAAAATTCATCTATAGAATTTAAAATTTCAAATATTTTCATAGTTACGGGACGATAACACATCAAAAAACGATATAGTATTGTTGCATAGTGTAATTTTTCGTTTAAAATTGATATGAAACAATGGTAAGTTTAAATCAGCCGCAGCAAACTTTCTCTGGTAATGCGAAGTTTGTCGGCTATTTATCGCCTATTTACATTTTCACAATACGAACATCAAAATAAACAACAACAAGTCACACAAATGAGCACAACAGTGAATTGCAGCAATGAACAAAGCATAGTAAACATTACACAGAAAAAATTATTAGCAACAAATTTTCAAACAAAAGTTTGTCTAAAAATAAATTTAATTTTCAGTAAATGTTCTTTACATATTCAATGAATTGTTTGTTTGACTCTTATTTAGGACGCAAACATAAAAAAAAATAAAACAAGAAAAATTGTGTCATAAAGAAACAACCCCACTAACGACATCCACACAAATAACAACAACAACAACGATAGCAAAAGGAATACGATTGTACCAAGTTTGTTTACTAAAGATTTTTGAGTGAATCAATTCGTTAATGTCGTTGCTTTAACTCTCATTCATTTGTTTAGAGTCTTTTGATAAACATTCAGACTTGAAGACATTTAACAAAGTGAAATTTCATAAATGCTTAATGGATGATGATGATGATTACCCAGACAAAAATTTTGTTTGATATATAACAAAAAATCCAGTAAATATTTTTCTTTGATTATGTAAACTATTTTGTTTAACATTTGTTGTTAGTATTTTTAGACTAATGGCGTTTTCTTTTCTACAAAAAAATGTTGCATTGTTTGCACTTTTCAATAAGAATTTGCAATATCCAAAGTTATAAATTAGTTTGGCTTAAGTTCATTTTTAATTTAATCTTTCCATCAAATTATTTTTTATTTAAGAAAGAAATTCTAAAGCGTGTATATATTGAACGTTCAAAGAAACATTTGGCTGTACGGAAGGTTGAACTGACAGCTGTTTCGTGACCACCAAGTCTACTAATATGAGTAGGATTTTCGCTACAGTGTTGTTGCCACTGTCAGTGGTAGAGTGGGTAAAGGACTCTGATGAGTAGACTTGGTGGTCACGAAACAGCTGTCAGTTCAACCTTCCGTACAGCCAAATTTTTCTTTGAATGTTCAATATATACACGCTTTAGAATTTCTTTCTTAAATAAAAAATAATTTGATCGAAAGATTAAATTAAAAATGAACTTAAGGCAAACTAATTTAATAACTTTGGATAAAAACCATACAGTTCGACTAAAAATTCATAACTCAATTATTAAAAACTCTAAAGGCACTTAGCTAAACATGAATGTGTACTGTTCCAAAAAACTTGGGCAAAAATAAACATTCAATAAAATCCCAGCATTGAGAAGATCGACGATATTCCACGCTGGTAAGACTGAAATGGAAAAAGCTTAAAAATAGTTGAACATGCTAAGAAAAAGACAGTTAGTGAAGTTCCGAACATTTAGACAAAGTTCAATAAGGTGCGACTCGCCACAAGATGGCGACAGTGTATTAATTAAGCTTACTAATATTAGTAGGATTTTCGCTACAGTGTTGTTGCCACTGTCAGTGGTAGTGTGGGTAAAGGACTCTGATGAGTAGACTTGGTGGTCACGAAACAGCTGTCAGTTCAACCTTCCGTACAGCCAAATTTTTCTTTGAATGTTCAATATATACACGCTTTAGAATTTCTTTCTTAAATAAAAAATAATTTGATCGAAAGATTAAATTAAAAATGAACTTAAGCCAAACTAATTTAATAACTTTGGATAAAAACCATACAGTTCGACTAAAAATTCATAACTCAATTATTTGCAATATAATAATTTTTCGAGGAACTGAATTTATTGGAACGTATTGTATCATCCCTTACGAAGGTATATTTTTCCTTTAAAGGAAAGCTAAATCGAGATTTTGTAATAAAAACTAAAAAATTTTAATTTTTTTCCAGAAAAGAAAACGCCATAATTGTTTTATTAATTCAGACAAAAATATTGTTTGATATTTTTCAAAAAATCCAGTGAATATTTTTCTTTGATTTAGTAAATTGTTTTGTATACAATTTGTAAATATTTTTAGAGAAATTGTTTTATAGATTTAAACAATTTGTTCACTGAAAAAAAGCTAGTTTTTTTCAATAAATCTATTGAGATATTTTTTTTCCATATTTACAAATTTGTTTGTAGGTCCGTTCCTAGACAAAATATTTACTATTTCATTGAATTCCTTTAAAGAAAATGAAATTTAGTTTTTTCTGTGTAACACACTTAAACAACAAGTTATTTCTCATAAATTAAATATGATTTGAAACTAAAACTGTGATATGTTGTATTTACATGGCTATTTGTTTTCTCTATGTAGCTTTTAAATATCTGGGCGAATTCACTTAATTGCTAATAAAATCATTTTTTATCCATAGATTTTCATGATATAAGGCTTATTTTAATCGTAACAGAACTACCTCTCCTTAAGATTAACAGTTAAAGTTTTAAGTTTTTGTGGTTTTAAATTTTTTGTGAACTTTCAGAAAGAAAAAAAAAATTTTTTTAATTTTGCATGAAAAGATAATTTTTTTTTACTAATTTATGAATAACTCCGAAAGCGTTGATTAAATAAAAAAACTTATTTAAGAAAGTTTAAAGGTAATTTTGGCATGCATATTTTGACGTTTTGTTGATCGAAATCGAGCACACCGTTCTCGGGTTCTAGGGTAAAATATACTGATGTACATAGTAAAAATATTAGTGAGTCCCATTATAAAAAAATCTGAAAAAGGATTTTAATTTAACGTATTAAACTCTGTATTGATTAAATAAAAAAAACTGATTTAAGAAAGTTTAAAGGTAATTTTGGCATGCATATTTTGACGTTTTGTTGATCGAAATCGAGCACACCGTTCTCGGGTTCTAGGGTAAAATATACTGATGTACATAGTAAAAATATTAGTGTGTCCCATTATAAAAAAATCTGAAAAAGGATTTTAATTTAACGTATTAAACTCTGTATTTTCCACTTGTTTTTATTTAAAGGACATTTTCCTTATAGACCAGTGTAATCCCTCCATAACAATAGAGAGAAAGTTTAGATATCATCGTTGATTTCGGCTTCCTTTCCTTTGGAAATAGTGTTAGATATTAAATTTAAAACAATACAAAAAAATCTTCAACATATCAATGAAAGTTGTTGTTAAAACGAAAATAGAACTAAAGCAAGAATTTCTTAATAGCAAATCAAAAGAATCAAAAGAATGTATCTGATGCTAATAACTGTCATCAGCAGTAGCAACCAACGGCATGTAGTAGCAGCTAAGGGCATTATTCATTTTAAACTTGAAACTACAAGATGCCAAAACAACCTGAAAGTTAAAAACAAAAGAATACGCACGCACCGACCGGCACACGTCAAACACAAACGATGATTTCAATAGACAATTTTAACATTTTGCTTTGATCACCGCTTAAGTTACAAAGCTCGATCAGAATTAAGCCAAAAACAAAGTTTATTTGTAAAAAAGAAACGTAACGATTAAGACGCATGCGCGCGCACTGTTTATATAACAAAAAAAACGTTTAAGTATTAAAGAGAAAACCAGAACTTCTAGTCCTTTTTGAGTTTTTAAAAATGTTTAGGATTTTATTGTCTATAACATTGATCGCGGTAATTTTAGGCCAGCAGAATATAAAAAATATGTTAAATTTGGGTCTTACGAATATTTTCAAACAAGCGCGTTACAATGATGGTGAGAATTGTTTTTTTTTTCTTTTTTTTTGGAGGCAAATTGCTTACACTGTGTAATGAATGTTAATGAAAAAACAAATAAAACAAAACAAAAAATATTATGTAAATAATTCATTAATTGTTTGTGTGTGTGTGTGTGTTTTTTTTTATTTTAGCACCCCGCCAAAATTCAGAATATGATTTTGTCATAGTTGGCGGCGGGCCAGCTGGTTGTGTCTTGGCCAATCGTTTGTCAGAGAATCCCAAATGGCAGGTTTATCTTATAGAAGCAGGCGGTTTGGAAGGCATTATACATCAAGTGCCAGCCATGGCGGCTTTTTTACAGGGCACCCATTCCAATTGGGGCTATAAATCGGTACCCCAAAAGTTGGCCTGTTTGGGCATGCATAAACATGAATGTGCATTGCCACGCGGCAAAGTTTTAGGTGGCACCAGCTCTATTAATTTTATGATCTATAATCGTGGCAATCGAAGAGATTTTGATAGATGGGCCGCCTATGGCAATGAAGGTTGGTCGTATCAAGATGTTTTGCCATATTTTCTCAAATCTGAAAATGCCCAGTTAAATGGATTGGAATATTCTAACTATCACAATCATTCGGGACCGCTTAATGTGGAGGATGTTAAATATAGAACAAAATATGTGCAAGCTTATATTAAGGCCGCTCAGCAAGCTGGTCATACTAAAACGGATTATAATGGTGAATCTCAAATGGGTGTTTCATATGTTCAGGCCAATACGCTCAAGGGACGTAGGCATAGTGCTTTTAGGGCCTACATAGAACCTATAAGGCATTTAAGAAAAAATTTACATATAGTAACGCTGGCTCGTGTTACCAAGGTTCTAATAGATGTCAAGACAAAAAGGGCTTATGGGGTAAGAGTGCTCTATCGCAATACTTTGTTTACCATAAGAGCACGCAAAGAAATTATATTATCAGCTGGAGCTTTTAATTCACCACAAATTCTTATGTTATCGGGCATAGGTCCAACTGATAATTTACAAGCCATTGGAGTACCTGTAGTAAAAGAATTGCCTGTTGGTAAAATAATGTATGATCATATGTGCCACTTTGGTCCCACTTTTATTACCAATACCACAGATCAAACAATATTTACTTCTAGACTAAATGCCAATGTTGTCAAATCCTATACCACTGGGGATCCCTCAACTATTTTATCTTCTATAGGAGGTGTAGAAGCTTTAACCTTTGTCAAGGTGGCAAATTCAAGTGAACCTAATGATATGCCAGATGTGGAATTTATAAATGTTGCCGGCAGTTTGGCCTCAGATGAGGGTACTGGTCTAACACAAGGAGCCAATTTTAAAACGGAAATTTATAATCAAGTATACAAGCCGCTAAGCGATTCGCAACAAGATCATTTCACTTTTCTCATAATGCAATTTCATCCGAAATCAAAGGGTCGTATATGGCTACACAATCGTAATCCTTTAGACTGGCCTCGTATAAATCCGAAATATTTCTCTAACTCGCAAGATGTAGAAGTTCTCTTGCAGGGCATTAAAGAAGCCATACGTATAACACAAATGCCTGCTATGCAACAAGTTGGTACACATTTGCACAACATACCCATACCAGGTTGTGAGGGTCATCAATTTGGCTCTGATAATTATTGGCGTTGTTCCATACGTGTCATGTCGTATACATTACATCATCAGGTGGCTACTTGTCGCATGGGTCCCGCTAATGATAGCACCACTGTTGTTAATGCTCAACTTCAAGTTCATGGTATTAATAGTTTGCGTGTTGTAGACACTAGTATCATACCATTCGCACCAACCTGTCATACAAATGCGGCATCGTTTATGATTGGAGAGAAGGCTGCAGATTTGATACGTTCAGTCGGGGTTGTAAAATGATTAGCAGCAAGCAGCAGTAGCAGTATTTTTTTACTTCTAAATTAAGATTTTGATTTTTATGTCTTTAGTTTGTTAAGATCTTCTACTAATTAAACACAAATTTATGCTTAAATAGAATTCGCTAATTTTATAATTTTTTTCGTAATAAAGGCGGTTATATTTAAAAGTGTTATAAGTCTTTTCAGCAGAAAAATCAAGTCAGCCATTGAAATTATTAGTTTGTAGCTATTTTTTATTTAAGTTTAATTTGTAATATACACAAAAAACAACACTGAACAATTTTTCAATTTGTATGGCTATTTTGATTGATTTTCAATGTCTAGTTCGAATAACACTGGTCGGCAAAAAAAAATTTCGGTACTTTAAATAAAAATAAGTGAACTACAAAGAGTTTAATGAGCTGAAATAAAATCCATTTACAGTTTTTTTCTATTACGTACAGATTTTTTTAAAGGGCTTGACTAATATTTCCAACAGGTGCATCAGCATTCGGGAAAGTTATTAACGATTTCAATCAGCAAAACGTTAAAAAATGGACGATAAAATAGCATTTGAACTTTCTTAATATAATATTTTGGTTTGTTCAACACTTTCTGAGTTATTAAAAAATTAGTATAAAAAAAAGTTAATTTTCATGCAAAAAAATTTTTTTTTCGATCTAAAAAATTATAAAAAAATTTTAAAACTGCAAAAACTTTACCCTTTAACTATTGTTCTTAAAGGCAGTTGTCTTACGCATAAAATAAGCCATATACGATAAAAATCGGTTGATAAATGTTGATTTTATTAGCTATTAAGTAAATATACCCAGACACTTAGAACAACAATAAATTTATGAGCGAAAATACATTTTAAGTGTATGGGTGTTTTCACTTAATTGCTAATAAAATCAACATTTATCCATGGATTTTCATGATATGTGGCTTATTCGGATCGTGAGACACCTGTCTTTAAGACCAATAGTTAAAAGGTAACGATTTTGCAGTTTTAAATTTTTTATGAGTTTTTAGAACAAAAACTTTTAATTTTGCAACAATTTTTTCGATACTAATTTGTGTATAACTTCTAAAAACTTGATCAAATTAAAGTACTTTATTGAAAGAGTTTGAAAGTAATTTTGCCACGAATATTTTTGAGTTTTGTTGATCGAAATCAGGTATATCGTTCGCGAGTTAGGGTGGAATATACTGATGTAACTAGAAAAAATATTAGTCATGACCATTTAAAAAAAAATATGTACGTGACAGAAAAAAAACTGAAAACGGGTTCTAGTTTAGCGCATTAAATTCTTTATATTCCACATATTTTTATTTAAAGGGCATTTTCTTTGCAGACTAGTGTTGTACCAAAATGAAATAACAAGGTCGTAACGACTGATTATGGTAGAGGGCACCAAAAAAAGTATAGACGTGTATTAGCGTTTTAAAATTTAGATCTGGGATTCAATTTAGACAGTTAAATTCTCCGCCATTTCACAGTTATATTGGGTGTTTTTTATTGAGGTATAGAACTTTAAGTTGGCATCACTTTTTTAACTGGCGGCCATTTTGTCAGCTGTCAAGTGATTAATATTTAGTTTGGTTTGCCATTTCA
The DNA here is from genome assembly GCA_956483635.1 of Panzeria rudis. Taxonomy (NCBI): domain Eukaryota; kingdom Metazoa; phylum Arthropoda; class Insecta; order Diptera; family Tachinidae; genus Panzeria; species Panzeria rudis. The sequence continues at coordinate 88,248,126 of OY101451.1, forward strand.
TCATGAACAGGTTGACAAAAGAACAACGCTTGCAAATCGTGCAAATTTATTTCGAAAATAATGGTTCAGTTCGCGAAGTTTACCGCAAGCAAAATCGCAAAATTTTGTTCAGTGATGAGGCTCATTTTTGGTTGAATGGCTACGTCAACAAGCAAAATTGCCGCATTTGGAGTGAAGAGAATCCACATGAGACCCTTGAGACGCCATTACATCCACAAAAACTGACTGTTTGGTGTGCTCTATGGGCTGGTGGCGTCATTGGGCCATACTTCTTCCGAAATAATGCTGGAGAGTCAGTTACCGTTAATGGAGACCGGTATAGAGCCATGATAACCGACTATTTTGTTCCCGAATTGGATGGCATGAATGTGGATGAGTTGTGGTTCCAACAAGACGGCGCTACATGCCACACAGCGCACGTCACAATCGATTTATTGAAGGAAACATTCGATGAGCGCATAATTTCGCGGAATGGACCTGTCAATTGGCCACCAAGATCGTGTGATTTGACACCATTGGATTATTTTCTTTGGGGATATGTGAAGTCGCTCGTCTACGCCAACAAACCAGAAACGTTAGGGGACTTGGAAGCCAACATTCGTGGCGTTATTGCCAACATACGGCCCCATATGCTCGAAAAAGTGGTTGAAAATTGGACCTGTAGAATTGGCTTTATTCGAGCCAGCCGCGGCGGCCACATGCCCGAAATCATATTTAAACATTAATGGCATAAAATTATCCTTCCAATAAAACCAAATTGATGGACATTAAAACGATTTTCTTGTGTTTTATTTCAATTCGAAGTTCTATACCTCTAAAAAAAACACCCGTTAGTAACGAAGCATAGGCAATCCTGTTAGCCTTATGTTTAAGGTATAAGTTATGCCCTTTCTTAAAAAAGGCGCAAAAAGCTCTCCTTAAGCGGCGATATAGCTGGTTAATTTCGTATTTATTTGCAATTAGTACTCGGCATAGGAAATCTTGTAAGCCCTGCGTTTAAGGCATGAGATGTGCTCAGCATTTTTATGTAAAACACAACGACGAACATTTTTGTGAAATATTTTAACGGTCTAACTCATCGCTGTATGTGTCCTTTTTCTCTTTTCTTAAAAAAGGGTAAAAAAAGTCCGCTTCAGCGGCGATAAACTGGGCTAAAAAGTTTTAGAAAAATATTCGCCATAAAATTTCGCTAAAAATTCTCAAAGCCATCCAAGCTTCAGTCTCAACTTGAATGCTAGAAATTCTTCAAAACTGAAAATGTGTGTTCAGAGTTAATTTCGTACTTATTCCTAATTAGCACTCGGCATAGGATATCTGGTAAGCCTTACGTTTAGGGTATAAGATATGTTCGGCACTATTATTGTAAGCACTACGACGAACATTTTTGTAGAAAATTTTAACCCTCTACCTCATAGCTGGATGGGCCTTTTTGTACCTATCTTAAAAAAAAGCCAAAAAAATTCCCCTTCAGCGGCGATATAGCGGGATAATATGTTTTAAAAAAATTTTCTCGTAGTGTGCTGAACACGTATTATAGCTTAAACGTAAGGCTTACAAGATTTCCTATGTCGCATAGTAATTAAGAGCTAATACGCCATTAAAACTTAAAAACATTTCAAGTTTTGATTGATTTCTGGCACTCAAGTTGAGTCTGGAGTTTAAGTGTCTTTGCGGACTTATAATAGAATTTTATGGCGAATATTTTTGTAGCACATTTTGACCCGCTATAACGCTGCTGAAAGGGAGTTTTTTCGTCTCGTTTTCAAGAAATAGACAAAAAGACCCATCAACGAAGAGTTAGAGGGTTAAAATATTCCACTAAAATAATCCTTGTAAGCATATCTGATACCTTAAATGTAAGGCTTATGAGATTTCCTACGTCGAGTACACAGAAAAAATTATCACCAAAAAATTCTCAAACAAAACTTTGCCTAAAAAAAAATTTCATTTTCAGTAAATGTTGTTTAATCAATCAATGAATTTTTCATTTGGCTTTTATTTAAGACGCAAACACCGAGACAAAACAACAAGAAAACGTAAAAAAACAACCTCAATGACGAAATACACACAAATAAAAACAACAACAATGATAGCAAAAGGGATACGATTGTACCAAGTTTGTTTACTGAAGATTTTTGAAGGAATCAATTCGTTAATATTGTTGCGTTCATTCTCATTCATTTTTTTAGAATCTTTAGGTAAAAACATTCAGAGTGGAACAAATTTAACAAAATGAGATTTCATAAATGCTTAATGGATGATGATGACTCAGACAAAAAGTTTGTTTGATTTATTACAAAAAAGGCCAGTAAATATTTTTGTTTAAATCAGTAAAGTATTTTGTTTAGTATTTGTAAGTATTTTTTAGACAAATTGTTTTATAAATTCAGGCAAAAATATTGTTTGATATATTACAGAAAATCCAGTAAATATTTTTCTTTGATTCAGTAAATTATTTTGCTTAGAATTTGTAAATATTTTTAGACAAATTACTTCATAGATTTCTACAATTTGTTTACTAAAAAAACATGATTTTTTCAATGAAATTGTTGAGATATTTTTGTCTATATTTGAAAATTTTTCTTTTGCAAGTCCGTTTCTAGACAAAATATTTCCTAATTCATTGAATTTCTTTACTGTAAACGAAATGTAGTTTTTTCTGTGTAGTAAATAAGAATTAGTACGCCATTAACTCTTAAACACATTTAAAATTTCGATTGATTTCTGTCGTTCAAATTAAATCTAGAGCTTAAGAGTATTTGAGGACTTATGGTAGAATTTTATAATAAATGTTTTTGTAGAAGATTTAAGCCCGCTATATCGTCGCTGAAAGGTAGTTTTTAGCCGCTTTTTATTAAAGCGATAAAAAGACCCGCACAACGATGAGTTAGAAGTTTAAAATGTTCTACAAAATTGTTTCTCGTGGTGTTTTATGTAAAAGTGCTGAGCATATCTTGTACTTTAAACGTAAAATTTACAAAATTTCCTGCGCCGAGTACTAATAGTGAATAAGTACGAAATTAACCCTTAAACACATTTTAAGTTTTGAATGATTTCTGGCATTCACCTTGAGTCGGAAATTTAGGACTGTTTGAATGAAGACTTATAGTAGAATTTGATTGCAAATGTTTTTGTAAAATATTTCACCCTGCTATATCACCGCTGGAGGGTCGGTTTTAGCCCTTTTTTAAAAAAAGCGACAAAAAGTGCCATAAAATTAATTTCAGATGTAAACTTTCAAAACGCCGACACACGTATATATTTTTTTTGCCCTCTGCCAGAATTAGCCGTCAGAAATATGTTGTTTTTTATTTTATTATTCTTCATTATTTTTTTTTTTGCTGTACAGTGTAATCAAAAGAAAACATTTTTAATTGAATTCAACAAGAAACAGAATATTTTTAACACATTAAAGCAACTAACCTTATTTTGTCATTTAATGAAGTACGAAATCGTAAAAATCGGTATAAAACTTCTCTTTTTATATGAAAGTCCGGTTTATAATTACAATCTACACCAGCGAATTGTGCAGAAAATTTATATGACAAGCCCTTAGTTATTTGAGTGATTTCATACAATTTACCTTTTACCTTCCCGCAATCTAAAAAGTGGAAGTTACGGATTTCACTCCGATTTTCGAAAACCGAGTTTTTACGACATTTTTATTTCAATCAATTGTAAAGAAAGTGATTGATTGTTGTGGCATTTAGTGAAAAGATGGAGAAAAGTACTAATAACTTTTTGAATGCCATCTGAACAATAATTAAAAAAAAAACTGCCCTCAACGTAAAATCATAAAATAGTAAAAGTTAGATAATACAAAACAAGTTGGAGGGCATTAATAAGCAACATGCGGCTAGAGTACAAAGAAAAAACTTTATTCACTATAAGCTTGTTATAAGTCAATTATATTTGTATTTAGGAAAGAAATAGACGAACGAACTCGAAATAAAAATGTAATAATCACAGCAGATGATAAGTATTAGCAAAACACATATTAATTATGGTCATAATTTAAATCGTTTCTTTTTTTTTCTTGTGAACACCGTGCTTACTTCCTAGAAGAGGAAAAAAAACGTTTATGGCCAGAGTTAAATGAGGTTATTAAACATTCTGTATGAATGCAGAAAATTTTTGGAACAAGTGATTGTTGAAATTGTTAAAGGTAATCAGGGTTAATTAAATAAGCTAAACACAAGTTTTTATGTAGAGCTGAAGTTTTAAGGCTGAAATTGCAGCGTCATATCGAACAAAGCAATCTGGTTGTTGTCTCGTGTTACAAGAATTTTCAATTTAAATTAATTTTGTTAACACAATAAAGAACAAGAGAAGTTGAAAAGCTTATGGCTGAGAAACATTTTATAAAATAAAATCAGTCCAACAATCGATCACATTAAAGAAGTGAGTGAGTGAAGTAAAGTAGAGCATGTCATGCCGGAGTTGTCGCAAAGCAATCTCTAGTTGGAGATGCAGCCGGCAAATTAATTTTTTTCCATCATCATACAAGACGACTCGCTCTAAATTACACTCAAAATGAGAAGCACCTTTCTTTAAAAGGATAATATATATGGATGCTTTTCAGCGAAATCCAAAAATATACGAAATATGTAACGATACATCAAGTGCATTTCATTCCGCTGTTTTCTAATTACATCAAGCCATATAGGCGTATATACGCCGCCACCAACTCTTCTGGTTCTCTCAAACACAAACAAGTTCGATCTACGATTGCATAATTGCTAAAATTTAGCTGATTCTCATTTCAAAGGCTTTTTGTCCTGTCCGTTGAAAGTATAGTAAAATAGTTCATAAAATAAACGCATAAATTTTAAAATGAAAACTGTATTAGCATGCATTAATAGATTATAAATAAATGCACATAAAATTTATTTTGTGTAAGACTGTTTATTATGTGTTAAAAATGAAGAACAAAAATACTATTTTTACTCTCTTCATACAAAATGGCGTGTCCGTAATGCATGCTGTTGATTTTCCACATTGAGAAACTATGAATTTTTCTAAAACGATATTAAATTTGTAACGGTTTTAGAATATTTGCATTTGCTTCTCTTATTTATGTGTGTGAAGATAAATTTGTCTAGTTAAATATGTTTTTTTTTATTATCGCATGCGATATTTTTATTTTCTATTGTACTGAATTTAGGACTTTTTCTACAAAAACGCTCACTGTTCCCAAACCCTTCTTCCTCGGCGAATCAAACCTAATGGACATTAAAGGCAATAGTTGGAGCTACCAAAATGCGTTTTTAGTTTTCCTAAATTGTATTTGTGAAATTTTTTATACGATTTTGAACACACGACTAAGGTTAAATATTCTCAAATATGAGTTGTTCAAGTAATATGCGCACTGTGCCCAAACGCTTCTTCCTCGGCGAATCAGACCAAGTGGATATTAAAGACAATGATTGTATCCTAGGCTCCACACTATTCGAAAATATAAGTCGTATTGTTCAATTGTATTTGTGAATTTTTTTACAAAACTTTGAAAATTGAACTTAAGTAAATTTTTTACTATCTCTGAGAGATTTTGGCCATGTGTGGGCACATCTCTACTTGTAGCTCATTGAACAATGCGACTTATATTTTCGAATAGTGTGGATCCTAGGCTACAATTTTCATATGGTCCACATGAGCTACAAGTAAAGATGTGCCCAAACATGCCCAAAATCTCTCAGAGATAGTAAAAAATTTACTTAAGTTCAATTTCCAAAGTTTTGTAAAAAATTCGCAGCATTTGGAAGCATCAGAATCCATTTGAACTTGGATGACAGACTTGGAATTACTGAATTGGAGTTACTGACTTGTAATAACTTACTTGGAATGACTGCTTGAAAGGACTGATTTGTAGTAACTGACTTGGAATAACTGACTTCGAATAACTGACTTGGAATGATTGGGTTGGAATGACTGACTTAAAATAACTGACTTGGAATGACTGACTAGTAATAACTGACTTGAAATAACTGACTTGTAATAACTGACTTGGAATAACTGACTTGAAATAACTGACTTCGAATAACTGACTTGGAATAACTGACTTAGAATAACTGACTTGGAATGACTGACTTGTAATAACTGACTTGGAATGACTGACTGAGAGTAACTGAATTGGAATGACTGACTTAGAATGACTGACTTGTAATAACTGACTTGATATAACTGATTTGTAATAAGTGACTTGGAATAACTGACGAAATAACTCACTTGGAATAACTGACTTGGTATAACTCACTTGGAATAACTGACTTGATGTAACTGACTTGGAATAACTGACTTGGACTGACTGACTTGGAATAACTGACTTAGAATAACTGAATTTAAGAACATTTTCTGGAGAAGATTAGTGGGCATTGTGGAGAAATGAAGATTTGTAGGGATATCCCACTACATACAAATGGTGCTCCAGGTAGTGGCCTAACTTGCAGAAAAGGTGGCATATCTGAATTAATTTCGTACCTTTGGATACATGAGTTAAAAAAAAACTTACGATATGACAACACAGTATGTCATATCGTTTTTTGTCATATCGTAAAAAATTGCTAAATATGGCATAGCTGATTCTAAGTCAAGGAAGAAGCCTGCTTATCTTCCAAGTGCCTGCTTCGCTTCTCCTCATAGGATGGTGCTATAGCCAATACGATCCTACCGTAATCAGCCTGATTTCAGCCACCTTAAGAGAGTTGGCATGACTGACTTAGAATAACTGAGATGGCATGACTGACTTGGAATAACTGAGGTGGCATGACTGACTTGGAATAACTAAGTTGGCATGACTGACTTGAAATAACTGACTTGGAATGACTGACTTGGAATAACTGACTAGGAATAACTGACTTGGAATAACTGACGTTAAATAACTGACTTGGAATAACTGACTTGGAATAACTGACTTGGAATAACTGACTGGGAATAACTGACTTGGAATAACTGACTTGGAATAACTGACTTTAAATAACTGACTTGGAATAACTGACTTGGAATAACTGACTTGGAATAACTGACTTGGAATAACTGACGTTAAATAACTGACTTGGAATAACTGACTTGGAATAACTGACTTGGAATAACTGACTGGGAATAACTGACTTGGAATAACTGACTTGGACTGACTGACTTGGAATAACTGACTTAGAATAACTGAATTTAAGAACATTTTCTGGAGAAGATTAGTGGGCATTGTGGAGAAATGAAGATTTGTAGGGATATCCCACTACATACAAATGGTGCTCCAGGTAGTGGCCTAACTTGCAGAAAAGGTGGCATATCTGAATTAATTTCGTACCTTTGGATACATGAGTTAAAAAAAAACTTACGATATGACAACACAGTATGTCATATCGTTTTTTGTCATATCGTAAAAAATTGCTAAATATGGCATAGCTGATTCTAAGTCAAGGAAGAAGCCTGCTTATCTTCCAAGTGCCTGCTTCGCTTCTCCTCATAGGATGGTGCTATAGCCAATACGATCCTACCGTAATCAGCCTGATTTCAGCCACCTTAAGAGAGTTGGCATGACTGACTTAGAATAACTGAGATGGCATGACTGACTTGGAATAACTGAGGTGGCATGACTGACTTGGAATAACTAAGTTGGCATGACTGACTTGAAATAACTGACTTGGAATGACTGACTTGGAATAACTGACTTGGAATAACTGACTTGGAATAACTGACGTTAAATAACTGACTTGGAATAACTAACATGGAATAACTGACTTGGAATAACTGACTGGGAATAACTGACTTCGAATAACTGACTTGGAATAACTGACTTTAAATAACTGACTGGGAATAACTGACTTAGAATAATTGACTTGGAATAACTGACTTTAAATAACTGACTTGGAATAACTGACTTGGAATAACTGACTTGGAATAACTGACTTGGAATAACTGAGTTGGAATAACTGACTTGGAATAACTGACTTGGAATAACTGACTTGGAATAACTGACTTTAAATAACTGACTTGGAATAACTGACTTGGAATAACTGACTTGGAATAACTGACTTGGAATAACTGACTTGGAATAACTGACGTTAAATAACTGACTTGGAATAACTGACTTGGAATAACTGACTTGGAATAACTGACTGGAAATAACTGACTTGGAATAACTGACTTGGAATAACTGACTTGGAATAACTGACTTGGAATAACTGACTTTAAATAACTGACTTGGAATAACTGACTTGGAATAACTGACGTTAAATAACTGACTTGGAATAACTGACTTGGAATAACTGACTTGGAATAACTGACTTGGAATAACTGACTTTAAATAACTGACTTGGAATAACTGACTTGGAATAACTGACTTGGAATAACTGACGTTAAATAACTGACTTGGAATAACTGACTTGGAATAACTGACTTGGAATAACTGACTGGAAATAACTGACTTGGAATAACTGACTTGGAATAACTGACTTGGAATAACTGACTTGGAATAACTGACTTTAAATAACTGACTTGGAATAACTGACTTGGAATAACTGACTTGGAATAACTGACTTGGAATAACTGACTTGGAATAACTGACGTTAAATAACTGACTTGGAATAACTGACTTGGAATAACTGACTTGGAATAACTGACGTTAAATAACTGACTTGGAATAACTGACTTGGAATAACTGTCGCACTGTCGCTCTGTCGCACTGTCGCTCTGTCGCACTGTCGCTCTGTCGCACTGTCGCTCTGTCGCACTGTCGCTCTGTCGTCCAGTACTCAGTCCAGTACTCAGTCCAGTACTCAGCCCAGTACTCAGTCCAGTACTCAGTCCAGTACTCAGTCCAGTACTCAGTCCAGTACGCAGTCCAGTACTCAGTCCAGTACTCAGTCCAGTACTCAATCCAGTACTCAGTCCAGTACTCAGTCCAGTACTCAGTCCAGTACTCAGTCCAGTACTCAGTCCAGTATTCAGTCCAGTACTCAGTCCAGTACTCAGTCCAGTACTCAGTCCAGTACTCAGTCCAGTACTCAGTCCAGTACTCAGTCCAGTACTCAGTCTAGTATTCAGTCCAGTACTCAGTCCAGTACTCAGTCCAGTACTCAGTCCAGTACTCAGTCCAGTACTCAGTCCAGTACTCAGTCCAGTACTCAGTCCAGGACTCAGTCCAGTACTCAGTCCAGTACTCAGGCCAGTACTCAGTCCAGTACTCAGTTCAGTACTCAGCCCAGTATTCAGTCCAGTACTCAGTGCAGTACTCAGTCCAGTACTCAGTCCAGTACTCAGTCCAGTACTCAGTCCCGTACTCAGTCCAGTACTCAGTCCAGTACTCAGCCCAGTACTCAGTCCAGTACTCAGTCCAGTACTCAGCCCAGTACTCAGTCCAGTACTCAGCCCAGTACTCAGCCCAGTACTCAGTCCAGTACTCAGTCCAGTACTCAGTCCAGTACTCAGTCCAGTACTCAGTCCAGTACTCAGTCCAGTACTCAGTCCAGTACTCAGTCCAGTACTCAGTCCAGTACTCAGTCCAGTACTCAGTCCAGTACTCAGTCCAGTACCCAGTCCAGTACTCAGTCCAGTACTCAGTCCAGTACTCAGTCCAGTACTCAGTCCAGTACTCAGTCCAGTACTCAGTCCAGTACTCAGTCCAGTACTCAGTCCAGTACTCAGTCCAGTGCTCAGTCAAGTACTCAGTCCAGTACTTAGTCCAGTACTCAGTGCAGTACTCAGTCCAGTACTCAGTCCAGTACTCAGTCCAATACTCAGTCCAGTACTCAGTCCAGTACTCAGTCCAGTACTCAGTCCAGTACTCAGTCCAGTACTCAGTCCAGTACTCAGTCCAGTACTCAGTCCAGTACTCAGTCCAGTACTCAGTCCAGTACTCAGTCCAGTACTCAGTCCAGTACTCAGTCCAGTACTCCGTCCAGTACTCAGTCCAGTACACAGTCCAGTACCCAGTCCAGTACACAGTCCAGTACTCAGTCCAGTACTCAGAACAGTACTCAGTCCAGTACTCAGTCCAGTACTCAGACCAGTACTCAGACCAGTACTCAGTCCAGTACTCAGTCCAGTACTCAGTCCAGTACTCAGTCCATTACTCAGTCCAGTACTCAGTCCAGTACTCAGACCAGTACTCAGTCCAGTACTCAGTCCAGTACTCAGTCCAGTACTCAGTCCAGTACTCAGTCCAGTACTCAGTCCAGTACTCAGTCCAGTACTCAGTCCAGTACTGAGTCCAGTACTCAGTTCAGTACTCAGCCCAGTACTCAGCCCAGTACTCAGTCCAGTACTCAGTCCAGTACTCAGTCCAGTACTCTGTCCAGTACTCAGTCCAGTACTCAGTCCAGTAATCAGTCCAGTACTTAGTCCAGTACTCAGTCCAGTACTCAGTCCAGTACTCAGTCCAGTACTCAGTCCAGTACTCTGTCCAGTACTCAGTCCAGTACTCAGTCCAGTACTCAGTCCAGTACTCAGTCCAGTACTCAGTCCAGTACTCAGTCCAGTACTCAGTCCAGTACTCAGTCCAGTACTCAGTCCAGTAGTCAGTCCAGTACTCAGTCCAGTACTAAGTCCAGTACTCAGTCCAGTACTCAGTCCAGTACTCAGTCCAGTACTCAATTCAGTACTCAGTCCAGTACTCAGTCCAGTACTCAGTCCAGTACTCAGTCCAGTACGCAGTCCAGTACTCAGTCCAGTACTCAGTCCAGTACTCAACCCACTACTTAGTCCAGTACTCAGTCCAGTACTCAGTCCAGTACTCAGTCCAGTACAAAGTCCAGTACTCAGTCCAGTACTCAGTCCAGTATTCAGTTCAGCACTCAGCCCAGTACTCAGCCCAGTATTCAGTCCAGTAATAAGTCCATTACTCAGTCCAGTACTCAGTCCAGTACTCAGTCCAGTACTCAGTCCAGTACTTAGTCCAGTACTCAGTCCAGTACTCAGTCCAGTACTCAGTCCAGTCCTCAGTCCAGTACTCAGTCCAGTACTCAGTCCAGTACTCAGTCCAGTACTCAGTCCAGTACTCAATCCAGTACTCAGTCCAGTACTCAGTCCAGTACTCAGTCCAGTACTCAGTCCAGTACTCAGTCCAGTACTTAGTCCAGTACTCAGTCCAGTACTCGGTCCAGTACTCAGTCCAGTACTCAGTCCAGTACTCAGTCCAGTACTCAGTCCAGTACTCAGTCCAGTACTCAGTCCAGTACTCAGTTCAGTACTCAATCCAGTACTCAGTTCAGTACTCAATCCAGTACTCAGTCCAGTACTCAGTCCAGCACTCAGTCCAGTACTCAGTCCACTACTCAGTCCAGTAGTCAGTCCAGTACTCAGTCCAGTACTCAGTCCAGTACTCAGTCCAGTACTGAGTCCAGTACTCAGTCCAGTACTTAGTCCAGTACTCAGTTCAATACTCAGTCCAGTACTCAGTCCAGTACTCAGTCCAGTACTCAGTCCAGTACTCAGTCCAGTACTCAATCCAGTACTCAGTCCAGTACTCAGTCCAGTACTCAATCCAGTACTCAGTCCAGTACTCAGTCCAGTACTCAGTCCAGTACTCAGTCCAGTACTCAGTACAGTACTTAGTCCAGTACTCAGTCCAGTACTCAGTCCAGTACTCAGTCCAGTACTCAGTCCAGTACTCAGTCCAGTACTCAGTCCAGTATTCAGTCCAGTACTCAGTCCAGTACTCAGTCCAGTACTCAGTCCAGTACTCAGTCCAGTACTCAATCCAGTACTCAGTCCAGTACTCAGTCCAGTACTCAGTCCAGTACTCAGTCCAGTACTCAGTCCAGTACTCAGTCCAGTACTCAGTCCAGTACTCAGTCCAGTACTCAGTCCAGTACTCAGTCCAGTACAAAGTCCAGTACTCAGTCCAGTACTCAGTCCAGTATTCAGTTCAGCACTCAGCCCAGTACTCAGCCCAGTATTCAGTCCAGTAATCAGTCCATTACTCAGTCCAGTACTCAGTCCAGTACTCAGCACAGTACTCAGTCCAGTACTCAGTCCAGTACTCAGTCCAGTACTTAGTCCAGTACTCAGTCCAGTACTCAGTCCAGTACTCAGTCCAGTACTCAGTCCAGTACTCAGTCCAGTACTCAGTCCAGTACTCAGTCCAGTACTCAGTCCAGTACTCAGTCTAGTACTCAATCCAGTACTCAGTCCAGAACTCAGTCGAGTACTCAGTCCAGTATTCAGTCTAGTTCTCAATCCAGTACTCAGTCCAGTACTCAGTCCAGTACTCAGTCCAGTACTCAGTCCTGTACTCAGTCCAGTACTCAGTCCAGTACTCAGTCCAGTACACAGTCCAGTACTCAGTCGAGTACTCAGTCCAGTACTCAATCCAGTACTCAGTCCAGTACTCAGACCAGTACTCAATCCACTACTCAGTCCAGTACTCAGTCCAGTACTCAGTCCAGTACTCAGTCCAGTACTCAGTCCAGTACTCAGTCCAGTACTCAGTTCAGTACTCAGTCCAGTACTCAGTCCAGTACTCAGTCCAGTACTCAGTCCAATATTCAGTCCAGTACTCAGTCCGGTACTCAGTCCAGTACTCAGTCCAGTAGTCAGTCCAGTACTCAGTCCAGTACTCAGTCCATACTCAGTCCAGCACTCAGTCCAGTACTCAGTCCAGTACTCAGTCCAGTACTCAGTCCACTAGTCAGTCCAGTACTCAGTCCAGTACCCAGTCCAGTACGCAGTCCATTACTCAGTCCAGTACTCAGTCCAGTACTCAGTCCAGTACTCAGTCCAGTACTCAGTCCAGTACTCAGTCCAGTACTCAGTCCATTACTCAGTCCAGTACTCAGTCCAGTACTCAGTCCAGTACTCAGTCCAGTACTCAGTCCAGTACTCAGTCCAGTACTCAGTCCAGTACTTAATCCAGTACTCAGTCCAGTACTCAGTCCAGTACTCAGTCCAGTACTCAGTCCAGTACTCAGTCCAGTACTCAGTCCAGAACTCAGTCCAGTACTCAGTCCAGTACTCAGTCTAGTACTCAGTCCAGTACTCAGTCCAGTACTTAGTCCAGTACTCAGTCCAGTACTCAGTCCAGTACTCAGTCCAGTACTCAGTCCAGTACTCAGCCCAGTACTCAGCCCAGTACTCAGTCCAGTACTCAGTCCAGTACTCAGTCCAGTACTAACTCCAGTACTCAGTCCACTACTCAGTCCAGTACTCAGTCCAGTATTTAGTCTAGTACTCAGTCCAGTATTCAGTCCAGTACTCAGTCCAGTACTAAGTCCAGTACTCAGTCCAGTACTCAGTCCAGTACTCAGTCCAGTACTCAGTCCAGTACTCAGTCCAGTACTCAGTCCAGTACTCAGTCCAGTACTCAGTCCAGTACTCACTCCAGTACTCACTCCAGTACTCACTCCAGTACTCAATCCAGTACTCAGTCCAGTACTCAGTCCAGTACTCAGTCCAGTACTCAGTCCAGTACTCAGTCCAGTACTCAGTCCAGTACTCAGTCCAGTACTCAGTCCAGTACTCAGTCCAGTACTCAGTCCAATACTCAGTCCAGTACTCAGTCCAGTACTCAGGCCAGTACTCAATTCCAGTACTCAGTCCAGTAATCAGTCCAGTACTCAGTCCAGTACTCAGTCTAGTACTCAGTCCAGTACTCAGTCCAGTAATCAGTCCAGTACTTAGTCCAGTACTCAGTCCAGTACTCAGTCCAGTACTCAGTCCAGTACTCAGTCCAGTACTCAGTCTAGTACTCAGTCCAGTACTCAGTCCAGTACTCAGTCCAGTACTCAGTCCAGTGCTCAGCCCAGTACTCAGTCCAGTACTCAGTCCAGTACTCAGTTCAGTACTCAGCCCAGTACTCAGCGCAGTACTCAGTCCAGTACTCAGTCCAGCACTCAGTCCAGTACTCAGTCCAGTACTTAGCCCAGTACTCAGTCCAGTACTCAGTCCAGTACTCAGCCCAGTACTCAGTCCAGTACTCAGTCCAGTACACAGTCTAGTACTCAGTCCAGTACTCGGTCCAGTACTCAGTCCAGTACTGAGTCCAGTACTCAGTCCAGTACTCAGTCCAGTACTCAGTCCAGTACTCAGTCCAGTACTCAGTCCAGTACTCAGTCCAGTACTCAGTCCAGTACTCAGTCCAGTAATCAGTCCAGTACGCAGTCCAGTACGCAGTCCAGTACTCAGTCCAGTACTCAGTCCAGTACTCAGTCTAGTAGTCAGTCCAGTACTCAGTCCAGTACTCAGTCCAGTACTCAGTCCAGTACTCAGTCCAGTACTCAGTCCAGTACTCAGTCCAGTACTCAGTCCAGTACTCAGTCCAGTACTCAGTCCAGTACTCAGTCCAGTACTCAGTCCAGTACTCAGTCCAGCACTCAGTCCAGTACTCAGTCCAGTAGTCAGTCCAGTACTTAGCCCAGTAATCAGTCCAGTACTCAGTCCAGTACTCAGTCCAGTACGCAGTCCAGTACGCTGTCCAGTACTCAGTCCAGTAATGAGTCCAGTACTGAGTGCAGTAATCAGTCCAGTACTCAGTCCAGTACTCAGTCCAGTACTCAGCCCAGTACTCAGTCCAGTACTCAGTCCAGTACACAGTCCAGTACTCAGTCCAGTACTCAGTCCAGTACTCAGTCCAGTACTGAGTCCAGTACTGAGTCCAGTAATCAGTCCAGTACTCAGTCCAGTACTCAGTCCAGTACTCAGTCCAGTACTCAGTCCAGTACTCAGTCGAGTACTCAGTCCAGTACTCAATCCAGTACTCAGTCCAGTACTCAGTCCAGTACTCAATCCAGTACTCAGTCCAGTACTCAGTCCAGTACTCAGTCCAGTACTCAGTCCAGTACTCAGTCCAGTACTCAGTCCAGTACTCAGTCCAGTACTCAGTCCAGCACTCAGTCCAGTACTCAGTCCAGTACTCAGTCCAGTACTCAGTCCACTACTCAGTCCAGTACTCAGTCCAGTACTCAGTCCAGTACTCAGTCCAGTACTCAGTCCAGTACTCAGTCCAGTACTGAGTCCAGTAATCAGTCCAGTACTCAGTCCAGTACTCAGTCCAGTACTCAGTCCAGTACTCAGTCCAGTACTCAGTCCAGTACTCAGTCCAGTACTGAGTCCAGTACTCAGTCCAGTACTCAGTCCAGTACTCAGTCCAGTACTCAGTCCAGTACTCAGTCCAGTACTCAGTCCAGTACTCAGTCCAGTACTCAGTCCAGTAGTCAGTCCAGTACTCAGTCCAGTACTAAGTCCAGTACTCAGTCCAGTACTCAGTCCAGTACTCAGTCCAGTACTCAATTCAGTACTCAGTCCAGTACTCAGTCCAGTACTCAGTCCAGTACTCAGTCCAGTACGCAGTCCAGTACTCAGTCCAGTACTCAACCCACTACTTAGTCCAGTACTCAGTCCAGTACTCAATCCAGTACTCAGTCCAGTACTCAGTCCAGTACTCAGTCCAGTATTCAGTTCAGCACTCAGCCCAGTACTCAGCCCAGTATTCAGTCCAGTAATCAGTCCATTACTCAGTCCAGTACTCAGTCCAGTACTCAGCATAGTACTCAGTCCAGTACTCAGTCCAGTACTCAGTCCAGTACTTAGTCCAGTACTCAGTCCAGTACTCAGTCCAGTACTCAGTCCAGTACTCAGTCCAGTACTCAGTCCAGTACTCAGTCCAGTACTCAGTCCAGTACTCAGTCCAGTACTCAGTCCAGTACTCAATCCAGTACTCAGTCCAGTACTCAGTCCAGTACTCAGTCCAGTACTCAGTCCAGTACTCAGTCCAGTACTCACTCCAGTACTTAGTCCAGTACTCAGTCCAGTACTCGGTCCAGTACTTAGTCCAGTACTCAGTTCAATACTCAGTCCAGTACTCAGTCCAGTACTCAGTCCAGTACTCAGTCCAGTACTCAGTCCAATACTCAGTCCAGTACTCAGTCCAGTACTCAGTCCAGTACTCAGTCCAGTACTCAGTCCAGTACTCAGTCCAGTACTCAATCCAGTACTCAGTCCAGTACTCAGTCCACTACTCAGTCCAGTAGTCAGTCCAGTACTCAGTCCAGTACTCAGTCCAGTACTCAGTCCAGTACTCAGTCCAGTACTGAGTCCAGTACTCAGTCCAGTACTTAGTCCAGTACTCAATTCAATACTCAGTCCAGTACTCAGTCCAGTACTCAGTCCAGTACTCAGTCCAATACTCAGTCCAGTACTCAGTCCAGTACTCAGTCCAGTACTCAGTCCAGTACTCAGTCCAGTACTCAGTCCAGTACTCAGTCCAGTACTCAGTCCAGTACTCAGTCCAGTACTCAGTCCAGTACTCAGTACAGTACTCAGTCCAGTACTCAGTCCAGTACTCAGTCCAGTACTCAGTCCAGTACTCAGTCCAGTACTCAGTCCAGTACTCAGTCCAGTTTTCAGTCCAGTATTCAGTCAAGTACTCAGTCCAGTACTCAGTCCAGTACTCAATCCAGTACTCAGTCCAGTACTCAGTCCAGTACTCAGTCCAGTACTCAGTCCAGTACTCAGTCCAGTACTCAGTCCAGTACTCAGTCCAGTACAAAGTCCAGTACTCAGTCCAGTACTCAGTCCAGTATTCATTTCAGCACTCAGCCCAGTACTCAGCCCAGTATTCAGTCCAGTAATCAGTCCATTACTCAGTCCAGTACTGAGTCCAGTACTCAGCACAGTACTCAGTCCAGTACTCAGTCCAGTACTCAGTCCAGTACTTAGTCCAGTACTCAGTCCAGTACTCAGTCCAGTACTCAGTTCAGTACTCAGTCCAGTACTCAGTCCAGTACTTAGTCCAGTACTCAGTCCAGTACTCAGTCCAGTACTCAGTCCAGTACTCAGTCCAGTACTCAGTCCAGTACTCAGTCCAGTACTCAGTCCAGTACTCAGTTCAGTACTCAGTCCAGTACTCAGTCCAGTACTCAGTCCAGTACTCAGTCCAGTATTCAGTCCAGTACTCAGTCCAGTACTCAGTCCAGTACTCAGTCCAGTACTCAGTCCAGTACTCAGTCCAGTACTCAGTCCAGTACTCAGTCCAGTACTCAGTCCAGTACTCAGTCCAGCACTCAGTCCAGTACTCAGTCCAGTACTCAGTCCAGTACTCAGTCCACTAGTCAGTCCAGTACTCAGTCCAGTACCCAGTCCAGTACGCAGTCCATTACTCAGTCCAGTACTCAGTCCAGTACTCAGTCCAGTACTCAGTCCAGTACTCAGTCCAGTACTCAGTCCATTACTCAGTCCAGTACTCAGTCCAGTACTCAGTCCAGTACTCAGTCCAGTACTCAGTCCAGTACTCAGTCCAGTACTTAATCCAGTACTCAGTCCAGTACTCAGTCCAGTACTCAGTCCAGTACTCAGTCCAGTACTCAGTCCAGAACTCAGTCCAGTACTCAGTCCAGTACTCAGTCTAGTACTCAGTCCAGTACTCAGTCCAGTACTTAGTCCAGTACTCAGTCCAGTACTCAGTCCAGTACTCAGTCCAGTACTCAGTCCAGTACTCAGCCCAGTACTCAGCCCAGTACTCAGTCCAGTACTCAGTCCAGTACTCAGTCCAGTACTCAGTCCAGTACTAACTCCAGTACTCAGTCCACTACTCAGTCCAGTACTCAGTCCAGTATTTAGTCCAGTACTCAGTCCAGTATTCAGTCCAGTACTCAGTCCAGTACTAAGTCCAGTACTCAGTCCAGTACTCAGTCCAGTACTCAGTCCAGTACTCAGTCCAGTACTCAGTCCAGTACTCAGTCCAGTACTCAGTGCAGTACTCAGTCCAGTACTCACTCCAGTACTCACTCCAGTACTCAGTCCAGTACTCAGTCCAGTACTCAGTCCAGTACTCAGTCCAGTACTCAGTCCAGTACTCAGTCCAGTACTCAGTCCAGTACTCAGTCCAGTACTCAGTCCAGTACTCAGTCCAGTACTCAGTCCAGTACTCAGTCCAGTACTCAGTCCAGTACTCAGTCCAGTACCCAGTCCAGTACTCAGTCCAGTACTCAGTCCAATACTCAGTCCAGTACTCAGTCCAGTACTCAGGCCAGTACTCAATTCCAGTACTCAGTCTAGTAATCAGTCCAGTACTCAGTCCAGTACTCAGTCCAGTACTCAGTCTAGTACTCAGTCCAGTACTCAGTCCAGTAATCAGTCCAGTACTCAGTCCAGTACTCAGTCCAGTACTCAGTCCAGTACTCAGTCCAGTACTCAGTCCAGTACTCAGTCCAGTACTCAGTCCAGTACTCAGTCCAGTGCTCAGCCCAGTACTCAGTCCAGTACTCAGTTCAGTACTCAGCCCAGTACTCAGTCCAGTACTCAGTCCAGTACTCAGTCCAGTACTCAGTCCAGTACTCAGTCCAGTACTCAGTCCAATACTCAGTCCAGTACTCAGTCCAGTACTCAGGCCAGTACTCAATTCCAGTACTCAGTCTAGTAATCAGTCCAGTACTCAGTCCAGTACTCAGTCCAGTACTCAGTCTAGTACTCAGTCCAGTACTCAGTCCAGTAGTCAGTCCAGTACTCAGTCCAGTACTCAGTCCAGTATTCAGTCCAGTACTCAGTCCAGTACTCAGTCCAGTACTCAGTCCAGTACTCAGTCCAGTACTCAGTCCAGTACTCAGTCCAGTACTCAGTCCAGTACTCAGTCCAGTACTCAGTCCAGCACTCAGTCCAGTACTCAGTCCAGTACTCAGTCCAGTACTCAGTCCACTAGTCAGTCCAGTACTCAGTCCAGTACCCAGTCCAGTACGCAGTCCATTACTCAGTCCAGTACTCAGTCCAGTACTCAGTCCAGTACTCAGTCCAGTACTCAGTCCAGTACTCAGTCCATTACTCAGTCCAGTACTCAGTCCAGTACTCAGTCCAGTACTCAGTCCAGTACTCAGTCCAGTACTCAGTCCAGTACTTAATCCAGTACTCAGTCCAGTACTCAGTCCAGTACTCAGTCCAGTACTCAGTCCAGTACTCAGTCCAGAACTCAGTCCAGTACTCAGTCCAGTACTCAGTCTAGTACTCAGTCCAGTACTCAGTCCAGTACTTAGTCCAGTACTCAGTCCAGTACTCAGTCCAGTACTCAGTCCAGTACTCAGTCCAGTACTCAGCCCAGTACTCAGTCCAGTACTCAGTCCAGTACTCAGTCCAGCACTCAGTCCAGTACTCAGTCCAGTACTCAGTCCAGTACCCAGTCCACTAGTCAGTCCAGTACTCAGTCCAGTACCCAGTCCAGTACGCAGTCCATTACTCAGTCCAGTACTCAGTCCAGTACTCAGTCCAGTACTCAGTCCAGTACTCAGTCCAGTACTCAGTCCATTACTCAGTCCAGTACTCAGTCCAGTACTCAGTCCAGTAGTCAGTCCAGTACTCAGTCCAGTACTTAATCCAGTACTCAGTCCAGTACTCAGTCCAGTACTCAGTCCAGTACTCAGTCCAGTACTCAGTCCAGAACTCGGTCCAGTACTCAGTCCAGTACTCAGTCTAGTACTCAGTCCAGTACTCAGTCCAGTACTTAGTCCAGTACTCAGTCCAGTACTCAGTCCAGTACTCAGTCCAGTACTCAGCCCATTACTCAGCCCAGTACTCAGTCCAGTACTCAGTCCAGTACTCAGTCCAGTACTCAGTCCAGTACTAACTCCAGTACTCAGTCCACTACTCAGTCCAGTACTCAGTCCAGTATTTAGTCCAGTACTCAGTCCAGTATTCAGTCCAGTACTCAGTCCACTAGTCAGTCCAGTACTCAGTCCAGTACCCAGTCCAGTACGCAGTCCATTACTCAGTCCAGTACTCAGTCCAGTACTCAGTCCAGTACTCAGTCCAGTACTCAGTCCAGTACTCAGTCCATTACTCAGTCCAGTACTCAGTCCAGTACTCAGTCCAGTACTCAGTCCAGTACTCAGTCCAGTACTTAATCCAGTACTCAGTCCAGTACTCAGTCCAGTACTCAGTCCAGTACTCAGTCCAGTACTCAGTCCAGAACTCGGTCCAGTACTCAGTCCAGTACTCAGTCTAGTACTCAGTCCAGTACTCAGTCCAGTACTCAGTCCAGTACTCAGTCCAGTACTCAGTCCAGTACTCAGTCCAGTACTCAGCCCAGTACTCAGCCCAGTACTCAGTCCAGTACTCAGTCCAGTACTCAGTCCAGTACTCAGTCCAGTACTAACTCCAGTACTCAGTCCACTACTCAGTCCAGTACTCAGTCCAGTATTTAGTCCAGTACTCAGTCCAGTATTCAGTCCAGTACTCAGTCCAGTACTAAGTCCAGTACTCAGTCCAGTACTCAGTCCAGTACTCAGTCCAGTACTCAGTCCAGTACTCAGTCCAGTACTCAGTGCAGTACTCAGTCCAGTACTCACTCCAGTACTCACTCCAGTACTCAGTCCAGTACTCAGTCCAGTACTCAGTCCAGTACTCAGTCCAGTACTCAGTCCAGTACTCAGTCCAGTACTCAGTCCAGTACTCAGTCCAGTACTCAGTCCAGTACTCAGTCCAGTACTCAGTCCAGTACCCAGTCCAGTACTCAGTCCAGTACTCAGTCCAATACTCAGTCCAGTACTCAGTCCAGTACTCAGGCCAGTACTCAATTCCAGTACTCAGTCTAGTAATCAGTCCAGTACTCAGTCCAGTACTCAGTCCAGTACTCAGTCTAGTACTCAGTCCAGTACTCAGTCCAGTAATCAGTCCAGTACTCAGTCCAGTACTCAGTCCAGTACTCAGTCCAGTACTCAGTCCAGTACTCAGTCCAGTACTCAGTCCAGTACTCAGTCCAGTACTCAGTCCAGTACTCAGTCTAGTACTCAGTCCAGTACTCAGTCCAGTACTCAGTCCAGTACTCAGTCCAGTGCTCAGCCCAGTACTCAGTCCAAAACTCAGTTCAGTACTCAGCACAGTACTCAGCGCAGTACTCAGTCCAGTACTCAGTCCAGCACTCAGTCCAGTACTCAGTCCAGTACTTAGCCCAGTACACAGTCCAGTACTCAGTCCAGTACTCAGCCCAGTACTCAGTCCAGTACTCAGTCCAGTACACAGTCCAGTACTCAGTCCAGTACTCGGTCCAGTACTCAGTCCAGTACTGAGTCCAGTACTCAGTCCAGTACTCAGTCCAGTACTCAGTCCAGTACTCAGTCCAGTACTCAGTCCAGTACTCAGTCCAGTACTCAGTCCAGTAATCAGTCCAGTACGCAGTCCAGTACTCAGTCCAGTACTCAGTCCAGTACTCAGTCTAGTAGTCAGTCCAGTACTCAGTCCAGTACTCAGTCCAGTACTCAGTCCTGTACTCAGTCCAGTACTCAGTCCAGTACTCAGTCCAGTACTCAGTCCAGTACTCAGTCCAGTACTCAGTCCAGTTCTCAGTCCAGTACTCAGTCCAGCACTCAGTCCAGTACTCAGTCCAGTAGTCAGTCCAGTACTTAGCCCAGTAATCAGTCCAGTACTCAGTCCAGTACTCAGTCCAGTACTCAGTCCAGTACGCAGTCCAGTACGCAGTCCAATACTCAGTCCAGTACTGAGTCCAGTACTGAGTGCAGTAATCAGTCCAGTACTCTGTCCAGTACTCAGTCCAGTACTCAGCCCAGTACTCAGTCCAGTACTCAGTCCAGTACACAGTCCAGTACTCAGTCCAGTACCCAGTCCAGTACTCAGTCCAGTACTGAGTCCAGTAATCAGTCCAGTACTCAGTCCAGTACTCAGTCCAGTACTCAGTCCAGTACTCAGTCCAGCACTCAGTCCAGTACTCAGTCCAGTACTCAGTCCAGTACTCAGTCCACTACTCAGTCCTGTACTCAGTCCAGTACTCAGTCCAGTACTCAGTCCAGTACTCAGTCCAGTACTCAGTCCAGTACTCAGTCCAGTACTCAGTCCAGTACTCAGTCCAGTACTCAGTCCATTACTCAGTCCAGTACTCAGTCTAGTACTCAGTCCATTACTCAATCCAGTACTCAGTCCAGTACTCAGTCCAGTACTCAGTCCAGTACTCAGTCCAGTACTCAGTCCAGTACTCAGTCTAGTACTCAGTCCAGTACTCAGTCCAGTACTCAGTCCAGTACTCAGTCCAGTACTCAGTCCAGTACTCAGTCCAGTACTCAGTCCAATACTCAGTCCAGTACTCAGTCCAGTACTCAGGCCAGTACTCAATTCCAGTTCTCAGTCCAGTAATCAGTCCAGTACTCAGTCCAGTACTCAGTCTAGTACTCAGTCCAGTACTCAGTCCAGTACTCAGTCCAGTACTCAGTCCAGTACTCAGTCCAGTACTCAGTCCAGTACTCAGTCCAGTACTCAGTCTAGTACTCAGTCCAGTACTCAGTCCAGTACTCAGTCCAGTACTCAGTCCAGTGCTCAGCCCAGTACTCAGTCCAGTACTCAGTTCAGTACTCAGCCCAGTACTCAGCGCAGTACTCAGTCCAGTACTCAGTCCAGCACTCAGTCCAGTACTCAGTCCAGTACTTAGCCCAGTACTCAGTCCAGTACTCAGTCCAGTACTCAGCCCAGCACTCAGTCCAGTACTCAGTCCAGTACAGAGTCCAGTACTCAGTCCAGTACTCAGTCCAGTACTCAGTCCAGTACTGAGTCCAGTACTCAGTCCAGTACTCAGTCCAGTACTCAGTCCAGTACTCAGTCCAGTACTCAGTCCAGTACTCAGTCCAGTACTCAGTCCAGTAATCAGTCCAGTACGCAGTCCAGTACTCAGTCCAGTACTCAGTCCAGTAGTCAGTCCAGTACTCAGTCCAGTAATCAGTCCAGTACTCAGTCCAGTACTCAGTCCAGTACCCAGTCCAGTACGCAGTCCAGTACGCAGTCCAGTACTCAGTCCAGTACTGAGTCCAGTACTGAGTGCAGTAATCAGTCCAGTACTCAGTCCAGTACTCAGTCCAGTACTCAGCCCAGTACTCAGTCCAGTACTCAGTCCAGTACACAGTCCAGTACTCAGTCCAGTACTCAGTCCAGTACTCAGTCCAGTACTGAGTCCAGTAATCAGTCCAGTACTCAGTCCTGTACTCAGTCCAGTACTCAGTCCAGTACTCAGTCGAGTACTCAGTCCAGTACTAAATCCAGTACTCAGTCCAGTACTCAGTCCAGTACTCAATCCAGTACTCAGTCCAGTACTCAGTCCATTACTCAGTCTAGTACTCAGTCCAGTACTCAGTCCAGCACTCAGTCCAGTACTCAGTCCAGTACTCAGTCCAGTACTCAGTCCAGTACTCAGTCCAGTACTCAGTCCAGTACTCAGTCCAGTACTCAGTCCAGTACTCAGTCCAGTACACAGTCCAGTACTCAGTCCAGTACCCAGTCCAGTACTCAGTCCAGTACTGAGTCCAGTAATCAGTCTAGTACTCAGTCCATTACTCAATCCAGTACTCAGTCCAGTACTCAGTCCATTACTCAGTCCAGTACTCAGTCTAGTACTCAGTCCATTACTCAATCCAGTACTCAGTCCAGTACTCAGTCCAGTACTCAGTCCAGTACTCAGTCCAGTACTCAGTCCAGTACTCAGTCTAGTACTCAGTCCAGTACTCAGTCCAGTACTCAGTCCAGTACTCAGTCCAGTACTCAGTCCAGTACTCAGTCCAGTACTCAGTCCAATACTCAGTCCAGTACTCAGTCCAGTACTCAGGCCAGTACTCAATTCCAGTACTCAGTCCAGTAATCAGTCCAGTACTCAGTCCAGTACTCAGTCCAGTACTCAGTCTAGTACTCAGTCCAGTACTCAGTCCAGTACTCAGTCCAGTACTCAGTCCAGTACTCAGTCCAGTACTCAGTCCAGTACTCAGTCCAGTACTCAGTCCAGTACTCAGTCTAGTACTCAGTCCAGTACTCAGTCCAGTACTCAGTCCAGTACTCAGTCCAGTGCTCAGCCCAGTACTCAGTCCAGTACTCAGTTCAGTACTCAGCCCAGTACTCAGCGCAGTACTCAGTCCAGTACTCAGTCCAGCACTCAGTCCAGTACTCAGTCCAGTACTTAGCCCAGTACTCAGTCCAGTACTCAGTCCAGTACTCAGCCCAGCACTCAGTCCAGTACTCAGTCCAGTACAGAGTCCAGTACTCAGTCCAGTACTCAGTCCAGTACTCAGTCCAGTACTGAGTCCAGTACTCAGTCCAGTACTCAGTCCAGTACTCAGTCCAGTACTCAGTCCAGTACTCAGTCCAGTACTCAGTCCAGTACTCAGTCCAGTAATCAGTCCAGTACGCAGTCCAGTACTCAGTCCAGTACTCAGTCCAGTAGTCAGTCCAGTACTCAGTCCAGTACTCAGTCCAGTACTCAGTCCAGTACTCAGTCCAGTACTCAGTCTAGTACTCAGTCCAGTACTCAGTCCAGTACTCAGTCCAGTACTCAGTCCAGTACTCAGTCCAGTACTCAGTCCAGCACTCAGTCCAGTACTCAGTCCAGTAATCAGTCCAGTACGCAGTCCAGTACTCAGTCCAGTACTCAGTCCAGTAGTCAGTCCAGTACTCAGTCCAGTACTCAGTCCAGTACTCAGTCCAGTACTCAGTCCAGTACTCAGTCTAGTACTCAGTCCAGTACTCAGTCCAGTACTCAGTCCAGTACTCAGTCCAGTACTCAGTCCAGTACTCAGTCCAGTACTCAGTCCAGCACTCAGTCCAGTACTCAGTCCAGTAGTCAGTCCAGTACTTAGCCCAGTAATCAGTCCAGTACTCAGTCCAGTACCCAGTCCAGTACGCAGTCCAGTACGCAGTCCAGTACTCAGTCCAGTACTGAGTCCAGTACTGAGTGCAGTAATCAGTCCAGTACTCAGTCCAGTACTCAGTCCAGTACTCAGCCCAGTACTCAGTCCAGTACTCAGTCCAGTAGACAGTCCAGTACTCAGTCCAGTACTCAGTCCAGTACTCAGTCCAGTACTGAGTCCAGTAATCAGTCCAGTACTCAGTCCTGTACTCAGTCCAGTACTCAGTCCAGTACTCAGTCGAGTACTCAGTCCAGTACTAAATCCAGTACTCAGTCCAGTACTCAGTCCAGTACTCAATCCAGTACTCAGTCCAGTACTCAGTCCATTACTCAGTCCAGTACTCAGTCCAGTACTCAGTCCAGTACTCAGTCCAGTACTCAGTCCAGTACTCAGTCCAGTACTCAGTCCAGTACTCAGTCCAGTACTCAGTCCAGTACTCAGTCCAGTACTCAGTCCAGTACTCAGTCCAGTACTCAGTCCAGTACTCAGTCCAGTACACAGTCCAGTACTCAGTCCAGTACCCAGTCCAGTACTCAGTCCAGTACTGAGTCCAGTAATCAGTCTAGTACTCAGTCCATTACTCAATCCAGTACTCAGTCCAGTACTCAGTCCATTACTCAGTCCAGTACTCAGTCTAGTACTCAGTCCATTACTCAATCCAGTACTCAGTCCAGTACTCAGTCCAGTACTCAGTCCAGTACTCAGTCCAGTACTCAGTCCAGTACTCAGTCTAGTACTCAGTCCAGTACTCAGTCCAGTACTCAGTCCAGTACTCAGTCCAGTACTCAGTCCAGTACTCAGTCCAGTACTCAGTCCAATACTCAGTCCAGTACTCAGTCCAGTACTCAGGCCAGTACTCAATTCCAG
Source organism: Panzeria rudis (assembly GCA_956483635.1). NCBI lineage: Eukaryota > Metazoa > Arthropoda > Insecta > Diptera > Tachinidae > Panzeria > Panzeria rudis. The sequence goes on from OY101451.1 coordinate 88,273,583, forward strand.
TACGCAGTCCAGTAATCAGTCCAGTACTCAGTCCAGTACTCAGTCCAGTACTCAGTCTAGTACTCAGTCCAGTACTCAGTCCAGTACTCAGTCCAGTACTCAGTCCAGTACTCAGTCCAGTACTCAGTCCAGTACTCAGTCCAGTACTCAGTCCAGTACTCAGTCTAGTACTCAGTCCAGTACTCAGTCCAGTACTCAGTCCAGTACTCAGTCCAGTGCTCAGCCCAGTACTCAGTCCAGTACTCAGTTCAGTACTCAGCCCAGTACTCAGCGCAGTACTCAGTCCAGTACTCAGTCCAGCACTCAGTCCAGTACTCAGTCCAGTACTTAGCCCAGTACTCAGTCCAGTACTCAGTCCAGTACTCAGCCCAGCACTCAGTCCAGTACTCAGTCCAGTACAGAGTCCAGTACTCAGTCCAGTACTCAGTCCAGTACTCAGTCCAGTACTGAGTCCAGTACTCAGTCCAGTACTCAGTCCAGTACTCAGTCCAGTACTCAGTCCAGTACTCAGTCCAGTACTCAGTCCAGTACTCAGTCCAGTAATCAGTCCAGTACGCAGTCCAGTACTCAGTCCAGTACTCAGTCCAGTAGTCAGTCCAGTACTCAGTCCAGTACTCAGTCCAGTACTCAGTCCAGTACTCAGTCCAGTACTCAGTCTAGTACTCAGTCCAGTACTCAGTCCAGTACTCAGTCCAGTACTCAGTCCAGTACTCAGTCCAGTACTCAGTCCAGTACTCAGTCCAGCACTCAGTCCAGTACTCAGTCCAGTAGTCAGTCCAGTACTTAGCCCAGTAATCAGTCCAGTACTCAGTCCAGTACTCAGTCCAGTACCCAGTCCAGTACGCAGTCCAGTACGCAGTCCAGTACTCAGTCCAGTACTGAGTCCAGTACTGAGTGCAGTAATCAGTCCAGTACTCAGTCCAGTACTCAGTCCAGTACTCAGCCCAGTACTCAGTCCAGTACTCAGTCCAGTACACAGTCCAGTACTCAGTCCAGTACTCAGTCCAGTACTCAGTCCAGTACTGAGTCCAGTAATCAGTCCAGTACTCAGTCCTGTACTCAGTCCAGTACTCAGTCCAGTACTCAGTCGAGTACTCAGTCCAGTACTAAATCCAGTACTCAGTCCAGTACTCAGTCCAGTACTCAATCCAGTACTCAGTCCAGTACTCAGTCCATTACTCAGTCCAGTACTCAGTCCAGTACTCAGTCCAGTACTCAGTCCAGTACTCAGTCCAGTACTCAGTCCAGTACTCAGTCCAGTACTCAGTCCAGTACTCAGTCCAGTACTCAGTCCAGTACTCAGTCCAGTACTCAGTCCAGTACTCAGTCCAGCACTCAGTCCAGTACTCAGTCCAGTACTCAGTCCAGTACTCAGTCCACTACTCAGTCCAGTACTCAGTCCAGTACTCAGTCCAGTACTCAGTCCAGTACTCAGTTCAGTACTCAGTCCAGTACTCAGTCCAGTACTCAGTCCAGTACTCAGTCCAGTACTCAGTCCATTACTCAGTCCAGTACTCAGTCTAGTACTCAGTCCAGTACTCAGTCCAGTAGTCAGTCCAGTACTCAGTCCAGTACTTAATCCAGTACTCAGTCCAGTACTCAGTCCAGTACTCAGTCCAGTACTCAGTCCAGTACTCAGTCCAGTACTCAGTCCAGTACTCAGTCCAGTACTCAGTCCAGTACTCAGTCCAGTACTCAGTCCAGTACTCAGTCCAGTACTCAGTCCAGTACTCAGTCCAGTACTCAGTGCAGTACTCAGTCCAGTACTCAGTCCAGTACTCAGTCCAGTACTCAGTCCAGTACTCAGCCCAGTACTCAGTCCAGTACTCAGCCCAGTACTCAGCCCAGTACTCAGTCCAGTACTCAGTCCAGTACTCAGTCCAGTACTCAGTCCAGTACTCAGTCCAGTACTCAGTCCAGTACTCAGTCCAGTACTCAGCCCAGTACTCAGCCCAGTACTCAGTCCAGTACTCAGTCCAGTACTCAGTCCAGTACTAACTCCAGTACTCAGTCCACTACTCAGTCCAGTACTCAGTCCAGTATTTACTGTCCAGTACACAGTCCAGTACTCAGTCCAGTACTCAGTCCAGTACTCAGTCCAGTACTGAGTCCAGTACTCAGTCCAGTACTCAGTCCAGTACTCAGTCCAGTACTCAGTCCAGTACTCAGTTCAGTACTCAGCCCAGTACTCAGCCCAGTACTCAGTCCAGTACTCAGTCCAGCACTCAGTCCAGTACTCAGTCCAGTACTCAGTCCAGTACTCAGTCCAGTACACAGTCCAGTACTCAGTCCAGTACCCAGTCCAGTACTCCGTCCAGTACTGAGTCCAGTAATCAGTCTAGTACTCAGTCCATTACTCAATCCAGTACTCAGTCCAGTACTCAGTCCATTACTCAGTCCAGTACTCAGTCTAGTAATCAGTCCATTACTCAATCCAGTACTCAGTCCAGTACTCAGTCCAGTACTCAGTCCAGTACTCAGTCCAGTACTCAGTCTAGTACTCAGTCCAGTACTCAGTCCAGTACTCAGTCCAGTACTCAGTCCAGTACTCAGTCCAGTACTCAGTCCAGTACTCAGTCCAATACTCAGTCCAGTACTCAGTCCAGTACTCAGGGCAGTACTCAATTCCAGTACTCAGTCCAGTAATCAGTCCAGTACTCAGTCCAGTACTCAGTCCAGTACTCAGTCTAGTACTCAGTCCAGTACTCAGTCCAGTACTCAGTCCAGTACTCAGTCCAGTACTCAGTCCAGTACTCAGTCCAGTACTCAGTCCAGTACTCAGTCTAGTACTCAGTCCAGTACTCAGTCCAGTACTCAGTCCAGTACTCAGTCCAGTGCTCAGCCCAGTACTCAGTCCAGTACTCAGTTCAGTACTCAGCCCAGTACTCAGCGCAGTACTCAGTCCAGTACTCAGTCCAGCACTCAGTCCAGTACTCAGTCCAGTACTTAGCCCAGTACTCAGTCCAGTACTCAGTCCAGTACTCAGCCCAGCACTCAGTCCAGTACTCAGTCCAGTACAGAGTCCAGTACTCAGTCCAGTACTCAGTCCAGTACTCAGTCCAGTACTGAGTCCAGTACTCAGTCCAGTACTCAGTCCAGTACTCAGTCCAGTACTCAGTCCAGTACTCAGTCCAGTACTCAGTCCAGTAATCAGTCCAGTACGCAGTCCAGTACTCAGTCCAGTACTCAGTCCAGTAGTCAGTCCAGTACTCAGTCCAATACTCAGTCCAGTACTCAGTCCAGTACTCAGTCCAGTACTCAGTCTAGTACTCAGTCCAGTACTCAGTCCAGTACTCAGTCCAGTACTCAGTCCAGTACTCAGTCCAGTACTCAGTCCAGTACTCAGTCCAGCACTCAGTCCAGTACTCAGTCCAGTAATCAGTCCAGTACGCAGTCCAGTACTCAGTCCAGTACTCAGTCCAGTAGTCAGTCCAGTACTCAGTCCAGTACTCAGTCCAGTACTCAGTCCAGTACTCAGTCCAGTACTCAGTCCAGTACTCAGTCCAGTACTCAGTCCAGTACTCAGTCCAGCACTCAGTCCAGTACTCAGTCCAGTAGTCAGTCCAGTACTTAGCCCAGTAATCAGTCCAGTACTCAGTCCAGTACCCAGTCCAGTACGCAGTCCAGTACGCAGTCCAGTACTCAGTCCAGTACTGAGTCCAGTACTGAGTGCAGTAATCAGTCCAGTACTCAGTCCAGTACTCAGTCCAGTACTCAGCCCAGTACTCAGTCCAGTACTCAGTCCAGTACACAGTCCAGTACTCAGTCCAGTACTCAGTCCAGTACTCAGTCCAGTACTGAGTCCAGTAATCAGTCCAGTACTCAGTCCTGTACTCAGTCCAGTACTCAGTCCAGTACTCAGTCGAGTACTCAGTCCAGTACTAAATCCAGTACTCAGTCCAGTACTCAGTCCAGTACTCAATCCAGTACTCAGTCCAGTACTCAGTCCATTACTCAGTCCAGTACTCAGTCCAGTACTCAGTCCAGTACTCAGTCCAGTACTCAGTCCAGTACTCAGTCCAGTACTCAGTCCAGTACTCAGTCCAGTACTCAGTCCAGTACTCAGTCCAGTACTCAGTCCAGTACTCAGTCCAGTACTCAGTCCAGTACACAGTCCAGTACTCAGTCCAGTACCCAGTCCAGTACTCAGTCCAGTACTGAGTCCAGTAATCAGTCTAGTACTCAGTCCATTACTCAATCCAGTACTCAGTCCAGTACTCAGTCCATTACTCAGTCCAGTACTCAGTCTAGTACTCAGTCCATTACTCAATCCAGTACTCAGTCCAGTACTCAGTCCAGTACTCAGTCCAGTACTCAGTCCAGTACTCAGTCCAGTACTCAGTCTAGTACTCAGTCCAGTACTCAGTCCAGTACTCAGTCCAGTACTCAGTCCAGTACTCAGTCCAGTACTCAGTCCAGTACTCAGTCCAATACTCAGTCCAGTACTCAGTCCAGTACTCAGGCCAGTACTCAATTCCAGTACTCAGTCCAGTAATCAGTCCAGTACTCAGTCCAGTACTCAGTCCAGTACTCAGTCTAGTACTCAGTCCAGTACTCAGTCCAGTACTCAGTCCAGTACTCAGTCCAGTACTCAGTCCAGTACTCAGTCCAGTACTCAGTCCAGTACTCAGTCCAGTACTCAGTCTAGTACTCAGTCCAGTACTCAGTCCAGTACTCAGTCCAGTACTCAGTCCAGTGCTCAGCCCAGTACTCAGTCCAGTACTCAGTTCAGTACTCAGCCCAGTACTCAGCGCAGTACTCAGTCCAGTACTCAGTCCAGCACTCAGTCCAGTACTCAGTCCAGTACTTAGCCCAGTACTCAGTCCAGTACTCAGTCCAGTACTCAGCCCAGCACTCAGTCCAGTACTCAGTCCAGTACAGAGTCCAGTACTCAGTCCAGTACTCAGTCCAGTACTCAGTCCAGTACTGAGTCCAGTACTCAGTCCAGTACTCAGTCCAGTACTCAGTCCAGTACTCAGTCCAGTACTCAGTCCAGTACTCAGTCCAGTACTCAGTCTAGTACTCAGTCCAGTACTCAGTCCAGTACTCAGTCCAGTACTCAGTCCAGTACTCAGTCCAGTACTCAGTCCAGTACTCAGTCCAGCACTCAGTCCAGTACTCAGTCCAGTAGTCAGTCCAGTACTTAGCCCAGTAATCAGTCCAGTACTCAGTCCAGTACTCAGTCCAGTACCCAGTCCAGTACGCAGTCCAGTACGCAGTCCAGTACTCAGTCCAGTACTGAGTCCAGTACTGAGTGCAGTAATCAGTCCAGTACTCAGTCCAGTACTCAGTCCAGTACTCAGCCCAGTACTCAGTCCAGTACTCAGTCCAGTACACAGTCCAGTACTCAGTCCAGTACTCAGTCCAGTACTCAGTCCAGTACTGAGTCCAGTAATCAGTCCAGTACTCAGTCCTGTACTCAGTCCAGTACTCAGTCCAGTACTCAGTCGAGTACTCAGTCCAGTACTAAATCCAGTACTCAGTCCAGTACTCAGTCCAGTACTCAATCCAGTACTCAGTCCAGTACTCAGTCCATTACTCAGTCCAGTACTCAGTCCAGTACTCAGTCCAGTACTCAGTCCAGTACTCAGTCCAGTACTCAGTCCAGTACTCAGTCCAGTACTCAGTCCAGTACTCAGTCCAGTACTCAGTCCAGTACTCAGTCCAGTACTCAGTCCAGTACTCAGTCCAGCACTCAGTCCAGTACTCAGTCCAGTACTCAGTCCAGTACTCAGTCCACTACTCAGTCCAGTACTCAGTCCAGTACTCAGTCCAGTACTCAGTCCAGTACTCAGTTCAGTACTCAGTCCAGTACTCAGTCCAGTACTCAGTCCAGTACTCAGTCCAGTACTCAGTCCATTACTCAGTCCAGTACTCAGTCTAGTACTCAGTCCAGTACTCAGTCCAGTAGTCAGTCCAGTACTCAGTCCAGTACTTAATCCAGTACTCAGTCCAGTACTCAGTCCAGTACTCAGTCCAGTACTCAGTCCAGTACTCAGTCCAGTACTCAGTCCAGTACTCAGTCCAGTACTCAGTCCAGTACTCAGTCCAGTACTCAGTCCAGTACTCAGTCCAGTACTCAGTCCAGTACTCAGTCCAGTACTCAGTGCAGTACTCAGTCCAGTACTCAGTCCAGTACTCAGTCCAGTACTCAGTCCAGTACTCAGCCCAGTACTCAGTCCAGTACTCAGCCCAGTACTCAGCCCAGTACTCAGTCCAGTACTCAGTCCAGTACTCAGTCCAGTACTCAGTCCAGTACTCAGTCCAGTACTCAGTCCAGTACTCAGTCCAGTACTCAGCCCAGTACTCAGCCCAGTACTCAGTCCAGTACTCAGTCCAGTACTCAGTCCAGTACTAACTCCAGTACTCAGTCCACTACTCAGTCCAGTACTCAGTCCAGTATTTACTGTCCAGTACACAGTCCAGTACTCAGTCCAGTACTCAGTCCAGTACTCAGTCCAGTACTGAGTCCAGTACTCAGTCCAGTACTCAGTCCAGTACTCAGTCCAGTACTCAGTCCAGTACTCAGTTCAGTACTCAGCCCAGTACTCAGCCCAGTACTCAGTCCAGTACTCAGTCCAGCACTCAGTCCAGTACTCAGTCCAGTACTCAGTCCAGTACTTAGCCCAGCACTCAGTCCAGTACTCAGTCCAGTACTGAGCCCAGTACTCAGTCCAGTACTCAGTCCAGTACTCAGTCCAGTACTCAGTCCAGTACTCAGCCCAGTAATCAGTCCAGTACTCAGTCCAATACTGAGTCCAGTACTCAGTCCAGTACTCAGTCCAGTACTCAGTCCAGTACTCAGTCCAGTACTCAGTCCAGTACTCAGTCCAGTAATCAGTCCAGTACTCAGTCCAGTACTCAGTCCAGTACTCAGTTCAGTACTCAGTCCAGTACTCAGTCCAGTACTCAGTCCAGTACTCAGTCCAGTACTCAGTCCAGTACTCAGTCCAGTACTCAGTCCAGTACTCAGTCCAGTAGTCAGTCCAGTACTCAGTCCAGTAATCAGTCCAGTACTCAGTCCAGTACTCAGTACAGTACTCAGTCCAGTAATCAGTACAGTACTCAGTCCAGTACTCAGTCCAGCACTCAGTCCAGTACTCAGTCCAGTACTTAGTTCAGTACTTAGTCCAGTACTCAGTCTAGTACTCAGTCCATTACTCAGTCCAGTACTCAGTCCAGTACTCAGTCCAGTACTCAGTCCAGTACTCAGTCCAGTACTCAGTCCAGTACTCAGTCCAGTACTCAGCCCAGTACTCAGCCCAGTACTCAGTCCAGTACTCAGTCCAGTACTCAGTCCAGTACTAACTCCAGTACTCAGTCCACTACTCAGTCCAGTACTCAGTCCAGTATTTACTGTCCAGTACACAGTCCAGTACTCAGTCCAGTACTCAGTCCAGTACTGAGTCCAGTACTCAGTCCAGTACTCAGTCCAGTACTCAGTCCAGTACTCAGTCCAGTACTCAGTTCAGTACTCAGCCCAGTACTCAGCCCAGTACTCAGTCCAGTACTCAGTCCAGCACTCAGTCCAGTACTCAGTCCAGTACTCAGTCCAGTACTTAGCCCAGCACTCAGTCCAGTACTCAGTCCAGTACTGAGCCCAGTACTCAGTCCAGTACTCAGTCCAGTACTCAGTCCAGTACTCAGTCCAGTACTCAGCCCAGTAATCAGTCCAGTACTCAGTCCAATACTGAGTCCAGTACTCAGTCCAGTACTCAGTCCAGTACTCAGTCCAGTACTCAGTCCAGTACTCAGTCCAGTACTCAGTCCAGTAATCAGTCCAGTACTCAGTCCAGTACTCAGTCCAGTACTCAGTTCAGTACTCAGTCCAGTACTCAGTCCAGTACTCAGTCCAGTACTCAGTCCAGTACTCAGTCCAGTACTCAGTCCAGTACTCAGTCCAGTACTCAGTCCAGTAGTCAGTCCAGTACTCAGTCCAGTAATCAGTCCAGTACTCAGTCCAGTACTCAGTACAGTACTCAGTCCAGTAATCAGTACAGTACTCAGTCCAGTACTCAGTCCAGCACTCAGTCCAGTACTCAGTCCAGTACTTAGTTCAGTACTTAGTCCAGTACTCAGTCTAGTACTCAGTCCATTACTCAGTCCAGTACTCAGTCCAGTACTCAGTCCAGTACTCAGTCCAGTAATCAGTCCAGTATTCAATCCAGTACTCAGTCCAGTACTCAGTCCAGTAATCAGTCCAGTACTCAGTCCAGTACTCAGTCCAGTACTCAGTCCAGTACTCAGTCCAGTACTCAGTCCAGTACTCAGTCCAGTACTCAGTTCAATACTTAGTCCAAAACTCAGTCCAGTACTCAGTCCAGTACTCAGTCCAGTACTCAGTCCAGTACTCAGTCCAGTACTTAGTCCAGTACTCAGCCCAGTACTCAGTCCAGTACTCAGTTCAGTACTCAGCCCAGTACTCAGTCCAGTACTCAGTCCAGTACTCACGCCAGTAAGCCCAGTACTCAGCCCAGTACTCAGTCCAGTACTCAGCCCAGTACTCAGTCCAGTACTCAGGCCAGTACTCAGTCCAGTACTCAATCCAGTACTCAATCCAGTACTCAGTCCAGTACTCAGTCCAGTACTCAGTCCAGTACTCAGTCCAGTACTCAGTCCAGTACTCCGTCCAGTACTCAGTTCAGTAGTCAGTCCAGTACTCAGTCCAGTACTCAGTCCAGTACTCAGTCCAGTACTCAGTTTAGTACTCAGTCCAGTACTCAGTCCAGTACTCAGTCCAGTACTCAGTTCAGTACTCAGCCCAGTACTCAGCACAGTACTCAAACCAGTACTCAGCCCAGTACTCAGTCCAGTACTCAGTCCAGTACTCAGTGCAGTACTCAGTCCAGTACTCAGTACAGTACTCAGTCCAGTACTCCGTCCAGTACTCAGTCCAGTACTCAGCCCAGTACTCAGTCCAGTCCTCAGTCCAGTACTCAGTCCAGTACTCAGTCCAGTACTCAGCCCAGTACTCAGTCCAGTACTCAGTCTAGTACTCAGTCCAGTACTCAGTCCAGTACTCAGTCCAGTACTCAGTCCAGTACTCAGTCCAGTACTCAGTCCAGTACTCAGTTCAGTACTCAGTCCAGTACTCAGTCCAGTACTCAGTCCAGTACTCAGTTCAGTACTCAGCCCAATACTCAGCCCAGTACTCAGTCCAGTACTCAGTCCAGTTCTCAGTCCAGTACTCAGTCCAGTACTCAGCCCAGTACTCAGTCCAGCACTCAGTCCAGTACTCAGTCCAGTACTCAGTCCAGTACTCAGCCCAGTTCTCAGTCCAGTACTCAGTCCAGTACTCAGTCCAGTACTCAGTCCAGTACTCAGTCCAGTACGCAGTCCAGTACTCAGTCCAGTACTCAGTGCAGTACTCAGTCCAGTACTCAGTCCAGTACTCAGTCCAGTACTCCGTCCAGTACTCAGTCTAGTACTCAGTCCAGTACTCAGTCCAGTACTCAGTCCAGTACTCAGTCCAGTACTCAGTCCAATACGCAGTCCAGTACTCAGTCCAGTACTCAGTCCAGTACTCAGTCCAGTACTCAGTCCAGTACTCAGTCCAGTACTCAGTCCAGTACTCCGTCCAGTACTCAGTCCAGTACTCAGTCCAGTACTCAGTCCAGTACTCAGTCCAGTACTCAGTCCAATACTCAGTCCAGTACTCAGTCCAGTACTCAGTCCAGTACTCAGTCCAGTACTCAGTCCAGTACTCAGTCCAGTACTCAGTCCAGTACTCAGTCCAGTACTCAATCCAGTACTCAGTCCAGTACTCAGTCCAGTACTCAGTTCAGTACTCAGTCCAGTACTCAGTCCAGTACTCAGTCCAGTACTCAATTCAGTAGTCAGCCCAGTACTCAGCCCAGTACTCAGTCCAGTACTCAGTCCAGTACTCAGTCCAGTACTTAGTCCAGTACTCAGTCCAATACTCAGCCCAGTACTCAGTCCAGTACTCAGTCCAGTACTCAGTCCAGTACTCAGTCCAGTACTCAGTCCAGTACTCAGTCCAGTACTCAGTCCAGTACTCAGTCCAGTACTCAGTCCAGTACTAAGTCCAGTACTCAGTCCAGTACTCAATCCAGTACTCAGTCCAGTACTCAGTCCAGTACTCAGTCCAGTACTCAGTCCAGTACTCAGTCCAGTACTCAGTCCAGTACTCAGTCCAGTACTCAGTCCAGTACTCAGTCCAGTACTCAGTCCAGTAATCAGCCCAGTACTCAATCCAGTACTCAGCCCAGTACTCAGTCCAGTACTCAGTCCAGTACTCAGTCCAGTACTCAGTGCAGTACTCAGTCCAGTACTCAGTCCAGTACTCAGTACAGTACTCAGTCCAGTACTCCGTCCAGTACTCAGTCCAGTACTCAGTCCAGTACTCAGCCCAGTACTCAGTCCAGTCCTCAGTCCAGTACTCAGTCCAGTACTCAGCCCAGTACTCAGTCCAGTACTCAGTCCAGTACTCAGTCCAGTACTCAGTCCAGTACTCAGTTCAGTACTCAGTCCAGTATTCAGTCCAGTACTCAGTCCAGTACTCAGTTCAGTACTCAGCCCAGTACTCAGCCCAGTACTCAGTCCAGTATTCAGTCCAGTACTCAGTCCAGTACTTAGCCCAGTACTCAGTCCAGTACTCAGCCCAGTACTCAGTCCAGTACTCAGTCCAGTACACAGTCCAGTACTCAGTCCAGTACTCAGTCCAGTACTCAGTCCAGTACTGAGTCCAGTACTCAGTCCAGTACTCAGTCCAGTACTCAGTCCAGTACTCAGTCCAGTACTCAGTCCAGTACTCAGTCCAGTACTCAGTCCAGTAATCAGTCCAGTACGCAGTCCAGTACTCAGTCCAGTACTCAGTCCAGTACTCAGTCCAGTAGTCAGTCCAGTACTCAGTCCAGTACTCAGTCCAGTACTCAGTCCAGTACTCAGTCCAGTACTCAGTCCAGTACTCAGTCCAGTACTCAGTCCAGTACTCAGTCCAGTACTCAGTCCAGTACTCAGTCCAGTACTCAGTCCAGTACTCAGTCCAGCACTCAGTCCAGTACTCAGTCCAGTAGTCAGTCCAGTACTTAGCGCAGTAGTCAGTCCAGTACTCAGTCCAGTACTCAGCCCAGTACTCAGTCCAATACTCAGTCCAGTACTCAGTCCAGTACTCAGTGCAGTACTCAGTCCAGTACTCAGTCCAGTACTCAGTCCAGTACTCAGTCCAGTACTCAGTCCAGTACTCAGTCCAGTACTCGGTCCAGTACTAAGTCCAGTACTCAGTCCAGTACTCAGTCCAGTACTCAGTCCAGTACTGAGTCCAGTACTCAGTCCAGTACTCAGTCCAGTACTCAGTCCAGTACTCAGTCCAGTACTAAGTCCAGTACTCAGTCCAGTACTCAGTCCAGTACTCAGTCCAGTACTCAGTCCAGTACTCAGTCCAGTACTCAGTCCAGTACTCAGTCCAGTACTCAGTCCAGTACTCAGTCCAGTACTCAGTCCAGTACTCAGTCCAGTACTCAGTCCAGTACTCAGTCCAGTACTCAGTCCAGCACTCAGTCCAGTACTCAGTCCAGTAGTCAGTCCAGTACTTAGCGCAGTAGTCAGTCCAGTACTCAGTCCAGTACTCAGTCCAGTACTCAGCCCAGTACTCAGTCCAATACTCAGTCCAGTACTCAGTCCAGTACTCAGTGCAGTACTCAGTCCAGTACTCAGTCCAGTACTCAGTCCAGTACTCAGTCCAGTACTCAGTCCAGTACTCAGTCCAGTACTCAGTCCAGTACTCGGTCCAGTACTAAGTCCAGTACTCAGTCCAGTACTCAGTCCAGTACTCAGTCCAGTACTGAGTCCAGTACTCAGTCCAGTACTCAGTCCAGTACTCAGTCCAGTACTCAGTCCAGTACTAAGTCCAGTACTCAGTCCAGTACTCAGTCCAGTACTCAGTCCAGTACTCAGTCCAGTACTCAGTCCAGTATTCAGTCCAGTACTCAGTCCAGTACTGAGTCCAGTACTCAATCCAGTACTCACTCCAGTACTCAGTCCAGTACTCAGTCCAGTACTCAGTCCAATACTCAGTCCAATACTCAGTCCAGTACTCAGTCCAGTACTCAGTCCCGTACTCAGTCCAGTACTCAGTCCAGTACTCAGTCCAGTACTCAGTCCAGTAGTCAGTCCAGTACTCAGTCCAGTAGTCAGTCCAGTACTCAGTCCAGTACTCAGTCCAGTACTCAGTCCAGTACTCAGTCCAGTACTCAGGCCAGTACTTAGTCTAGTACTCAGTCCAGTACTCAGTCCAGTACTCAGTCCAGTACTCAGTCCAGTACTCAGTCCAGTACTCAGTCCAGTACTCAGCCCAGTACTCAGTCCAGTACTCAGTTCAGTACTCAGCCCAGTACTCAGCCCAGTACTCAGTCCAGCACTCAGTCCAGCACTCAGTCCAGTACTCAGTCCAGTACTTAGCCCAGCACTCAGTCCAGTACTCAGTCCAGTACTCAGCCCAGTACTCAGTCCAGTACTCAGTCCAGTACTCAGTCCAGTACTCAGCCCAGTAATCAGTCCAGTACTCAGTCCAGTACTGAGTCCAGTACTCAGTCCAGTACTCAGTCCAGTACTCAGTCCAGTACTCAGTCCAGTACTCACTCCAGTACTCAGTCCAGTACTCAGTCCAGTACTCAGTCCAGTACTCCGTCCAGTACTCAGTCTAGTACTCAGTCCAGTACTCAGTCCAGTACTCAGTCCAGTACTCAGTCCAGTACTCAGTCCAATACTCAGTCCAGTACTCAGTCCAGTACTCAGTCCAGTACTCAGTCCAGTACTCAGTCCAGTACTCAGTCCAGTACTCAGTCCAGTACTCCGTCCAGTACTCAGTCCAGTACTCAGTCCAGTACTCAGTCCAGTACTCAGTCCAGTACTCAGTCCAATACTCAGTCCAGTACTCAGTCCAGTACTCAGTCCAGTACTCAGTCCAGTACTCAGTCCAGTACTCAGTCCAGTACTCAGTCCAGTACTCAGTCCAGTACTCAATCCAGTACTCAGTCCAGTACTCAGTCCAGTACTCAGTTCAGTACTCAGTCCAGTACTCAGTCCAGTACTCAGTCCAGTACTCAATTCAGTAGTCAGCCCAGTACTCAGCCCAGTACTCAGTCCAGTACTCAGTCCAGTACTCAGTCCAGTACTTAGTCCAGTACTCAGTCCAATACTCAGCCCAGTACTCAGTCCAGTACTCAGTCCAGTACTCAGTCCAGTACTCAGTCCAGTACTCAGTCCAGTACTCAGTCCAGTACTCAGTCCAGTACTCAGTCCAGTACTAAGTCCAGTACTCAGTCCAGTACTCAATCCAGTACTCAGTCCAGTACTCAGTCCAGTACTCAGTCCAGTACTCAGTCCAGTACTCAGTCCAGTACTCAGTCCAGTACTCAGTCCAGTACTCAGTCCAGTACTCAGTCCAGTACTCAGTCCAGTAATCAGCCCAGTACTCAATCCAGTACTCAGCCCAGTACTCAGTGCAGTACTCAGTCCAGTACTCAGTCCAGTACTCAGTGCAGTACTCAGTCCAGTACTCAGTCCAGTACTCAGTACAGTACTCAGTCCAGTACTCCGTCCAGTACTCAGTCCAGTACTCAGTCCAGTACTCAGCCCAGTACTCAGTCCAGTCCTCAGTCCAGTACTCAGTCCAGTACTCAGCCCAGTACTCAGTCCAGTACTCAGTCCAGTACTCAGTCCAGTACTCAGTCCAGTACTCAGTCCAGTACTCAGTCCAGTACTCAGTTCAGTACTCAGTCCAGTACTCAGTCCAGTACTCAGTCCAGTACTCTGTTCAGTACTCAGCCCAGTACTCAGCCCAGTACTCAGTCCAGTATTCAGTCCAGTACTCAGTCCAGTACTTAGCCCAGTACTCAGTCCAGTACTCAGCCCAGTACTCAGTCCAGTACTCAGTCCAGTACACAGTCCAGTACTCAGTCCAGTACTCAGTCCAGTACTCAGTCCAGTACTGAGTCCAGTACTCAGTCCAGTACTCAGTCCAGTACTCAGTCCAGTACTCAGTCCAGTACTCAGTCCAGTACTCAGTCCAGTAATCAGTCCAGTACGCAGTCCAGTACTCAGTCCAGTACTCAGTCCAGTACTCAGTCCAGTAGTCAGTCCAGTACTCAGTCCAGTAAACAGTCCAGTACTCAGTCCAGTACTCAGTCCAGTACTCAGTCCAGTACTCAGTCCAGTACTCAGTCCAGTACTCAGTCCAGTACTCAGTCCAGTACTCAGTCCAGTACTCAGTCCAGTACTCAGTCCAGTACTCAGTCCAGTACTCAGTCCAGCACTCAGTCCAGTACTCAGTCCAGTAGTCAGTCCAGTACTTAGCGCAGTAGTCAGTCCAGTACTCAGTCCAGTACTCAGTCCAGTACTCAGCCCAGTACTCAGTCCAATACTCAGTCCAGTACTCAGTCCAGTACTCAGTCCAGTACTCAGTCCAGTACTCAGTCCAGTACTCAGTCCAGTACTCAGTCCAGTACTCAGTCCAGTACTCGGTCCAGTACTAAGTCCAGTACTCAGTCCAGTACTCAGTCCAGTACTCAGTCCAGTACTGAGTCCAGTACTCAATCCAGTACTCAGTCCAGTACTCAGTCCAGTACTCAGTCCAGTACTCAGTCCAGTACTAAGTCCAGTACTCAGTCCAGTACTCAGTCCAGTACTCAGTCCAGTACTCAGTCCAGTACTCAGTCCAGTACTCAGTCCAGTATTCAGTCCAGTACTCAGTCCAGTACTGAGTCCAGTACTCAATCCAGTACTCACTCCAGTACTCAGTCCAGTACTCAGTCCAGTACTCAGTCCAATACTCAGTCCAATACTCAGTCCAGTACTCAGTCCAGTACTCAGTCCCGCACTCAGTCCAGTACTCAGTCCAGTACTCAGTCCAGTACTCAGTCCAGTAGTCAGTCCAGTACTCAGTCCAGTAGTCAGTCCAGTACTCAGTCCAGTACTCAGTCCAGTACTCAGTCCAGTACTCAGTCCAGTACTCAGTCCAGTACTCAGGCCAGTACTTAGTCTAGTACTCAGTCCAGTACTCAGTCCAGTACTCAGTCCAGTACTCAGTCCAGTACTCAGTCCAGTACTCAGTCCAGTACTCAGCCCAGTACTCAGTCCAGTACTCAGTTCAGTACTCAGCCCAGTACTCAGCCCAGTACTCAGTCCAGCACTCAGTCCAGCACTCAGTCCAGTACTCAGTCCAGTACTTAGCCCAGCACTCAGTCCAGTACTCAGTCCAGTACTCAGCCCAGTACTCAGTCCAGTACTCAGTCCAGTACTCAGTCCAGTACTCAGCCCAGTAATCAGTCCAGTACTCAGTCCAGTACTGAGTCCAGTACTCAGTCCAGTACTCAGTCCAGTACTCAGTCCAGTACTCAGTCCAGTACTCACTCCAGTACTCACTCCAGTACTCAGTCCAGTACTCAGTCCAGTACTCAGTCCAGTACTCAGTCCAGTACTCAGTCCAGTACTCAGTCCAGTACTCAGTCCAGTACTCAGTCCAGTACTCAGTCCAGTACTCAGTCTAGTACTCAGTCCAGTACTCAGTCCAGTACTCAGTCCTGTACTCAGTCCAGTACTCAGTCCAGTACTCAGTCCAGTACTCAGTCCAGTACTCAGTCCAGTACTCAGTCCAGTACTCAGTCCAGTACGCAGTCCAGTACTCAGTCCAGTACTCAGTCCAGTGCTCAGTCCAGTACTCAGGCCAGTACTCAGTCCAGTACTCAGTCCAGTACTCAGTCCAGTACTCAGTCCAGTACTCAGTCCAGTACTCAGTCCAGTACTCAGTCCAGTAATCAGTCCAGTACTCAGTCCAGTACTCAGTACAGTACTCAGTCCAGTAATCAGTACAGTACTCAGTCCAGTACTCAGTCCAGCACTCAGTCCAGTACTCAGTCCAGTACTTAGTTCAGTACTTAGTCCAGTACTCAGTCCAACACTCAGTCCATTACTCAGTCCAGTACTCAGTCCAGTACTCAGTCCAGTGCTCAATCCAGTACTCAGTCCAGTAATCAGTCCAGTACTCAATCCAGTACTCAGTCCAGTACTCAGTCCAGTAATCAGTCCAGTACTCAGTCCAGTACTCAGTCCAGTACTCAGTCCAGTACTCAGTCCAGTACTCAGTTCAGTACTTAGTCCAAAACTCAGTCCAGTACTCAGTCCAGTACTCAGTCCAGTACTCAGTCCAGTACTCAGTCCAGTACTTAGTCCAGTACTCAGCCCAGTACTCAGTCCAGTACTCAGTTCAGTACTCAGCCCAGTACTCAGCCCAGTACTCAGTCCAGCACTCAGTCCAGCACTCAGTCCAGTACTCAGTCCAGTACTCAGTCCAGTACTCAGTTCAGTACTCAGCCCAGTACTCAGCCCAGTACTCAGTCCAGTACTCAGTCCAGTACTCAGTTCAGTACTCAGCCCAGTACTCAGCCCAGTACTCAGTCCAGTACTCAGTCCAGTACTCAGTCCAGTACTCAGTCCAGTACTCAGTCCAGTACTCAGCCCAGTACTCAGTCCAGCACTCAGTCCAGTACTCAGTCCAGTACTCAGTCCAGTACTCAGCCCAGTTCTCAGTCCAGTACTCAGTCCAATACTCAGTCCAGTACTCAGTCCAGTACTCAGTCCAGTACTCAGTCCAGTACTCAGTCCAGTACTCAGTCCAGTACTCAGTCCAGTACTCAGTCCAGTACTCAGTACAGTACTCAGTGCAGTACTCAGTCCAGTACTCAGTCCAGTACTCAGTCCAGTACTCCGACCAGTACTCAGTCCAGTACTCAGTCCAGTACTCAGTCCAGTACTCAGTCTAGTACTCAGTCCAGTACTCAGTCCAATACTCAGTCCAGTACTCAGTCCAGTACGCAGTCCAGTACTCAGTCCAGTACTCAGTCCAGTACTCAGTCCAGTACTCAGTCCAGTACTCAGTCCAGTACTCAGGCCAGTACTCAGTCCAGTACTCAGTCCAGTACTCAGTCCAGTACTCAGTCCAGTACTCAGTCCAGTACTCAGTCCAGTACTCAGTCCAGTACTCAGTCCAGTACTCAGTCCAGTACTCAATCCAGTACTCAGTCCAGTACTCAGTCCAGTACTCAGTCTAGTACTCAGTCCAGTACTGAGTCCAGTACTCATTCCAGCACTCAGTCCAGTACTCAGTCCAGTACTCAGTCCAGTACTCAGTCCAGTACTCAGTCCAGTACTCAGTCCACTACTCAGTCCAGTACTCAGTCCAGTACTCAGTCCAGTACTCAGTCCAGTACTCAGTCCAGTACTCAGTCCAGTACTCAGTCCAGTACTCATTCCAGTACTCAGTCCAGTACTCAGTTCAGTACTCAGCCCAGTACTCAGCCCAGTACTCAGTCCAGTACTCAGTCCAGTACTCAGTCCAGTACTCAGTCCAGTACTCAGTCCAGTACTCAGTCCAGTACTCAGCCCAGTACTCAATCCAGTACTCAGCCCAGTACTCAGTCCAGTACTCAGTCCAGTACTCAGTCCAGTACTCAGTCCAGTACTCAGTACAGTACTCAGTCCAGTACTCCGTCCAGTACTCAGTCCAGTACTCAGCCCAGTACTCAGTCCAGTCCTCAGTCCAGTACTCAGTCCAGTACTCAGTCCAGTACTCAGCCCAGTACTCAGTCCAGTACTCAGTCCAGTACTCAGTCCAGTACTCAGTCCAGTACTCAGTCCAGTACCCAGTCCAGTACTCAGTCCAGTACTCAGTTCAGTACTCAGTCCAGTACTCAGTCCAGTACTCAGTCCAGTACTCAGTTCAGTACTCAGCCCAGTACTCAGCCCAGTACTCAGTCCAGTACTCAGTCCAGTACTCAGTCCAGTACTTAGTCCAGTACTCAGTCCAGTACTCAGCCCAGTACTCAGTCCAGCACTCAGTCCAGTACTCAGTCCAGTACTCAGTCCAGTACTCAGCCCAGTTCTCAGTCCAGTACTCAGTCCAGTACTCAGCCCATTACTTAGTCCAGTACTCAGTCCAGTACTCAGTCCAGTACTCAGCCCAGTACTCAGTCCAGTACTCAGTCCAGTACTCAGTTCAGTACTCAGCCCAGTACTCAGCCCAGTACTCAGTCCAGTACTCAGTCCAGTACTCAGTCCAGTACTCAGTCCAGTACTCAGTCCAGTACTCAGCCCAGTACTCAGTCCAGCACTCAGTCCAGTACTCAGTCCAGTACTCAGTCCAGTACTCAGCCCAGTTCTCAGTCCAGTACTCAGTCCAATACTCAGTCCAGTACTCAGTCCAGTACTCAGTCCAGTACTCAGTCCAGTACTCAGTCCAGTACTCAGTCCAGTACTCAGTCCAGTACTCAGTCCAGTACTCAGTCCAGTACTCAGTGCAGTACTCAGTCCAGTCCTCAGTCCAGTACTCAGTCCAGTACTCAGTCCAGTACTCAGCCCAGTACTCAGTCCAGTACTCAGTCCAGTACTCAGTCCAGTACTCAGTCCAGTACTCAGTCCAGTACCCAGTCCAGTACTCAGTCCAGTACTCAGTCCAGTACTCAGTCCAGTACTCAGTCCAGTACTCAGTCCAGTACTCAGTCCAGTACTCATTCCAGTACTCAGTTCAGTACTCAGTCCAGTACTCAGTCCAGTACTCAGTCCAGTACTCAGTTCAGTACTCAGCCCAGTACTCAGTCCAGTACTCAGTCCAGTACTCAGTCCAGTACTCAGTACAGTACTCAGTGCAGTACTCAGTCCAGTACTCAGTCCAGTACTCAGTCCAGTACTCCGACCAGTACTCAGTCCAGTACTCAGTCCAGTACTCAGTCCAGTACTCAGTCTAGTACTCAGTCCAGTACTCAGTCCAATACTCAGTCCAGTACTCAGTCCAGTACGCAGTCCAGTACTCAGTCCAGTACTCAGTCCAGTACTCAGTCCAGTACTCAGTCCAGTACTCAGTCCAGTACTCAGGCCAGTACTCAGTCCAGTACTCAGTCCAGTACTCAGTCCAGTACTCAGTCCAGTACTCAGTCCAGTACTCAGTCCAGTACTCAGTCCAGTACTCAGTCCAGTACTCAATCCAGTACTCAGTCCAGTACTCAGTCCAGTACTCAGTCTAGTACTCAGTCCAGTACTGAGTCCAGTACTCATTCCAGCACTCAGTCCAGTACTCAGTCCAGTACTCAGTCCAGTACTCAGTCCAGTACTCAGTCCAGTACTCAGTCCACTACTCAGTCCAGTACTCAGTCCAGTACTCAGTCCAGTACTCAGTCCAGTACTCAGTCCAGTACTCAGTCCAGTACTCAGTACAGTACTCAGTCCAGTACTCCGTCCAGTACTCAGTCCAGTACTCAGCCCAGTACTCAGTCCAGTCCTCAGTCCAGTACTCAGTCCAGTACTCAGTCCAGTACTCAGCCCAGTACTCAGTCCAGTACTCAGTCCAGTACTCAGTCCAGTACTCAGTCGAGTACTCAGTCCAGTACTCAGTCCAGTACTCAGTCCAGTACTCAGTCCAGTACTCAGTCCAGTACTCAGTCCAGTACTCAGTCCAGTACTCAGTCCAGTACTCAGTCCAATACTCAGTCCAGTACTCAGTCCAGTACTCAGTCCAGTACTCAGTCCAGTACTCAGTCCAGTACTCAGTCCAGTACTCAGTCCAGTACTCAGTCCAGTACTCAATCCAGTACTCAGTCCAGTACTCAGTCCAGTACTCAGTTCAGTACTCAGTCCAGTACTCAGTCCAGTACTCAGTCCAGTACTCAATTCAGTAGTCAGCCCAGTACTCAGCCCAGTACTCAGTCCAGTACTCAGTCCAGTACTCAGTCCAGTACTTAGTCCAGTACTCAGTCCAATACTCAGCCCAGTACTCAGTCCAGTACTCAGTCCAGTACTCAGTCCAGTACTCAGTCCAGTACTCAGTCCAGTACTCAGTCCAGTACTCAGTCCAGTACTCAGTCCAGTACTAAGTCCAGTACTCAGTCCAGTACTCAATCCAGTACTCAGTCCAGTACTCAGTCCAGTACTCAGTCCAGTACTCAGTCCAGTACTCAGTCCAGTACTCAGTCCAGTACTCAGTCCAGTACTCAGTCCAGTACTCAGTCCAGTACTCAGTCCAGTAATCAGCCCAGTACTCAATCCAGTACTCAGCCCAGTACTCAGTGCAGTACTCAGTCCAGTACTCAGTCCAGTACTCAGTGCAGTACTCAGTCCAGTACTCAGTCCAGTACTCAGTACAGTACTCAGTCCAGTACTCCGTCCAGTACTCAGTCCAGTACTCAGTCCAGTACTCAGCCCAGTACTCAGTCCAGTCCTCAGTCCAGTACTCAGTCCAGTACTCAGCCCAGTACTCAGTCCAGTACTCAGTCCAGTACTCAGTCCAGTACTCAGTCCAGTACTCAGTCCAGTACTCAGTCCAGTACTCAGTTCAGTACTCAGTCCAGTACTCAGTCCAGTACTCAGTCCAGTACTCTGTTCAGTACTCAGCCCAGTACTCAGCCCAGTACTCAGTCCAGTATTCAGTCCAGTACTCAGTCCAGTACTTAGCCCAGTACTCAGTCCAGTACTCAGCCCAGTACTCAGTCCAGTACACAGTCCAGTACTCAGTCCAGTACTCAGTCCAGTACTCAGTCCAGTACTGAGTCCAGTACTCAGTCCAGTACTCAGTCCAGTACTCAGTCCAGTACTCAGTCCAGTACTCAGTCCAGTACTCAGTCCAGTAATCAGTCCAGTACGCAGTCCAGTACTCAGTCCAGTACTCAGTCCAGTACTCAGTCCAGTAGTCAGTCCAGTACTCAGTCCAGTAAACAGTCCAGTACTCAGTCCAGTACTCAGTCCAGTACTCAGTCCAGTACTCAGTCCAGTACTCAGTCCAGTACTCAGTCCAGTACTCAGTCCAGTACTCAGTCCAGTACTCAGTCCAGTACTCAGTCCAGTACTCAGTCCAGTACTCAGTCCAGCACTCAGTCCAGTACTCAGTCCAGTAGTCAGTCCAGTACTTAGCGCAGTAGTCAGTCCAGTACTCAGTCCAGTACTCAGTCCAGTACTCAGCCCAGTACTCAGTCCAATACTCAGTCCAGTACTCAGTCCAGTACTCAGTCCAGTACTCAGTCCAGTACTCAGTCCAGTACTCAGTCCAGTACTCAGTCCAGTACTCAGTCCAGTACTCAGTCCAGTACTCGGTCCAGTACTAAGTCCAGTACTCAGTCCAGTACTCAGTCCAGTACTCAGTCCAGTACTGAGTCCAGTACTCAATCCAGTACTCAGTCCAGTACTCAGTCCAGTACTCAGTCCAGTACTCAGTCCAGTACTAAGTCCAGTACTCAGTCCAGTACTCAGTCCAGTACTCAGTCCAGTACTCAGTCCAGTACTCAGTCCAGTACTCAGTCCAGTATTCAGTCCAGTACTCAGTCCAGTACTGAGTCCAGTACTCAATCCAGTACTCACTCCAGTACTCAGTCCAGTACTCAGTCCAGTACTCAGTCCAATACTCAGTCCAATACTCAGTCCAGTACTCAGTCCAGTACTCAGTCCCGCACTCAGTCCAGTACTCAGTCCAGTACTCAGTCCAGTACTCAGTCCAGTAGTCAGTCCAGTACTCAGTCCAGTAGTCAGTCCAGTACTCAGTCCAGTACTCAGTCCAGTACTCAGTCCAGTACTCAGGCCAGTACTTAGTCTAGTACTCAGTCCAGTACTCAGTCCAGTACTCAGTCCAGTACTCAGTCCAGTACTCAGTCCAGTACTCAGTCCAGTACTCAGCCCAGTACTCAGTCCAGTACTCAGTTCAGTACTCAGCCCAGTACTCAGCCCAGTACTCAGTCCAGCACTCAGTCCAGCACTCAGTCCAGTACTCAGTCCAGTACTTAGCCCAGCACTCAGTCCAGTACTCAGTCCAGTACTCAGCCCAGTACTCAGTCCAGTACTCAGTCCAGTACTCAGTCCAGTACTCAGCCCAGTAATCAGTCCAGTACTCAGTCCAGTACTGAGTCCAGTACTCAGTCCAGTACTCAGTCCAGTACTCAGTCCAGTACTCAGTCCAGTACTCACTCCAGTACTCACTCCAGTACTCAGTCCAGTACTCAGTCCAGTACTCAGTCCAGTACTCAGTCCAGTACTCAGTCCAGTACTCAGTCCAGTACTCAGTCCAGTACTCAGTCCAGTACTCAGTCCAGTACTCAGTCTAGTACTCAGTCCAGTACTCAGTCCAGTACTCAGTCCTGTACTCAGTCCAGTACTCAGTCCAGTACTCAGTCCAGTACTCAGTCCAGTACTCAGTCCAGTACTCAGTCCAGTACTCAGTCCAGTACGCAGTCCAGTACTCAGTCCAGTACTCAGTCCAGTGCTCAGTCCAGTACTCAGGCCAGTACTCAGTCCAGTACTCAGTCCAGTACTCAGTCCAGTACTCAGTCCAGTACTCAGTCCAGTACTCAGTCCAGTACTCAGTCCAGTAATCAGTCCAGTACTCAGTCCAGTACTCAGTACAGTACTCAGTCCAGTAATCAGTACAGTACTCAGTCCAGTACTCAGTCCAGCACTCAGTCCAGTACTCAGTCCAGTACTTAGTTCAGTACTTAGTCCAGTACTCAGTCCAACACTCAGTCCATTACTCAGTCCAGTACTCAGTCCAGTACTCAGTCCAGTGCTCAATCCAGTACTCAGTCCAGTAATCAGTCCAGTACTCAATCCAGTACTCAGTCCAGTACTCAGTCCAGTAATCAGTCCAGTACTCAGTCCAGTACTCAGTCCAGTACTCAGTCCAGTACTCAGTCCAGTACTCAGTTCAGTACTTAGTCCAAAACTCAGTCCAGTACTCAGTCCAGTACTCAGTCCAGTACTCAGTCCAGTACTCAGTCCAGTACTTAGTCCAGTACTCAGCCCAGTACTCAGTCCAGTACTCAGTTCAGTACTCAGCCCAGTACTCAGCCCAGTACTCAGTCCAGCACTCAGTCCAGCACTCAGTCCAGTACTCAGTCCAGTACTCAGTCCAGTACTCAGTTCAGTACTCAGCCCAGTACTCAGCCCAGTACTCAGTCCAGTACTCAGTCCAGTACTCAGTTCAGTACTCAGCCCAGTACTCAGCCCAGTACTCAGTCCAGTACTCAGTCCAGTACTCAGTCCAGTACTCAGTCCAGTACTCAGTCCAGTACTCAGCCCAGTACTCAGTCCAGCACTCAGTCCAGTACTCAGTCCAGTACTCAGTCCAGTACTCAGCCCAGTTCTCAGTCCAGTACTCAGTCCAATACTCAGTCCAGTACTCAGTCCAGTACTCAGTCCAGTACTCAGTCCAGTACTCAGTCCAGTACTCAGTCCAGTACTCAGTCCAGTACTCAGTCCAGTACTCAGTACAGTACTCAGTGCAGTACTCAGTCCAGTACTCAGTCCAGTACTCAGTCCAGTACTCCGACCAGTACTCAGTCCAGTACTCAGTCCAGTACTCAGTCCAGTACTCAGTCTAGTACTCAGTCCAGTACTCAGTCCAATACTCAGTCCAGTACTCAGTCCAGTACGCAGTCCAGTACTCAGTCCAGTACTCAGTCCAGTACTCAGTCCAGTACTCAGTCCAGTACTCAGTCCAGTACTCAGGCCAGTACTCAGTCCAGTACTCAGTCCAGTACTCAGTCCAGTACTCAGTCCAGTACTCAGTCCAGTACTCAGTCCAGTACTCAGTCCAGTACTCAGTCCAGTACTCAATCCAGTACTCAGTCCAGTACTCAGTCCAGTACTCAGTCTAGTACTCAGTCCAGTACTGAGTCCAGTACTCATTCCAGCACTCAGTCCAGTACTCAGTCCAGTACTCAGTCCAGTACTCAGTCCAGTACTCAGTCCAGTACTCAGTCCACTACTCAGTCCAGTACTCAGTCCAGTACTCAGTCCAGTACTCAGTCCAGTACTCAGTCCAGTACTCAGTCCAGTACTCAGTCCAGTACTCATTCCAGTACTCAGTCCAGTACTCAGTTCAGTACTCAGCCCAGTACTCAGCCCAGTACTCAGTCCAGTACTCAGTCCAGTACTCAGTCCAGTACTCAGTCCAGTACTCAGTCCAGTACTCAGTCCAGTACTCAGCCCAGTACTCAATCCAGTACTCAGCCCAGTACTCAGTCCAGTACTCAGTCCAGTACTCAGTCCAGTACTCAGTCCAGTACTCAGTACAGTACTCAGTCCAGTACTCCGTCCAGTACTCAGTCCAGTACTCAGCCCAGTACTCAGTCCAGTCCTCAGTCCAGTACTCAGTCCAGTACTCAGTCCAGTACTCAGCCCAGTACTCAGTCCAGTACTCAGTCCAGTACTCAGTCCAGTACTCAGTCCAGTACTCAGTCCAGTACCCAGTCCAGTACTCAGTCCAGTACTCAGTTCAGTACTCAGTCCAGTACTCAGTCCAGTACTCAGTCCAGTACTCAGTTCAGTACTCAGCCCAGTACTCAGCCCAGTACTCAGTCCAGTACTCAGTCCAGTACTCAGTCCAGTACTTAGTCCAGTACTCAGTCCAGTACTCAGCCCAGTACTCAGTCCAGCACTCAGTCCAGTACTCAGTCCAGTACTCAGTCCAGTACTCAGCCCAGTTCTCAGTCCAGTACTCAGTCCAGTACTCAGTCCAGTACTCAGTCCAGTACTCAGTCCAGTACTCAGTCCAGTACTAAGTCCAGTACTCAGTCCAGTACTCAGTGCAGTACTCAGTCCAGTACTCAGCCCAGTACTCAGTCCAGTACTCAGTCCAGTACTCAGCCCATTACTTAGTCCAGTACTCAGTCCAGTACTCAGTCCAGTACTCAGTCCAGTACTCAGCCCAGTACTCAGTCCAGTACTCAGTCCAGTACTCAGTTCAGTACTCAGCCCAGTACTCAGCCCAGTACTCAGTCCAGTACTCAGTCCAGTACTCAGTCCAGTACTCAGTCCAGTACTCAGTCCAGTACTCAGCCCAGTACTCAGTCCAGCACTCAGTCCAGTACTCAGTCCAGTACTCAGTCCAGTACTCAGCCCAGTTCTCAGTCCAGTACTCAGTCCAATACTCAGTCCAGTACTCAGTCCAGTACTCAGTCCAGTACTCAGTCCAGTACTCAGTCCAGTACTCAGTCCAGTACTCAGTCCAGTACTCAGTCCAGTACTCAGTCCAGTACTCAGTGCAGTACTCAGTCCAGTACTCAGTCCAGTACTCAGTCCAGTACTCCGACCAGTACTCAGTCCAGTACTCAGTCCAGTACTCAGTCCAGTACTCAGTCTAGTACTCAGTCCAGTACTCAGTCCAATACTCAGTCCAGTACTCAGTCCAGTACGCAGTCCAGTACTCAGTCCAGTACTCAGTCCAGTACTCAGTCCAGTACTCAGTCCAGTACTCAGTCCAGTACTCAGGCCAGTACTCAGTCCAGTACTCAGTCCAGTACTCAGTCCAGTACTCAGTCCAGTACTCAGTCCAGTACTCAGTCCAGTACTCAGTCCAGTACTCAATCCAGTACTCAGTCCAGTACTCAGTCCAGTACTCAGTCCAGTACTCAGTCCAGTACTGAGTCCAGTACTCATTCCAGCACTCAGTCCAGTACTCAGTCCAGTACTCAGTCCAGTACTCAGTCCAGTACTCAGTCCAGTACTCAGTCCAGTACTCAGTCCACTACTCAGTCCAGTACTCAGTCCAGTACTCAGTCCAGTACTCAGTCCAGTACTCAGTCCAGTACTCAGTCCAGTACTCAGTCCAGTACTCATTCCAGTACTCAGTCCAGTACTCAGTTCAGTACTCAGCCCAGTACTCAGCCCAGTACTCAGTCCAGTACTCAGTCCAGTACTCAGTCCAGTACTCAGTCCAGTACTCAGTCCAGTACTCAGCCCAGTACTCAATCCAGTACTCAGCCCAGTACTCAGTCCAGTACTCAGTCCAGTACTCAGTGCAGTACTCAGTCCAGTACTCAGTCCAGTACTCAGTACAGTACTCAGTCCAGTACTCCGTCCAGTACTCAGTCCAGTACTCAGCCCAGTACTCAGTCCAGTCCTCAGTCCAGTACTCAGTCCAGTACTCAGTCCAGTACTCAGCCCAGTACTCAGTCCAGTACTCAGTCCAGTACTCAGTCCAGTACTCAGTCCAGTACTCAGTCCAGTACTCAGTCCAGTACTCAGTCCAGTACTCAGTTCAGTACTCAGTCCAGTACTCAGTCCAGTACTCAGTCCAGTACTCAGTTCAGTACTCAGCCCAGTACTCAGCCCAGTACTCAGTCCAGTACTCAGTCCAGTACTCAGTCCAGTACTTAGTCCAGTACTCAGTCCAGTACTCAGCCCAGTACTCAGTCCAGCACTCAGTCCAGTACTCAGTCCAGTACTCAGTCCAGTACTCAGCCCAGTTCTCAGTCCAGTACTCAGTCCAGTACTCAGTCCAGTACTCAGTCCAGTACTCAGTCCAGTACTAAGTCCAGTACTCAGTCCAGTACTCAGTGCAGTACTCAGTCCAGTACTCAGCCCAGTACTCAGTCCAGTACTCAGTCCAGTACTCAGCCCATTACTCAGTCCAGTACTCAGTCCAGTACTCAGTCCAGTACTCAGTCCAGTACTCAGTCCAGTACTCCTTCCAGTACTCCGTCCAGTACTTCGTCCAGTACTCAGTCCAGTACTCAGTCCAGTACTCAGTCCAGTACTCAGTCCAATACTCAGTCCAGTACTCAGTGCAGTACTCAGTCCAGTACTCAGCCCAGTACTCAGTCCAGTACTCAGCCCAGTAATCAGTCCAGTACTCAGTCCAGTACTCAGTCCAGTACTCAGTCCAGTACTCCGTCTAGTACTCCGTCCAGTACTCAGTCCAGTACTCAGTCCAATACTCAGTCCAGTACTCAGTCCAGTACTCAGTCCAGTACTCAGTCCAGTACTCAGTGCAGTACTCAGTCCAGTACTCAGCCCAGTACTCAGTCCAGTACTCAGTCCAGTACTCAGCCCAGTACTCAGTCCAGTACTCAGCCCAGTTCTCAGTCCAGTACTCAGTCCAGTACTCAGTCCAGTACTCAGTCCAGTACTCAGTCCAGTACTCAGTCCAGTATTCAGTCCAGTACTCAGTCCAGTACTCAGTCCAGTACTCAGTCCAGTACTCAGTCCAGTCTCAGTCCAGTACTCAGTGCAGTACTCAGTCCAGTACTCAGCCCAGTACTCAGTCCAGTACTCAGTCCAGTACTCAGCCCAGTACTCAGTCCAGTACTCAGTCCAGTACTCAGTCCAGTACTCAGTCCAGTACTCCGTCCAGTACTCCGTCCAGTACTCAGTCCAGTACTCAGTCCAGTACTCAGTCCAGTACTCAGTGCAGTACTCAGTCCAGTACTCAATCCAGTACTCAGTCCAGTACTCAATCCAGTACTCAGTCCAGTACTCAGTCCAGTACTCAGTCCAGTACTCAGTCCAGTACTCAGTCCAGTACTCAGCGCAGTACTCAGTCCAGTACTCAGTCCAGTACTCAGTCCAGTACTCAGTTCAGTACTCAGTCCAGTACTCAGTCCAGTACTCAGTCCAGTACTCAGTTCAGTACTCAGCCCAGTACTCAGCCCAGTACTCAGTCCAGTACTCAGTCCAGTACTCAGTCCAGTACTCAGTCCAGTACTCAGCCCAGTACTCAGTCCAGCACTCAGTCAAGTACTCAGTCCAGTACTCAGTCCAGTACTCAGCCCAGTTCTCAGTCCAGTACTCAGTCCAGTACTCAGTCCAGTACTCAGTCCAGTACTCAGTCCAGTACTCAGTCCAGTACTCAGTCCAGTACTCAGTCCAGTACCAAGTCCAGTACTCAGTCCAGTACTCAGTGCAGTACTCAGTCCAGTACTCAGCCCAGTACTCAGTCCAGTACTTAGCCCAGTACTCAGTCCAATACTCAGTCCAGTACTCAGTCCAGTACTCAGTCCAGTACTCAGTCCAGTACTCCGTCCAGTACTCCGTCCAGTACTCCGTCCAGTACTCAGTCCAGTACTCAGTCCAGTACTCAGTCCAGTACTCAGTCCAGTACTTAGTCCAGTACTCAGTCCAATACTCAGTCCAGTACTCAGTGCAGTACTCAGTCCAGTACTCAGCCCAGTACTCAGTCCAGTACTCAGTCCAGTTCTCAGTCCAGTACTCAGTCCAGTACTCAGTCCAGTACTCAGTCCAGTACTCAGTCCAGTACTAAGTCCAGTACTCAGTCCAGTAGTCAGTACAGTACTCAGTCCAGTACTCAGCCCAGTACTCAGTCCAGTACTCAGTCCAGTACTCAGCCCAGTACTCAGTCCAATACTCAGTCCAGTACTCAGTCCAGTACTCAGTCCAGTACTCAGTCCAGTACTCCGTCCAGTACTCCGTCCAGTACTCCGTCCAGTACTCCGTCCAGTACTCAGTCCAGTACTCAGTCCAGTACTCAGTCCAGTACTCAGTCCAGTACTCAGCCCAGTACTCAGTCCAATACTCAGTCCAGTACTCAGTCCAGTACTCAGTCCAGTACTCAGTCCAGTACTCCGTCCATTACTCCGTCCAGTACTCAGTCCAGTACTCAGCCCAGTACTCAGTCCAGTACTCAGTCCAGTACTCAGTCCAATACTCAGTCCAGTACTCAGTCCAGTACTCAGTCCAGTACTCAGTCCAGTACTCAGTCCAGTCTCAGTCCAGTACTCAGTGCAGTACTCAGTCCAGTACTCAGCCCAGTACTCAGTCCAGTACTCAGTCCAGTACTCAGTCCAGTACTCAGTCCAGTCTCAGTCCAGTACTCAGTGCAGTACTCAGTCCAGTACTCAGCCCAGTACTCAGTCCAGTACTCAGTCCAGTACTCAGCCCAGTACTCAGTCCAGTACTCAGTCCAGTACTCAGCCCAGTACTCAGTCCAGTACTCAGTCCAGTACTCAGTCCAGTCTCAGTCCAGTACTCAGTGCAGTACTCAGTCCAGTACTCAGCCCAGTACTCAGTCCAGTACTCAGTCCAGTACTCAGTCCAGTACTAAGTCCAGTACTCAGTCCAGTACTCAGTGCAGTACTCAGTCCAGTACTCAGCCCAGTACTCAGTCCAGTACTCAGTCCAGTACTCAGCCCAGTACTCAGTCCAATACTCAGTCCAGTACTCAGTCCAGTACTCAGTCCAGTACTCAGTCCAGTACTCAGTCCAGTACTCCGTCCATTACTCCGTCCAGTACTCAGTCCAGTACTCAGCCCAGTACTCAGGCCAGTACTCAGTCCAGTACTCAGTCCAATACTCAGTCCAGTACTCAGTGCAGTACTCAGTCCAGTACTCAGCCCAGTACTCAGTCCAGTACTCAGTCCAGTACTCAGCCCAGTGCTCAGTCCAGTACTCAGTCCAGTACTCAGTCCAGTACTCCTTCTAGTACTCCGTCCAGTACTCAGTCCAGTACTCAGTCCAATACTCAGTACAGTACATAAATATTTATTAACTATAATAGATAGAACGACGAGATGGCCAGAAGTCTATCCTTTGCGGAACATAGCGTCTGAGCGCATAGTTAAATTGTTTGTTCATAACTACATTTCTCGTTTTGGAATTCCATTAAAAATTACAGTAGATCGGGGAGCCCAGTTTACCTCCAGTTTATTTTCTGATCTGTCTTCAATACTTGGAATACAGAAAATTCATACTTCTGCATATCACCCTCAGTCAAATGGAATGGTAGAACGATTTCATCGTCAACTTAAGGCGTCTATAATAGCCTTGAACGATCCACTGCACTGGTCAGATCAACTTCCTATAATCCTGCTTAGTTTAAGAAATTCTGTAAAAGAGGACCTTAAATGCTCACCAGCAGAAATGGTTTATGGACAAACCCTTAGAATTCCTGGTGAGTTAGTTAAACCGTGCACAAATTTTGAGAACAATAATTCTAGTTTCATTCTTCAAAAATTAAAAGAACATTTTTCCCAAACTCGTAACTTCGTTTCACATCATGGTAACAACAGAAGTTATATTCCTCCAAATTTAATGGACTGTGAGTATGTTTTTGTTAAAGATAATCAAAAGTTTGGTTTAAGTCCTCCTTATGAAGGGCCTTACAAAGTTGTAGAGAGAAATGATAAATATTTTAAAATTCGAAAAGATAATTCGGATGTTTCGGTATCTATTGATAATTTAAAGCCCGCTTTTGTTGATAATGAAAGAAATAACGATGAAAACATAACTGCAGCACCGAAAAAAAATATTAACATTCAACATAAATAATTTAATACAAAAACATAATTCTTTTATTGAAGGGGGAGTAGATGTAGATACTTGATTTTAAAATACTTTGTATACTTAAATATAAATATAAATTTTATATCATATTGTTGTCTGTAATTGTTTTTATAAAATATTTTCTGATTCTTACAGCCATATTCATAAATATTTAAAACAGGTCAATAAACTACTTTTAAGCAAAATTTCATAAAATTGCATTCATAAATCTTTATTACATAAAAATTTTAAAATAGGTTTAAAGATGGTATGCACCTTCTATAAACCTTCAATAAATTCATATCATCGATATATCAATTTTAACTTCAAATCTCTTTGCAAATTTAGCACACAGGAATACATGATATTCTTTAAATTAAAGCTGGAAGTCTTGGCTATAAGCATTTAAGTATGTTTTTTAAAATTTAATAGAATATGCCACTAAATTATTTAAGTTAAACAAAATTCGCAACAAAATTAGCAAAAAAGCACCATCAAAACACATAAAAGCAAAAAGAAATGTTAGTGATGCAGAAACAATCAACACAAATACAAACAGGCTCGTTATTCGAGTACCTCTTGCATACATGATTTAAAGAATCGTGTGAATTCTTTTGTAATCATTTATTTTTTGCTTTTACTTCATAGAAAACTCGTATCAAATAAGTTGAGAAATATATTATTAAGAGAGTTGAAAAAATCTTAACTTACATGAAAATGATAAAAAGTTATTCGTTTATTTCAATATCCGGATGAAATCATATTGTTTTTAATGCAACACTAACTACAAAACATGGTGGTGTTGCCAGTATCGAAATCTAGAATTCCTTAAAACACACAATGTCTATTGTAGTGTTTATGAATGCAATTTTATATTAAACAGTTTTTAGCGTGAAACTGTTCAATAACAATTGTGAGTCTTAAACCTAAAATAAGAATTTTTTATGAATGTAGCTGTTACATTATAAACTTCTGAATTAAAAAGACTTCAAAACTTAAATAAACTAAAATTTTATAAAATATATAATGAATTTTATTCCTACACTGGTACCGGTACTGGTACTGGTACTACTGAGAGCTCTCAGTTCAGTAGCTCTCAGTTCAGTCATTTCGTATATCAGTCATTTCGTTTATCAGTCATTTCATTTATCAGTGATTTCGTTTATCAGTCATTTCGTTTGTCAGTCATTTCGTTTATCAGTCATTTCGTTTATCAGTCATTATGTTTATCAGTCATTTCGTTTATCAGTCATTTCGTTTATCAGTCATTTCGTTTATCAGTCATTTCGTTTATCAGTCATTTCGTTTATCAGTCATTTTGTTTATCAGTCATTTCGTTTATCAGTCATTTCGTTTATCAGTCATTTGGTTTATCAGTCATTTCGTTTATCAGTCATTACGTTTATCAGTCATTTCGTTTATCAGTCATATCGTTTATCAGTCAATTTGTTTATCAGTCATTTCGTTTATCAGTCATTTCGTTTATCAGTCATTTCGTCTATAAGTCAATTCGTTTATCAGTCATTTCGTTTATCAGTCATTACGTTTATCAGTCATTTCGTTTATCAGTCATTTCGTTTATCAGTCATTTTGTTTATCAGTCATTTTGTTTATCAGTCAATTTGTTTATCAGTCATTTCGTTTATCAGTCATTTCGTTTATCAGTCATTTCGTTTATCAGTCATTTTGTTTATCAGTCATTTTGTTTATCAGTCATTTCGTTTATCAGTCATTTGGTTTATCAGTCATTTGTTTTATCACTCATTTCGTTAATCAGTCATTTCGTTTATCAGTCATTTGGTTTATCAGTCATTTCGTTTATCAGTCATTTCGTTTATCAGTCATTTCGTTTATCAGTCATTTCGTCTATAAGTCAATTCGTTTATCAGTCATTACGTTTATCAGTCATTTCGTTTATCAGTCATTTCGTTTATCAGTCATTTTGTTTATCAGTCATTACGTTTATCAGTCATTTCGTTTATCAGTCATTTCGTTTATCAGTCAATTTGTTTATCAGTCATTTCGTTTATCAGTCATTTCGTTTATCAGTCATTTCGTCTATAAGTCAATTCGTTTATCAGTCATTTCGTTTATCAGTCATTACGTTTATCAGTCATTTCGTTTATCAGTCATTTCGTTTATCAGTCATTTTGTTTATCAGTCATTTCGTTTATCAGTCATTTTGTTTATCAGTCATTTTGTTTATCAGTCAATTTGTTTATCAGTCATTTCGTTTATCAGTCATTTCGTTTATCAGTCATTTCGTTTATCAGTCATTTTGTTTATCAGTCATTTTGTTTATCAGTCATTTCGTTTATCAGTCATTTCGTTTATCAGTCATTTCGTTTATCAGTCATTTCGTCTATAAGTCAATTCGTTTATCAGTCATTACGTTTATCAGTCATTTCGTTTATCAGTCATTTCGTTTATCAGTCATTTTGTTTATCAGTCATTTCGTTTATCAGTCATTTTGTTTATCAGTCATTTTGTTTATCAGTCAATTTGTTTATCAGTCATTCCGTTTATCAGTCATTTCGTTTATCAGTCATTTCGTTTATCAGTCATTTCGTTTATCAGTCAATTCGTTTATCAGTCATTTCGTTTATCAGTCATTTCGTTTATCAGTCATTTCGTTTATCAGTCATTTCGTTTATCAGTCATTTTGTTTATCAGTCATTTCGTTTATCAGTCATTTCGTTTATCAGTCATTTCGTTTATCAGTCATTTCGTTTATCAGTCATTTCGTTTATCAGTCATTTCGTCTATAAGTCAATTCGTTTATCAGTCATTTCGTTTATCAGTCATTTCGTTTATCAGTCATTTCGTTTATCAGTCATATCGTTCATCAGTCATTTCGTTTATCAGTCATTTTGTTTATCAGTCACTTCGTTTATCAGTTATTTCGTTTAACAGTCATTTTGTTTATCAGTCATTTCGTTTATCAGTCATTTCGTTTATCAGTCATTTCGTTTATCAGTCATTTGGTTTATCAGTCATTTCGTTTATCAGCCATTTCGTTTATCAGTACTCAGTCCAGTACTCAGTCCAGTACTCAGTCTAGTACTCAGTCCAGTACTCAGTCCAGTACTCAGTCCAGTACTCAGTCCAGTACTCAGTCTAGTACTCAATCCAGTACTCAGTCCAGTACTCAATCCAGTACTCAGTCCAGTACTCAGTCCAGTACTCAGTCCAGTACTCAGTCCAGTACTCAGTCCAGTACTCAGTCCAGTACTCAGTCCAGTACTCAGTCCAGTACTCAGTCCAGTACTAAGTCCAGTACTCAGTCCAGTACTCAGTGCAGTACTCAGTGTAGTACTCAGTCCAGTACTCAGTCCAGTACTCAGTCCAGTACTCCGTCCAGTACTCAGTCCAGTACTCAGTCCAGTACTCAGTCCAGTACTCAGTCCAGTACTCAGTCCAGTACTCAGTTCAGTACTCAGTCCAGTACTCAGTCCAGTACTTAGTCCAGTACTCAGTCCAGTACTCAGTCCAGTACTCAGTCCAGTACTCAGGCCAGTACTCAGTCCAGTACTCAGTCCAGTACTTAGTCCAGTACTCAGTCCAGTACTCAGTCGAGTACTCAGTTCAGTACTCAGTTCAGTACTCAGTCCAGTACTCAATCCAGTACTCAGTCCAGTACTCAGTCTAGTACTCAATCCAGTACTCAGTCCAGTACTCAATCCAGTACTCAGTCCAGTACTCAGTCCAGTACTCAGTCCAGTACTCAGTCCAGTACTCAGTCCAGTACTCAGTCCAGTACTCAGTCCAGTACTCAGTCCAGTACTAAGTCCAGTACTCAGTCCAGTACTCAGTGCAGTACTCAGTGTAGTACTCAGTCCAGTACTCAGTCCAGTACTCAGTCCAGTACTCCGTCCAGTACTCAGTCCAGTACTCAGTCCAGTACTCAGTCCAGTACTCAGTCCAGTACTCAGTCCAGTACTCAGTCCAGTACTCAGTTCAGTACTCAGTCCAGTACTCAGTCCAGTACTTAGTCCAGTACTCAGTCCAGTACTCAGTCCAGTACTCAGTCCAGTACTCAGGCCAGTACTCAGTCCAGTACTCAGTCCAGTACTTAGTCCAGTACTCAGTCCAGTACTCAGTCGAGTACTCAGTTCAGTACTCAGTTCAGTACTCAGTCCAGTACTCAATCCAGTACTCAATCCAGTAGTCAATCCAGTACTCAATCCAGTACTCAGTCCAGTACTCAGTCCAGTACTCAGTCCAGTACTCAGTCCAGTACTCAGTCCAGTACTCAGTTCAGTACTCAGTCAGTACTCAGTCCAGTACTCAGTCCAGTACTCAGTCCAGTACTCAGTCCAGTACTCAGTCCAGTACTCAGTCCAGTACTGTCCAGTACTCAGCCCAGTACTCAGTTCAGTACTCAGCCCAGTACTCAGCCCAGTACTCAGCCCAGTACTCAGTCCAGTACTCAGTCCAGTACTCAGTCCAGTACTCAGTCCAGTACTCAGTCCAGTACTCAGTCCAGTACTCAGTCCAGTACTCAGTCCAGTACTCAGCCCAGTACTCAGCCCAGTACTCAGTCCAGTACTCAGTCCAGTACTCAGTCCAGTACTCAGTCCAGTACTCAGTCCAGTACTCAGTCTAGTACTCAGTCCAGTACTCAGTCCAGTACTCAGTTCAGTACTCAGTCCAGTACTCAGTCCAGTACTCAGTCTAGTACTCAATCCAGTACTCAGTCCAGTACTCAATCCAGTACTCAGTCCAGTACTCAGTCCAGTACTCAGTCCAGTACTCAGTCCAGTACTCAGTCCAGTACTCAGTCCAGTACTCAGTCCAGTACTCAGTCCAGTACTAAGTCCAGTACTCAGTCCAGTACTCAGTGCAGTACTCAGTGTAGTACTCAGTCCAGTACTCAGTCCAGTACTCAGTCCAGTACTCCGTCCAGTAATCAGTCCAGTACTCAGTCCAGTACTCAGTCCAGTACTCAGTCCAGTACTCAGTCCAGTACTCAGTCCAGTACTCAGTTCAGTACTCAGTCCAGTACTCAGTCCAGTACTTAGTCCAGTACTCAGTCCAGTACTCAGTCCAGTACTCAGTCCAGTACTCAGGCCAGTACTCAGTCCAGTACTCAGTCCAGTACTTAGTCCAGTACTCAGTCCAGTACTCAGTCGAGTACTCAGTTCAGTACTCAGTTCAGTACTCAGTCCAGTACTCAATCCAGTACTCAATCCAGTAGTCAATCCAGTACTCAATCCAGTACTCAGTCCAGTACTCAGTCCAGTACTCAGTCCAGTACTCAGTCCAGTACTCAGTCCAGTACTCAGTTCAGTACTCAGTCAGTACTCAGTCCAGTACTCAGTCCAGTACTCAGTCCAGTACTCAGTCCAGTACTCAGTCCAGTACTCAGTCCAGTACTGTCCAGTACTCAGCCCAGTACTCAGTTCAGTACTCAGCCCAGTACTCAGCCCAGTACTCAGTCCAGTACTCAGTCCAGTACTCAGTCCAGTACTCAGTCCAGTACTCAGTCCAGTACTCAGTCCAGTACTCAGTCCAGTACTCAGTCCAGTACTCAGCCCAGTACTCAGCCCAGTACTCAGTCCAGTACTCAGTCCAGTACTCAGCCCAGTACTCACTCCAGTACTCAGTCCAGTACTCAGTCCAGTACTCAGTCCAGTACCCAGTCCAGTACTCGGTCCAGTAATCAGTCCAGTACTCAGTCCAGTACTCAGTCCAGTACTCAGTCCAGTACTCAGTCCAGTACTCAGTCCAGTACTCAGCCCAGTTCTCAGCCCAGTACTCAGTCCAGTACTCAGTCCAGTACTCAGTGCAGTACTCAGTCCAGTACTCAGTCCAGTACTCAGTCCAGTATTTAGTCCAGTACTCAGTCCAGTACTCAGTCCAGTACTCAGTCCAGTACTCAGTCCAGTACTCAGTCCAGTACTCAGTCCAGTACTCAGGCCAGTACTCAGTCTAGTACTCAGGCCAGTACTCAGTCCAGTACCCAGTCCAGTACTCAGTCCAGTACTCAGGCCAGTACTCAGTCCAGTACTCAGGCCAGTACTCAGTCCAGTACTCAGTCCAGTACTCAGTCCAGTACTCAGGCCAGTACTCAGTCCAGTACTCAGTCCAGTACTCAGTCCAGTACTCAGTCCAGTACTCAGTCCAGTACTCAGTCCAGTACTCAGTCCAGTACTCAGTCCAGTACTCAGTTCAGTACTCAGCCCAGTACTCAGCCCAGTACTCAGTCCAGTACTCAGTCCAGTACTCAGTCCAGTACTCAGTCCAGTACTCAGTCCAGTACTCAGTCCAGTACTGAGCCCAGTACTCAGTCCAGTACTCAGTCCAGTACTCAGTCCAGTACTGAGCCCAGTACTCAGTCCAGTACTCAGTCCAGTACTCAGTCCAGTACTCAGTCCAGTACTCAGTCCAGTACTCAGTCCAGTACTCAGTCCAGTAGTCAGTCCAGTACTCAGTCCAGTACTCAGTCCAGTACTCAGTCCAGTACTCAGTCCAGTACACAGTCCAGTACTCCGTCCAGTACTCAGTCCAGTACTCAGTCCAGTACCCAGTCCAGTACTCAGTCCAGTAATCTGTCCAGTACTCAGTCCAGTACTCAGTCCTGTACTCAGTCCAGTACTCATTCCAATACTCAGTCCAGTACTCAGTCCAATACTCAGTCCAGTACTCAGTCCAGTACTCAGTCCAGTACTCAGTCCAGTACTCAGTCCAGTACTCAGTCCAGTACTAAGTCCAGTACTCAATCCAGTACTCAGTCCAGTACTCAGTCCAGTACTCAGTCCAGTACTCCGTCCAGTACTCAGTCCAGTACTCCGTTCAGTACTCAGTCCAGTACTCAGTCCAGTACTCAGTCCAGTACTCAG
This sequence comes from Panzeria rudis, assembly GCA_956483635.1. Lineage (NCBI taxonomy): Eukaryota > Metazoa > Arthropoda > Insecta > Diptera > Tachinidae > Panzeria > Panzeria rudis. The sequence continues at coordinate 88,310,473 of OY101451.1, forward strand.
TCCAGTACTCAGACCACTACTCAGTCCAGTACTCAGTCCAGTACTCAGTCCAGTACTCAGTCCAGTACTGAGTCCAGTACTTAGTCCAGTACTTAGTCCAGTACTCAGGCCAGTATTCAGTCCAGTACTCAGTCCAGTACTCAGTCCAGTACTCAGTCCAGTACTCAGTCCAGTACTCAGTTCAGCACTCAGCCCAGTACTCAGCCCGGTACTCAGTCCAGTACTCAGTCCAGTACTCAGTCCAGTACTCAGTCCAGTACTCAGTCCAGTACTCAGCCCAGTACTCAGTCCAGTACTCAGTCCAGTACTCAGTCCAGTACTCAGTCCAGTACTCAGTCCAGTACTGAGTCCAGTACTCAGTCCAGTACTCAGTCCAGTACTCAGTCCAGTACCCAGTCCAGTACTCAGTCCAGTACTCAGTCCAGTACTCAGTCCAGTACTCAGTCCAGTACTCAGTCCAGTACTCAGTCCAGTACTCAGTCCAGTACTCAGTCCAGTACTCAGTCCAGTACTCAGTCCAGTACTCAGTCCAGTACTCAGTCCAGTACTCAGTGCAGTACTCAGTGCAGTACTCAGTCCAGTACTCAGTCCAGTACTCAGTCCAGTACTCAGTCCAATACTCAGTCCAGTACTCAGTCCAGTACTCAGTCCAGTACTCAGTCCAGTACTCAGTCCAGTACTCAGTCCAGTACTCAGTCCAGTACTCAGTCCAGTACTCAGTCCAGTACTCAGTCCAGTACTCAGTCCAGTACTCAGTCCAGTACTCAGTCCAGTACTCAGGCCAGTACTCAGTCCAGTACTCAGGCCAGTACTCAGTCCAGCACTCAGTCCAGTACTCAGTCCAGTACTCAGGCCAGTACTCAGTCCAGTACTCAGTCCAGTACTCAGTCCAGTACTCAGTCCAGTACTCAGTCCAGTACTCAGTCCAGTACTCAGGCCAGTACTCAGTCCAGTACTCAGTCCAGTACTCAGTCCAGTACTCAGTCCAGTACTCAGTCCAGTACTCAGTCCAGTACTGAGTCCAGTACTCAGTCCAGTACTCAGTCCAGTACTCAGTCCAGTACCCAGTCCAGTACTCAGTCCAGTACTCAGTCCAGTACTCAGTCCAGTACTCAGTCCAGTACTCAGTCCAGTACTCAGTCCAGTACTCAGTCCAGTACTCAGTCCAGTACTCAGTCCAGTACTCAGTCCAGTACTCAGTCCAGTACTCAGTCCAGTACTCAGTCCAGTACTCAGTGCAGTACTCAGTGCAGTACTCAGTCCAGTACTCAGTCCAGTACTCAGTCCAGTACTCAGTCCAATACTCAGTCCAGTACTCAGTCCAGTACTCAGTCCAGTACTCAGTCCAGTACTCAGTCCAGTACTCAGTCCAGTACTCAGTCCAGTACTCAGTCCAGTACTCAGTCCAGTACTCAGTCCAGTACTCAGTCCAGTACTCAGTCCAGTACTCAGGCCAGTACTCAGTCCAGTACTCAGGCCAGTACTCAGTCCAGCACTCAGTCCAGTACTCAGTCCAGTACTCAGGCCAGTACTCAGTCCAGTACTCAGTCCAGTACTCAGTCCAGTACTCAGTCCAGTACTCAGTCCAGTACTCAGTCCAGTACTCAGGCCAGTACTCAGTCCAGTACTCAGTCCAGTACTCAGTCCAGTACTCAGTCCAGTACTCAGTCCAGTACTCAGTCCAGTACTCAGTCCAGTACTCAGTCCAGTACTCAGTCCAGTACTCAGTCCAGTACTCAGGCCAGTACTCAGTCCAGTACTCAGTCCAGTACTTAGTCCAGTACTCAGTCCAGTACTCAGTCGAGTACTCAGTTCAGTACTCAGTTCAGTACTCAGTCCAGTACTCAATCCAGTACTCAATCCAGTACTCAATCCAGTACTCAATCCAGTACTCAGTCCAGTACTCAGTCCAGTACTCAGTCCAGTACTCAGTCCAGTACTCAGTCCAGTACTCAGTTCAGTACTCAGTTCAGTACTCAGTCCAGTACTCAGTCCAGTACTCAGTCCAGTACTCAGTCCAGTACTCAGTCCAGTACTCAGTCCAGTACTCAGTCCAGTACTCAGCCCAGTACTCAGTTCAGTACTCAGCCCAGTACTCATCCCAGTACTCAGTCCAGTACTCAGTCCAGTACTCAGTCCAGTACTCAGTCCAGTACTCAGTCCTGTACTCAGTCCAGTACTCAGTCCAGTACTCAGTCCAGTACTCAGTCCAGTACTCAGTCCAGTACTCAGCCCAGTACTCAGCCCAGTACTCAGTCCAGTACTCAGTCCAGTACTCAGCCCAGTACTCAGTCCAGTACTCAGTCCAGTACTCAGTCCAGTACTCAGTCCACTACCCAGTCCAGTACTCGGTCCAGTACTCAGTCCAGTACTCAGTCCAGTACTCAGTCCAGTACTCAGTCCAGTACTCAGTCCAGTACTCAGTCCAGTACTCAGTCCAGTACTCAGCCCAGTACTCAGCCCACTACTCAGTCCAGTACTCAGTCCAGTACTCAGTCCAGTACTCAGTCCAGTACTCAGTCCAGTACTCAGTCCAGTACTCAGCCCAGTACTCAGTCCAGTACTCAGTCCAGTACTCAGTCCAGTACTCAGTCCAGTACTCAGTCCAGTACTCACTCCAGTAGTCAGTCCAGTACTCAGTCCAGTACTCAGTCCAGTACTCAGTCCAGTACTCAGTCCAGTACTCAGTCCAGTACTCAGTCCAGTACTCAGTCCAGTACTCAGTCCAGTACTCAGTCCAGTACTCAGTCCAGTACTCAGTCCAGTACTCAGTCCAGTACTCAGACCACTACTCAGTCCAGTACTCAGTCCAGTACTCAGTCCAGTACTCCGTCCAGTACTCAGTCCAGTACTCAGTCCAGTACTCAGTCCAGTACTCAGTCCAGTACTCAGTCCAGTACTCAGTCCAGTACTCAGACCACTACTCAGTCCAGTACTCCGTCCAGTACTCAGTCCAGTACTCCGTCCAGTACTCAGTCCAGTACTCAGTCCAGTACTCAGTCCAGTACTCAGTCCAGTCCTCAGACCACTACTCAGTCCAGTACTCAGTCCAGTACTCAGTCCAGTACTCAGTCCAGTACTCAGTCCAGTACTCAGTCCAGTACTCAGTCCAGTACTCAGTCCAGTACTCAGTCCAGTACTCAGTCCAGTACTCAGACCACTACTCAGTCCAGTACTCCGTCCAGTACTCAGTGCAGTACTCCGTCCAGTACTCAGTCCAGTACTCAGTCCAGTACTCAGTCCAGTACTCAGTCCAGTACTCAGACCACTACTCAGTCCAGTACTCAGTCCAGTACTCAGTCCAGTACTCAGTCCAGTACTGAGTCCAGTACTTAGTCTTGTACTTAGTCCAGTACTCAGGCCAGTACTCAGTCCAGTACTCAGTCCAGTACTCAGTCCAGTACTCAGTCCAGTACTCAGTCCAGTACTGAGTCCAGTACTCAGTCCAGTACTCAGTCCAGTACTCAGTCCAGTACTCAGTTCAGTACTCAGTTCAGTACTCAGTCCAGTACTCAGTCCAGTACTCAGACCACTACTCAGTCCAGTACTCAGTCCAGTACTCAGTCCAGTACTCAGTCCAGTACTGAGTACAGTACTTAGTCCAGTACTTAGTCCAGTACTCAGGCCAGTACTCAGTCCAGTACTCAGTCCAGTACTCAGTCCAGTACTCAGTCTAGTACTCAGTCCAGTACTCAGTTCAGTACTCAGCCCAGTACTCAGCCCGGTACTCAGTCCAGTACTCAGTCCAATACTCAGTCCAGTACTCAGTCCAGTACTCACTCCAGTACTCAGTCCAGTACTCAGCCCAGTACTCAGTCCAGTACTCAGTCCAGTACTCAGTCCAGTACTCAGTCCAGTACTGAGTCCAGTACTCAGTCCAATACTCAGTCCAGTACTCAGTCCAGTACCCAGTCCAGTACTCAGTCCAGTACTCAGTCCAGTACTCAGTCCAGTACTCAGTCCAGTACTCAGTCCAGTACTCAGTCCAGTACTCAGTCCAGTACTCAGTCCAGTACTCAGTCCAGTACTCAGTCCAGTACTCAGTCCAGTACTCAGTCCAGTACTCAGTCCAGTACTCAGTCCAGTACTCAGTGCAGTACTCAGTGCAGTACTCAGTCCAGTACTCAGTCCAGTACTCAGTCCAGTACTCAGTCCAATACTCAGTCCAGTACTCACTCCAGTACTCAGTCCAGTACTCAGTCCAGTACTCAGTCCAGTACTCAGTCCAGTACTCAGTCCAGTACTCAGTCCAGTACTAAGTCCAGTACTCAGTCCAGTACTCAGTCCAGTACTCAGTCCAGTACTCAGTCCAGTACTCAGTGCAGTACTCAGTCCAGTACTCAGTCCAGTACTCAGTCCAGTACTCAGTCCAGTACTCAGTCCAGTACTCAGTCCAGTACTCAGGCCAGTACTCAGTCCAGGACTCAGGCCAGTACTCAGTCCAGCACTCAGTCCAGTACTCAGTCCAGTACTCAGGCCAGTACTCAGTCCAGTACTCAGTCCAGTACTCAGTCCAGTACTCAGTCCAGTACTCAGTCCAGTACTCAGTCCAGTACTCAGGCCAGTACTCAGTCCAGTACTCAGTCCAGTACTCAGTCCAGTACTCAGTCCAGTACTCAGTCCAGTACTCAGTCCAGTACTCAGTCCAGTACTCAGTCCAGTACTCAGTCCAGTACTCAGGCCAGTACTCAGTCCAGTACTCATTCCAGTACTTAGTCCAGTACTCAGTCCAGTACTCAGTCGAGTACTCAGTTCAGTACTCAGTTCAGTACTCAGTCCAGTACTCAATCCAGTACTCAATCCAGTACTCAATCCAGTACTCAGTCCAGTACTCAGTCCAGTACTCAGTCCAGTACTCAGTCCAGTACTCAGTTCAGTACTCAGTTCAGTACTCAGTCCAGTACTCAGTCCAGTACTCAGTCCAGTACTCAGTCCAGTACTCAGTCCAGTACTCAGTCCAGTACTCAGGCCAGTACTCAGTTCAGTACTCAGCCCAGTACTCAGCCCAGTACTCAGTCCAGTACTCAGTCCAGTAGTCAGTCCAGTACTCAGTCCAGTACTCAGTCCAGTACTCAGTCCAGTACTCAGTCCAGTACTCAGTCCAGTACTCAGTCCAGTACTCAGCCCAGTACTCAGCCCAGTACTCAGTCCAGTACTCAGTCCAGTACTCAGCCCAGTACTCAGTCCAGTACTCAGTCCATTACTCAGTCCAGTACTCAGTCCAGTACCCAGTCCAGTACTCGGTCCAGTACTCAGTCCAGTACTCAGTCCAGTACTCAGTCCAGTACTCAGTCCAGTACTCAGTCCAGTACTCAGTCCAGTACTCAGCCCAGTACTCAGCCCAGTACTCAGTCCAGTACTCAGTCCAGTACTCAGTCCAGTACTCAGTCCAGTACTCAGTCCAGTACTCAGTCCAGTACTCAGTCCAGTACTCAGTCCAGTACTCAGCCCAGTACTCAGTCCAGTACTCAGTCCAGTACACAGTCCAGTACTCAGTCCAGTACTCAGTCCAGTACTCAGTCCAGTACTCACTCCAGTAGTCAGTCCAGTACTCAGTCCAGTACTCAGTCCAGTACTCAGTCCAGTACTCAGTCCAGTACACAGTCCAGTACTCCGTCCAGTACTCAGTCCAGTACTCAGTCCAGTACTCAGTATAGTACTCAGTCCAGTACTCTGTCCAGTACTCAGTCCAGTACTCAGTCCAGTACTCATTCCAATACTCAGTCCAGTACTCAGTCCAATACTCCGTCCAGTACTCAGTCCAGTACTCAGTCCAGTACTCAGTCCAGTACTCAATCCAGTACTCAGTCAAGTACTCAGTCCAGTACTCAGTCCAGTACTCAGTCCAGTACTCAGGCCAGTACTCAGTCCAGTACTCAGTCCAGTACTCAGTCCAGTACTCAGTCCAGTACTCAGTCCAGTACTCAGTCCAGTACTCAGTCTAGTACTCAATCCAGTACTCAGTCCAGTACTCAGTCCAGTACTCACTCCAGTACTCAGTCCAGTACTCAGTCGAGTACTCAGTCCAGTACTCAGTCCAGTACTCAGTCCAGTACTCAATCCAGTACTCAATTCAGTACTCAGTCCAGTACTCAGTCCAGTACTCAGTCCAGTACTCAGTCCAGTACTCAGTCCAGTACTCAGTCCAGTACTCAGTCTAGTATTCAGTCCAGTACTCAGTCTAGTACTCAGTCCAGTCAGTCCAGTACTCAGTCCAGTACTCAGTCCAGTACTCAGTCCAGTACTTAGTGCAGTACTCAGTGCAGTACTCAGTCCAGTACTTAGTCCACTACTCAGTCCAGTACTCAGTCCAGTACTCAGTCCAGTAATCAGTCCAGTACCCAGTCCAGTACTCAGTCCAGTACTCAGTCCAGTACTAAGTCCAGTACTCAGTCCAGTACTCAGTCCAGTACTCAGTCCAGTACTCAATCCAGTACACAGTCCAGTACTCAGTCCAGTATTCAGTCCAGTACTCAGTCCAATACTCAGTCCAGTACTCAGTCCAGTACTCAGTCCCGTACTCAGTCCAGTACTCAGTCCAGTACTCAGTCCAGTACTCAGTCCAGTACTCAGTCCAGTACTCAGTTCAGTACTCAGTCCAGTACTCAGTCCAGTACTCAGTCCAGTACTCAGTCCAGTACTCAGTCCAGTACTCAGTCCAGTACTCAATCCAGTACTCAGTCCAGTACTCAGTCCAGTACTCAGGCCAGTACTCAGTCCACTACTCAGTCCAGTACTCAGTCCAGTACTCAATCCAGTACTCAGTCCAGTACTCAATCCAGTACTCAGTCCAGGACTCAGTCCAGTACTCAGTCCAGTACTCAGTCCAGTACTCAGTCCAGTACTCAGTCCAGTACTCAGTCGAGTACTCAGTCCAGTACTCAGTCCAGTACTCAGTCCAGTACTCAGTCCAGTACTCAATCCAGTACTCAATTCAGTACTCAGTCCAGTACTCAGTCCAGTACTCAGTCCAGTACTCAGTCCAGTACTCAGTCCAGTACTCAGTCCAGTACTCAGTCCAGTACTCAGTCTAGTACTCAGTCCAGTACTCAGTCTAGTACTCAGTCCAGTCAGTCCAGTACTCAGTCCAGTACTCAGTCCAGTACTCCGTCCAGTACTTAGTGCAGTACTCAGTGCAGTACTCAGTCCAGTACTCAGTCCACTACTCAGTCCAGTACTCAGTCCAGTACTCAGTCCAGTACTCAGTCCAGTACCCAGTCCAGTACTCAGTCCAGTACTAAGTCCAGTACTCAGTCCAGTACTCAGTCGAGTACTCAGTCCAGTACTCAGTCCAGTACTCAATCCAGTACTCAATTCAGTAATCAGTCCAGTACTCAGTCCAGTACTCAGTCCAGTACTCAGTCCAGTACTCAGTCCAGTACTCAGTCTAGTACTCAGTCCAGTACTCAGTCTAGTACTCAGTCCAGTACTCAGTCCAGTACTCAGTCCAGTACTCAGTCCAGTACTTAGTGCAGTACTCAGTGCAGTACTCAGTCCAGTACTCAGGCCAGTACTCAGTTCAGTACTCAGGCCAGTACTCAGTCCAGCACTCAGTCCAGTACTCAGTCCAGTACTCAGGCCAGTACTCAGTCCAGTACTCAGTCCAGTACTCAGTCCAGTACTCAGTCCAGTACTCAGTCCAGTACTCAGTCCAGTACTCAGTCCAGTACTCAGGCCAGTACTCAGTCCAGTACTCAGTCCAGTACTCAGTCCAGTACTCAGTCCAGTACTCAGTCCAGTACTCAGTCCAGTACTCAGTCCAGTACTCAGTCCAGTACTCAGTCCAGTACTCAGGCCAGTACTCAGTCCAGTACTCAGTCCAGTACTTAGTCCAGTACTCAGTCCAGTACTCAGTCGAGTACTCAGTTCAGTACTCAGTTCAGTACTCAGTCCAGTACTCAATCCAGTACTCAATCCAGTACTCAATCCAGTACTCAATCCAGTACTCAGTCCAGTACTCAGTCCAGTACTCAGTCCAGTACTCAGTCCAGTACTCAGTCCAGTACTCAGTTCAGTACTCAGTTCAGTACTCAGTCCAGTACTCAGTCCAGTACTCAGTCCAGTACTCAGTCCAGTACTCAGTCCAGTACTCAGTCCAGTACTCAGCCCAGTACTCAGTTCAGTACTCAGCCCAGTACTCAGCCCAGTACTCAGTCCAGTACTCAGTCCAGTAGTCAGTCCAGTACTCAGTCCAGTACTCAGTCCAGTACTCAGTCCAGTACTCAGTCCAGTACTCAGTCCAGTACTCAATCCAGTACTCAATTCAGTAATCAGTCCAGTACTCAGTCCAGTACTCAGTCCAGTACTCAGTCCAGTACTCAGTCCAGTACTCAGTCCAGTACGCAGTCCAGTACTCAGTCTAGTACTCAGTCCAGTACTCAGTCTAGTACTCAGTCCAGTACTCAGTCCAGTACTCAGTCCAGTACTCAGTCCAGTACTTAGTGCAGTACTCAGTGCAGTACTCAGTCCAGTACTCAGTCCACTACTCAGTCCAGTACTCAGTCCAGTACTCAGTCCAGTACTCAGTCCAGTACCCAGTCCAGTACTCAGTCCAGTACTCAGTCCAGTACTAAGTCCAGTACTCAGTCCAGTACTCAGTCCAGTAATCAGTCCAGTACTCAGTCCAGTACTCAGTCCAGTACTCAGTCCAGTACTCAGTCCAGTACTCAGTCCAGTACTCAGTCCAGTATTCAGTCCAGTACTCAGTCCAGTACTCAGTCCAGTACTCAGTCCAGTACTCAGTCCAGTACTCAGTCCAGTACTCAGTCTAGTACTCAGTCCAGTACTCAGTCCAGTACTCAATCCAGTACACAGTCCAGTACTCAGTCCAGTATTCAGTCCAGTACTCAGTCCAGTACTCAGTCCAGTACTCAGTCCCGTACTCAGTCCCGTACTCAGTCCAGTACTCAGTCCAGTACTCAGTCCAGTACTCAGTCCAGTACTCAGTCCAGCACTCAGTCCAGTACTCAGTCCAGTACTCAGTCCAGTACTCAGTCCAGTACTTAGTCCAGTACTCTGTCCAGTACTCAGTCCAGTACTCAGTCCAGTACTCAGTCCAGCACTCAGTCCAGTACTCAGTCCAGTACTCAGTCCAGTACTCAGTCCAGTACTCAGTCCAGTACTCAGTCCAGTACTCAGTCCAGTACTCAGTCCAGTACTCAGTCCAGTACTCAGTCCAATACTCAGTCCAGTACTCAGTGCAGTACTCAGTCCAGCACTCAATCCAGTACTCAGTCCAGTACTCAGTCCAGTACTCAGTCCAGTACTGAGTCCACTACTCAGTCCAGTACTCAGTCCAGTACTCAGTCCAGCACTCAGTCCAGTACTCAGTCCAGTACTCAGTCCAGTACTCAGTCCAGTACTCAGTCCAGTACTCAGTCCAGTACTCAATCCAGTACTCAATCCAGTACTCAGTCCAGTACTTAGTCCAGTACTCAGTCCAGTACTCAGTCCAGTACTCAGTCCAGTACTCAGTCCAGTACTCAGTCCAGTACTCACTCCAGTACTCAGCCCAGTACTCAGTCCAGTACTCAGTCCAGTACTCAGTCCAGTACTCAGTCCAGTACTCAGTCCAGTACTCAGTCCAGTACTCAATCCAGTACTCAGTCCAGTACTCAGTCCAGTACTCAGTCCAGTACTCAGTCCAGTACTCAGTCCAGTACTCAGTCCAGTACTCAGTCCAGTACTCAGTCCAGTACTCAGTCCAGTACTCAGTCGAGTACTCAGTCCAGTACTCAGTACAGTACTCAGTCCAGTACTCAGTCCAGAACTCAGTCCAGTACTCAGTCCAGTACTCAGTCCAGTACTCAGTCCAGTACTCAGTCCAGTACTCAGTCCAGTTCTCAGTCCAGTACTCAGTCCAGTACTCAGTCCACTACTCAGTCCAGTACTCAGTCCAGTACTCAGTCATTTACTCAGTCCAGTACTGAGTCCAGTACTTAGTCCAGTACTTAGTCCAGTACTCAGGCCAGTACTCAGTCCACTACTCAGTCCACTACTCAGTCCAGTACTCAGTCCAGTACTCAGTCCAGTACTCAGTCCAGTACTCAGTCCAGTACTCAGTCCAGTACTCAGTCCAGTACTCAGTCCAGTACTCAGTCAAGTACTCAGTCCAGTACTCAGTCCAGTGCTCAGTCCAGTACTCAGTCCAGTACTCAGTCCAGTACTCAGTCCAGTACTCAGTCCAGTACTCAGTCCAGTACTCAGTCCAGTACTCAGTCCACTACTCAGTCCAGTACTCAGTCCAGTACTCAGTCCAGTACTCAGTCCAGTACTCAGTCCAGTACTCAGTCCAGTACTCAGTCCAGTACTCAGTCCAGTACTCAGTCCCGTAATCAGTCCAGTACTCAGTCCAGTACTCAGTCCAGTACTCAGTCCAGTACTCAGTCCAGTACTCAGTCCAGTACTCAGTCCAGTACTCAATCCAGTAATCAATCCAGTACTCAGTCTAGTACTCAGTCTAGTACTCAGTCCAGTACTCAGTCCAGTACTCAGACCAGTACTCAGTCCAGTACTCAGTCCAGTATTCAGTCCAGTACTCAGTCCAGTACTCAATCCAGTACTCAGTCTAGTACTCAGTCCAGTACTCAGTCCAGTACTCAGTCCAGTACTCAGTCCAGTACTCAGTCCAGTACTCAGTCCAGTACTCAGTCCAGTACTCAGTCCAGTACTCAGTCCAGTACTCAGTCCAGTACTCAGTGCAGTACTCAGTCCAGTACTCAGTCCAGTACTCAGTCCAGTACTCAGTCCCGTACTCAGTCCAGTACTCAGTCCAGTACTCATTCCAGTACTCAGTCCAGTACTCAGTTCAGTACTCAGTCCAGTACTCAGTCCAGTACTCAGTCCAGTACTCAGTCCAGTACTCAGTCCAGTACTCAGTCAAGTACTCAGTCCAGTACTCAGTCCAGTACTCAGTCCAGTACTCAATCCAGTACTCAGTCCAGGACTCAGTCCAGTACTCAGTCCAGTACTCAGTCCAGTACTCAGTCCAGTACTCAGTCCAGTACTTAGTCCAGTACTCAGTCCAGTACTCAGTCCAGTACTCAGTCCAGTACTCAGTCCAGTACTCAGTCCAGTACTCACTCCAGTACTCAGCCCAGTACTCAGTCCAGTACTCAGTGCAGTACTCAGTCCAGCACTCAATCCAGTACTCAGTCCAGTACTCAGTCCAGTACTCAGTCCAGTACTGAGTCCACTACTCAGTCCAGTACTCAGTCCAGTACTCAGTCCAGTACTCAGTCCAGTACTCAGTCCAGTACTCAGTCCAGTACTCAGTCCAGTACTCAGTCCAGTACTCAATCCAGTACTCAATCCAGTACTCAGTCCAGTACTTAGTCCAGTACTCAGTCCAGTACTCAGTCCAGTACTCAGTCCAGTACTCAGTTCAGTACTCAGTCCAGTACTCACTCCAGTACTCAGCCCAGTACTCAGTCCAGTACTCAGTCCAGTACTCAGTCCAGTACTCAGTCCAGTACTCAGTCCAGTACTCAGTCCAGTACTCAATCCAGTACTCAGTCCAGTACTCAGTCCAGTACTCAGTCCAGTACTCAGTCCAGTACTCAGTCCAGTACTCAGTCCAGTACTCAGTCCAGTACTCAGTCCAGTACTCAGTCCAGTACTCAGTCGAGTACTCAGTCCAGTACTCAGTACAGTACTCAGTCCAGTACTCAGTCCAGAACTCAGTCCAGTACTCAGTCCAGTACTCAGTCCAGTACTCAGTCCAGTACTCAGTCCAGTACTCAGTCCAGTTCTCAGTCCAGTACTCAGTCCAGTACTCAGTCCACTACTCAGTCCAGTACTCAGTCCAGTACTCAGTCATTTACTCAGTCCAGTACTGAGTCCAGCACTTAGTCCAGTACTTAGTCCAGTACTCAGGCCAGTACTCAGTCCACTACTCAGTCCACTACTCAGTCCAGTACTCAGTCCAGTACTCAGTCCAGTACTCAGTCCAGTACTCAGTCCAGTACTCAGTCCAGTACTCAGTCCAGTACTCAGTCCAGTACTCAGTCAAGTACTCAGTCCAGTACTCAGTCCAGTGCTCAGTCCAGTACTCAGTCCAGTACTTAGTCCAGTACTCAGTCCAGTACTCAGTCCAGTACTCAGTCCAGTACTCAGTCCAGTACTCAGTCCAGTACTCAGTCCACTACTCAGTCCAGTACTCAGTCCAGTACTCAGTCCAGTACTCAGTCCAGTACTCAGTCCAGTACTCAGTCCAGTACTCAGTCCAGTACTCAGTCCAGTACTCAGTCCAGTACTCAGTCCCGTAATCAGTCCAGTACTCAGTCCAGTACTCAGTTCAGTACTCAGTCCAGTACTCACTCCAGTACTCAGCCCAGTACTCAGTCCAGTACTCAGTCCAGTACTCAGTCCAGTACTCAGTCCAGTACTCAGTCCAGTACTCAGTCCAGTACTCAATCCAGTACTCAGTCCAGTACTCAGTCCAGTACTCAGTCCAGTACTCAGTCCAGTACTCAGTCCAGTACTCAGTCCAGTACTCAGTCCAGTACTCAGTCCAGTACTCAGTCCAGTACTCAGTCGAGTACTCAGTCCAGTACTCAGTACAGTACTCAGTCCAGTACTCAGTCCAGAACTCAGTCCAGTACTCAGTCCAGTACTCAGTCCAGTACTCAGTCCAGTACTCAGTCCAGTACTCAGTCCAGTTCTCAGTCCAGTACTCAGTCCAGTACTCAGTCCAGTACTCAGTCCAGTACTCAGTCCAGTACTCAGTCGAGTACTCAGTCCAGTACTCAGTACAGTACTCAGTCCAGTACTCAGTCCAGAACTCAGTCCAGTACTCAGTCCAGTACTCAGTCCAGTACTCAGTCCAGTACTCAGTCCAGTACTCAGTCCAGTTCTCAGTCCAGTACTCAGTCCAGTACTCAGTCCACTACTCAGTCCAGTACTCAGTCCAGTACTCAGTCCAGTACTCAGTCTAGTACTCAGTCCAGTACTCAGTCTAGTACTCAGTCCAGTACTCAGTCCAGTACTCAGTCCAGTACTCAGTCCAGTACTTAGTGCAGTACTCAGTGCAGTACTCAGTCCAGTACTCAGGCCAGTACTCAGTTCAGTACTCAGGCCAGTACTCAGTCCAGCACTCAGTCCAGTACTCAGTCCAGTACTCAGGCCAGTACTCAGTCCACTACTCAGTCCACTACTCAGTCCAGTACTCAGTCCAGTACTCAGTCCAGTACTCAGTCCAGTACTCAGTCCAGTACTCAGTCCAGTACTCAGTCCAGTACTCAGTCCAGTACTCAGTCAAGTACTCAGTCCAGTACTCAGTCCAGTGCTCAGTCCAGTACTCAGTCCAGTACTTAGTCCAGTACTCAGTCCAGTACTCAGTCCAGTACTCAGTCCAGTACTCAGTACTCAGTACTCAGAGTACTGGACTGAGCACTGGACTGAGTACTGGACTGAGTACTTGACTGAGTACTGGACTGAGTACTGGACTGAGTACTGGACTGAGTACTGGACTGAGTACTGGACTGAGTACTGGACTGAGTACTGGACTGAGTACTGGACTGAGTAGTGGACTGAGTAGTGGACTGAGTACTGGCCTGAGTACTGGACTAAGTACTGGACTAAGTGCTGGACTCAGTACTGGACTGAGTAAATGACTGAGTACTGGACTGAGTACTGGACTGAGTAGTGGACTGAGTACTGGACTGAGTACTGGACTGAGAACTGGACTGAGTACTGGACTGAGTACTGGACTGAGTACTGGACTGAGTACTGGACTGAGTACTGGACTGAGTTCTGGACTGAGTACTGGACTGAGTACTGTACTGAGTACTGGACTGAGTACTCGACTGAGTACTGGACTGAGTACTGGACTGAGTACTGGACTGAGTACTGGACTGAGTACTGGACTGATTACTGAATTGAGTACTGGATTGAGTACTGGACTGAGTACTGGACTGAGTACTGGACTGAGTACTGGACTGAGTACTGGACTGAGTACTGGACTGACTACTGGACTGAGTACTGGACTGAGTACTGGGCTGAGTACTGGGCTGAGTACTGAACTGAGTACTGGGCTGAGTACTGGACTGAGTACTGGACTGAGTACTGGACTGAGTACTGGACTGAGTACTGGACTGAGTACTGGACTGAGTACTGAACTGAGTACTGAACTGAGTACTGGACTGAGTACTGGACTGAGTACTGGACTGAGTACTGGACTGAGTACTGGACTGAGTACTGGATTGAGTACTGGATTGAGTACTGGATTGAGTACTGGATTGAGTACTGGACTGAGTACTGAACTGAGTACTGAACTGAGTACTCGACTGAGTACTGGACTGAGTACTGGACTAAGTACTGGACTGAGTACTGGACTGAGTACTGGCCTGAGTACTGGACTGAGTACTGGACTGAGTACTGGACTGAGTACTGGACTGAGTACTGGACTGAGTACTGGACTGAGTACTGGACTGAGTACTGGACTGAGTACTGGACTGAGTACTGGCCTGAGTACTGGACTGAGTACTGGACTGAGTACTGGACTGAGTACTGGACTGAGTACTGGACTGAGTACTGGACTGAGTACTGGACTAAGTACTGGACTAAGTGCTCAGTCCCGTAATCAGTCCAGTACTCAGTCCAGTACTCAGTTCAGTACTCAGTCCAGTACTCACTCCAGTACTCAGCCCAGTACTCAGTCCAGTACTCAGTCCAGTACTCAGTCCAGTACTCAGTCCAGTACTCAGTCCAGTACTGGACTGAGTACTGGGCTGAGTACTGGGCTGAGTACTGAACTGAGTACTGGGCTGAGTACTGGACTGAGTACTGGACTGAGTACTGGACTGAGTACTGGACTGAGTACTGGACTGAGTACTGGACTGAGTACTGGACTGAGTACTGGGCTGAGTACTGGAGTGAGTACTGGACTGAGTACTGAACTGAGTACTGGACTGAGTACTGGACTGATTACGGGACTGAGTACTGGACTGAGTACTGGACTGAGTACTGGACTGAGTACTGGACTGAGTACTGGACTGAGTACTGGACTGAGTACTGGACTGAGTACTGGACTGAGTACTGGACTGAGTAGTGGACTGAGTACTGGACTGAGTACTGGACTGAGTACTGGACTGAGTACTGGACTGAGTACTGGACTGAGTACTGGACTAAGTACTGGACTGAGTACTGGACTGAGCACTGGACTGAGTACTGGACTGAGTACTGGCCTGAGTACTGGACTAAGTACTGGACTAAGTACTCAGTCCCGTAATCAGTCCAGTACTCAGTCCAGTACTCAGTTCAGTACTCAGTCCAGTACTCACTCCAGTACTCAGCCCAGTACTCAGTCCAGTACTCAGTCCAGTACTCAGTCCAGTACTCAGTCCAGTACTCAGTCCAGTACTCAGTCCAGTACTCAGTCCAGTACTCAGCCCAGTACTCAGTTCAGTACTCAGCCCAGTACTCAGCCCAGTACTCAGTCCAGTACTCAGTCCAGTAGTCAGTCCAGTACTCAGTCCAGTACTCAGTCCAGTACTCAGTCCAGTACTCAGTCCAGTACTCAGTCCAGTACTCAATCCAGTACTCAATTCAGTAATCAGTCCAGTACTCAGTCCAGTACTCAGTCCAGTACTCAGTCCAGTACTCAGTCCAGTACTCAGTCGAGTACTCAGTCCAGTACTCAGTACAGTACTCAGTCCAGTACTCAGTCCAGTACTCAGTCCAGTACTCAGTCCAGTACTCAGTCCAGTACTCAGTCCAGTACTCAGTCCAGTACTCAATCCAGTAATCAATCCAGTACTCAGTCTAGTACTCAGTCTAGTACTCAGTCCAGTACTCAGTCCAGTACTCAGACCAGTACTCAGTCCAGTACTCAGTCCAGTATTCAGTCCAGTACTCAGTCCAGTACTCAATCCAGTACTCAGTCTAGTACTCAGTCCAGTACTCAGTCCAGTACTCAGTCCAGTACTCAGTCCAGTACTCAGTCCAGTACTCAGTCCAGTACTCAGTCCAGTACTCAGTCCAGTACTCAGTCCAGTACTCAGTCCAGTACTCAGTGCAGTACTCAGTCCAGTACTCAGTCCAGTACTCAGTCCAGTACTCAGTCCCGTACTCAGTCCAGTACTCAGTCCAGTACTCATTCCAGTACTCAGTCCAGTACTCAGTTCAGTACTCAGTCCAGTACTCAGTCCAGTACTCAGTCCAGTACTCAGTCCAGTACTCAGTCCAGTACTCAGTCAAGTACTCAGTCCAGTACTCAGTCCAGTACTCAGTCCAGTACTCAATCCAGTACTCAGTCCAGGACTCAGTCCAGTACTCAGTCCAGTACTCAGTCCAGTACTCAGTCCAGTACTCAGTCCAGTACTTAGTCCAGTACTCAGTCCAGTACTCAGTCCAGTACTCAGTCCAGTACTCAGTCCAGTACTCAGTCCAGTACTCACTCCAGTACTCAGCCCAGTACTCAGTCCAGTACTCAGTGCAGTACTCAGTCCAGCACTCAATCCAGTACTCAGTCCAGTACTCAGTCCAGTACTCAGTCCAGTACTGAGTCCACTACTCAGTCCAGTACTCAGTCCAGTACTCAGTCCAGTACTCAGTCCAGTACTCAGTCCAGTACTCAGTCCAGTACTCAGTCCAGTACTCAGTCCAGTACTCAATCCAGTACTCAATCCAGTACTCAGTCCAGTACTTAGTCCAGTACTCAGTCCAGTACTCAGTCCAGTACTCAGTCCAGTACTCAGTTCAGTACTCAGTCCAGTACTCACTCCAGTACTCAGCCCAGTACTCAGTCCAGTACTCAGTCCAGTACTCAGTCCAGTACTCAGTCCAGTACTCAGTCCAGTACTCAGTCCAGTACTCAATCCAGTACTCAGTCCAGTACTCAGTCCAGTACTCAGTCCAGTACTCAGTCCAGTACTCAGTCCAGTACTCAGTCCAGTACTCAGTCCAGTACTCAGTCCAGTACTCAGTCCAGTACTCAGTCGAGTACTCAGTCCAGTACTCAGTACAGTACTCAGTCCAGTACTCAGTCCAGAACTCAGTCCAGTACTCAGTCCAGTACTCAGTCCAGTACTCAGTCCAGTACTCAGTCCAGTACTCAGTCCAGTTCTCAGTCCAGTACTCAGTCCAGTACTCAGTCCACTACTCAGTCCAGTACTCAGTCCAGTACTCAGTCATTTACTCAGTCCAGTACTGAGTCCAGCACTTAGTCCAGTACTTAGTCCAGTACTCAGGCCAGTACTCAGTCCACTACTCAGTCCACTACTCAGTCCAGTACTCAGTCCAGTACTCAGTCCAGTACTCAGTCCAGTACTCAGTCCAGTACTCAGTCCAGTACTCAGTCCAGTACTCAGTCCAGTACTCAGTCAAGTACTCAGTCCAGTACTCAGTCCAGTGCTCAGTCCAGTACTCAGTCCAGTACTTAGTCCAGTACTCAGTCCAGTACTCAGTCCAGTACTCAGTCCAGTACTCAGTCCAGTACTCAGTCCAGTACTCAGTCCACTACTCAGTCCAGTACTCAGTCCAGTACTCAGTCCAGTACTCAGTCCAGTACTCAGTCCAGTACTCAGTCCAGTACTCAGTCCAGTACTCAGTCCAGTACTCAGTCCAGTACTCAGTCCCGTAATCAGTCCAGTACTCAGTCCAGTACTCAGTCCAGTACTCAGTCCAGTACTCAGTCCAGTACTCAGTCCAGTACTCAGTCCAGTACTCAATCCAGTAATCAATCCAGTACTCAGTCTAGTACTCAGTCTAGTACTCAGTCCAGTACTCAGTCCAGTACTCAGACCAGTACTCAGTCCAGTACTCAGTCCAGTATTCAGTCCAGTACTCAGTCCAGTACTCAATCCAGTACTCAGTCTAGTACTCAGTCCAGTACTCAGTCCAGTACTCAGTCCAGTACTCAGTCCAGTACTCAGTCCAGTACTCAGTCCAGTACTCAGTCCAGTACTCAGTCCAGTAGTCAGTCCAGTACTCAGTGCAGTACTCAGTCCAGTACTCAGTCCAGTACTCAGTCCAGTACTCAGTCCCGTACTCAGTCCAGTACTCAGTCCAGTACTCAATCCAGTACTCAGTCCAGTACTCAGTTCAGTACTCAGTCCAGTACTCAGTCCAGTACTCAGTCCAGTACTCAGTCCAGTACTCAGTCCAGTACTCAGTCCAGTACTCAGTCAAGTACTCAGTCCAGTACTCAGTCCAGTACTCAGTCCAGTACTCAATCCAGTACTCAGTCCAGGACTCAGTCCAGTACTCAGTCCAGTACTCAGTCCAGTAATCAGTCCAGTACTCAGTCCAGTACTCAGTCCAGTACTCAGTCGAGTACTCAGTCCAGTATTTAGTCCAGTACTCAGTCCAGTACTCAGTCCAGTACTCAATCCAGTACTCAATTCAGTACTCAGTCCAGTACTCAGTCCAGTACTCAGTCCAGTACTCAGTCCAGTACTCAGTCCAGTACTCAGTCCAGTACTCAGTCTAGTACTCAGTCCAGTACTCAGTCTAGTACTCAGTCCAGTCAGTCCAGTACTCAGTCCAGTACTCAGTCCAGTACTCAGTCCAGTACTTAGTGCAGTACTCAGTGCAGTACTCAGTCCAGTACTCAGTCCACTACTCAGTCCAGTACTCAGTCCAGTACTCAGTCCAGTACTCAGTCCAGTACCCAGTCCAGTACTCAGTCCAGTACTCAGTCCAGTACTCAGTCCAGTACTCAGTCGAGTACTCAGTCCAGTACTCAGTCCAGTACTCAGTCCAGTACTCAGTCCAGTACTCAATCCAGTACTCAATTCAGTAATCAGTCCAGTACTCAGTCCAGTACTCAGTCCAGTACACAGTCCAGTACTCAGTCCAGTACTCAGTCCAGTACTCAGTCTAGTACTCAGTCCAGTACTCAGTCTAGTACTCAGTCCAGTCAGTCCAGTCAGTCCAGTACTCAGTCCAGTACTCAGTCCAGTACTCAGTCCAGTACTTAGTGCAGTACTCAGTCCAGTACTCAGTCCAGTACTCAGTCCAGTACTCAGTCTAGTACTCAGTCCAGTACTCAGTCTAGTACTCAGTCCAGTCAGTCCAGTACTCAGTCCAGTACTCAGTCCAGTACTCAGTCCAGTACTTAGTGCAGTACTCAGTGCAGTACTCAGTCCACTACTCAGTCCACTACTCAGTCCAGTACTCAGTCCAGTACTCAGTCCAGTACTCAGTCCAGTACCCAGTCCAGTACTCAGTCCAGTACTCAGTCCAGTACTCAGTCCAGTACTCAGTCCAGTACTCAGTCGAGTACTTAGTCCAGTACTCAGTCCAGTACTCAGTCCAATACTCAGTCCAGTACTCAGTGCAGTACTCAGTCCAGCACTCAATCCAGTACTCAGTCCAGTACTCAGTCCAGTACTCAGTCCAGTACTCAGTCCACTACTCAGTCCAGTAATCAGTCCAGTACTCAGTTCAGTACTCAGTCCAGTACTCAGTCCAGTACTCAGTGCAGTACTCAGTCCAGTACTCAGTCCAGTACTCAGTCCAGTACTCAGTCCAGTACTCAGTCCAGTACTCAGTCTAGTACTCAATCCAGTACTCAGTCCAGTACTCAGTCCAGTACTCAGTCCAGTACTCAGTCCAGTACTCAGTCGAGTACTCAGTCCAGTACTCAGTCCAGTACTCAGTCCAGTACTCAGTCCAGTACTCAATCCAGTACTCAATTCAGTACTCAGTCCAGTACTCAGTCCAGTACTCAGTCCAGTACTCAGTCCAGTACTCAGTCCAGTACTCAGTCCAGTACTCAGTCTAGTACTCAGTCCAGTACTCAGTCTAGTACTCAGTCCAGTCAGTCCAGTACTCAGTCCAGTACTCAGTCCAGTACTCAGTCCAGTACTTAGTGCAGTACTCAGTGCAGTACTCAGTCCAGTACTTAGTCCACTACTCAGTCCAGTACTCAGTCCAGTACTCAGTCCAGTACTCAGTCCAGTACCCAGTCCAGTACTCAGTCCAGTACTCAGTCCAGTACTAAGTCCAGTACTCAGTCCAGTACTCAGTCCAGTACTCAGTCCAGTACTCAGTCCAGTACTCAGTCCAGTACTCAATCCAGTACACAGTCCAGTACTCAGTCCAGTATGCAGTCCAGTACTCAGTCCAGTACTCAGTCCAGTACTCAGTCCAGTACTCAGTCCCGTACTCAGTCCAGTACTCAGTCCAGTACTCAGTCCAGTACTCAGTCCAGTACTCAGTTCAGTACTCAGTCCAGTACTCAGTCCAGTACTCAATCCAGTACTCAATCCAGTACTCAGTCCAGTACTCAGTCCAGTACTCAGTCCAGTACTCAGTCCAGTACTCAGCCCAGTACCCAGTCCAGTACTCAGTCCAGTACTCAGTCCTGTACTCAGTCCAGTACTCAGTCCAGTACTCAGTCCAGTACTCAGTCCAGTACTCAATCCAGTACTCAGTCCAGTACTCAGTCCAGTACTCAGTCCAGTACTCAGTCCAGTACTCAGTCCAGTACTCAGTCCAGTACTCAGTCCAGTACTCAGTCCAGTACTCAGTCCAGTACTCAGTCCAGTACTCAGTCCAGTACTCAATCCAGTACTCAATCCAGTACTCAATCCAGTACTCAGTCTAGTACTCAGTCCAGTACTCAGTCCAGTACTCAGTCCAGTACTCAATCCAGTACGCAGTCCAGTACTCAGTCCAGTACTCAGTCCAGTACTCAGTCCAGTACTCAGTCCAGTACTCAGTCCAGTTCTCAGTCCAGTACTCAGTCCAGTGCTCAGTCCAGTACTCAGTCCAGTACTCAGTCCAGTACTCAGTCCAGTACTCAGTGCAGTACTCAGTCCAGTACTCAGTCCAGTACTCAGTCCAGTACTCAGTCCAGTACTCAGTCCAGTACTCAGTCCAGTAATCAGTCCAGTACTCAGTTCAGTACTCAGTCCAGTACTCAGTCCAGTACTCAGTCCAGTACTCAGTCCAGTACTCAGTCCAGTACTCAGTCCTCAGTCCAGTACTCAGTCCAGTACTCAGTCCAGTACTCAGTCCAGTACTCAGTCCAGTACTCAGTCCAGTAGTCAGTCCAGTACTCAAGCCAGTACTCGATCTAGTACTCAGTCCAGTACTCAGTCCAGTACTTAGTCCAGTACTCAGTGCAGTACTCAGTGCAGTACTCAGTCCAGTACTCAGTCCAGTACTCAGTCCAGTACTCAGTCCAGTACTCAGTCCAGTACTCAGTCCAGTACTCAGTCCAGTACTCAGTTCAGTACTCAGCCCAGTACTCAGCCCAGTACTCAGCCCAGTACTCAGTCCAGTACTCAGCCCAGTACTCAGTCCAGTACTCAGTCCAGTACTCAGTCCAGTACTCAGTCCAGTACTCAGTCAAGTACTCAGTCAAGTACTCAGTCCAGTACTCAGTCCAGTACTCAGTCCAGTACTCAGTCTAGTGCTCAGTCCAGTACTCAGTCCAGTACTCAGTCCAGTACTCAGTCAAGTACTCATTCCAGTACTCAGTCCAATACTCAGTCCAGTACTCAGTCCAGTACTCAGTCCAGCACTCAGTCCAGTACTCAGTCCAGTACTCAGTCCAGTACTCAGTCCAGTACTCAATCCAGTAATCAGTCCAGTACTCAGTCCAGTACTCAATCCAGTAATCAGTCCAGTACTCAGTCCAGCACTCAGTCCACTACTCAGTCCAGTACTCAGTCCAATACTCAGTCCAGTACTCAGTCCAGTACTCAGTCCAGTACTCAGTCCAGTACTCAGTCCAGTACCCACTCCAGTGCTCAGTCCAGTACTCAGTCCAGTACTCAGTCCAGTACTCAGTCCAGTACTCAGTCCAGTACTCAATCCAGTACTCAGTCCAGTACTCAGTCCAGTACTCAGTCCAGTACTCAGTCCAGTACTCAATCCAGTACTCAGCCCAGTACTCAGTCCAGTACTCAGTCCAGTACTCAGTCCAGTACTCAGTCCAGTACTCAGTCCAGTACTCAGTCCAGTACTCAGTCCAGTACTCAGTCCAGTACTAAGTCCAGTACTCAGTCCAGTACTCAGTCCAGTACTCAGTCCAGTACTCAGTCCAGTACTCAGTCCAGTACTCAGTCCACTACTCAGTCCAGTACTCAGTCCAGTACTCAGTCCAGTACTCAATTCAGTACTCAGTCTAGTACTCAGTCCTGTACTCAGTCCAGTACTCAATCCAGTACTCAGTCCAGTACTCAGTCCAGTACTCAGTCCAGTACTCAGTCCAGTACTCAGTCCAGTACTCAGTGCAGTACTCAGTCCAGTACTCAGTCCAGTACTCAGTCCAGTACTCAGTCCAGTACTCAGTCCAGTACTCAGTCCAGTACTCAGTCCAGTAATCAGTCCAGTACTCAGTTCAGTACTCAGTCCAGTACTCAGTCCAGTACTCAGTCCAGTACTCAGTCCAGTACTCAGTCCAGTACTCAGTCCTCAGTCCAGTACTCAGTCCAATACTCAGTCCAGTACTCAGTCCAGTACTCAGTCCAGTACTCAGTCCAGTAGTCAGTCCAGTACTCAAGCCAGTACTCGATCTAGTACTCAGTCCAGTACTCAGTCCAGTACTCAGTCCAGTACTCAGTGCAGTACTCAGTGCAGTACTCAGTCCAGTACTCAGTCCAGTACTCAGTCCAGTACTCAGTCCAGTACTCAGTCCAGTACTCAGTCCAGTACTCAGTCCAGTACTCAGTCCAGTACTCAGTTCAGTACTCAGCCCAGTACTCAGCCCAGTACTCAGCCCAGTACTCAGTCCAGTACTCAGTCCAGTACTCAGCCCAGTACTCAGTCCAGTACTCAGTCCAGTACTCAGTCCAGTACTCAGTCCAGTACTCAGTCAAGTACTCAGTCAAGTACTCAGTCCAGTACTCAGTCCAGTACTCAGTCCAGTACTCAGTCCAGTACTCAGTCTAGTGCTCAGTCCAGTACTCAGTCCAGTACTCAGTCCAGTACTCAGTCAAGTACTTATTCCAGTACTCAGTCCAATACTCAGTCCAGTACTCAGTCCAGTACTCAGTCCAGTAGTCAGTCCAGTACTCAAGCCAGTACTCGATCTAGTACTCAGTCCAGTACTCAGTCCAGTACTCAGTCCAGTACTCAGTGCAGTACTCAGTGCAGTACTCAGTCCAGTACTCAGTCCAGTACTCAGTCCAGTACTCAGTCCAGTACTCAGTCCAGTACTCAGTCCAGTACTCAGTCCAGTACTCAGTTCAGTACTCAGCCCAGTACTCAGCCCAGTACTCAGCCCAGTACTCAGTCCAGTACTCAGCCCAGTACTCAGTCCAGTACTCAGTCCAGTACTCAGTCCAGTACTCAGTCCAGTACTCAGTCAAGTACTCAGTCAAGTACTCAGTCCAGTACTCAGTCCAGTACTCAGTCCAGTACTCAGTCTAGTGCTCAGTCCAGTACTCAGTCCAGTACTCAGTCCAGTACTCAGTCAAGTACTCATTCCAGTACTCAGTCCAATACTCAGTCCAGTACTCAGTCCAGTACTCAGTCCAGCACTCAGTCCAGTACTCAGTCCAGTACTCAATCCAGTAATCAGTCCAGTACTCAGTCCAGCACTCAGTCCACTACTCAGTCCAGTACTCAGTCCAATACTCAGTCCAGT
Source organism: Panzeria rudis (assembly GCA_956483635.1). NCBI lineage: Eukaryota > Metazoa > Arthropoda > Insecta > Diptera > Tachinidae > Panzeria > Panzeria rudis. Next base: position 88,334,015 of record OY101451.1, read on the forward strand.
ACTCAGTCCAGTACTCAGTCCAGTACTCAGTCCAGTACTCAGTCCAGTACCCACTCCAGTGCTCAGTCCAGTACTCAGTCCAGTACTCAGTCCAGTACTCAGTCCAGTACTCAGTCCAGTACTCAATCCAGTACTCAGTCCAGTACTCAGTCCAGTACTCAGTCCAGTACTCAGTCCAGTACTCAATCCAGTACTCGGCCCAGTACTCAGTCCAGTACTCAGTCCAGTACTCAGTCCAGTACTCAGTCCAGTACTCAGTCCAGTACTCAGTCCAGTACTCAGTCCAGTACTCAGTCCAGTACTAAGTCCAGTACTCAGTCCAGTACTCAGTCCAGTACTCAGTCCAGTACTCAGTCCAGTACTCAGTCCAGTACTCAGTCCACTACTCAGTCCAGTACTCAGTCCAGTACTCAGTCCAGTACTCAATTCAGTACTCAGTCTAGTACTCAATCCTGTACTCAGTCCAGTACTCAATCCAGTACTCAGTCCAGTACTCAGTCCAGTACTCAGTCCAGTACTCAGTCCAGTACTCAGTCCAGTACTCAGTGCAGTACTCAGTCCAGTACTCAGTCCAGTACTCAGTCCAGTACTCAGTCCAGTACTCAGTCCAGTACTCAGTCCAGTACTCAGTCCAGTAATCAGTCCAGTACTCAGTTCAGTACTCAGTCCAGTACTCAGTCCAGTACTCAGTCCAGTACTCAGTCCAGTACTCAGTCCAGTACTCAGTCCTCAGTCCAGTACTCAGTCCAGTACTCAGTCCAGTACTCAGTCCAGTACTCAGTCCAGTACTCAGTCCAGTAGTCAGTCCAGTACTCAAGCCAGTACTCGATCTAGTACTCAGTCCAGTACTCAGTCCAGTACTCAGTCCAGTACTCAGTGCAGTACTCAGTGCAGTACTCAGTCCAGTACTCAGTCCAGTACTCAGTCCAGTACTCAGTCCAGTACTCAGTCCAGTACTCAGTCCAGTACTCAGTCCAGTACTCAGTTCAGTACTCAGCCCAGTACTCAGCCCAGTACTCAGCCCAGTACTCAGTCCAGTACTCAGCCCAGTACTCAGTCCAGTACTCAGTCCAGTACTCAGTCCAGTACTCAGTCCAGTACTCAGTCAAGTACTCAGTCAAGTACTCAGTCCAGTACTCAGTCCAGTACTCAGTCCAGTACTCAGTCCAGTACTCAGTCTAGTGCTCAGTCCAGTACTCAGTCCAGTACTCAGTCCAGTACTCAGTCAAGTACTCATTCCAGTACTCAGTCCAATACTCAGTCCAGTACTCAGTCCAGTACTCAGTCCAGCACTCAGTCCAGTACTCAGTCCAGTACTCAGTCCAGTACTCAGTCCAGTACTCAATCCAGTAATCAGTCCAGTACTCAGTCCAGTACTCAATCCAGTAATCAGTCCAGTACTCAGTCCAGCACTCAGTCCACTACTCAGTCCAGTACTCAGTCCAATACTCAGTCCAGTACTCAGTCCAGTACTCAGTCCAGTACTCAGTCCAGTACTCAGTCCAGTACCCACTCCAGTGCTCAGTCCAGTACTCAGTCCAGTACTCAGTCCAGTACTCAGTCCAGTACTCAGTCCAGTACTCAATCCAGTACTCAGTCCAGTACTCAGTCCAGTACTCAGTCCAGTACTCAGTCCAGTACTCAGTCCAGTACTCAGCCCAGTACTCAGTCCAGTACTCAGTCCAGTACTCAGTCCAGTACTCAGTCCAGTACTCAGTCCAGTACTCAGTCCAGTACTCAGTCCAGTACTCAGTCCAGTACTAAGTCCAGTACTCAGTCCAGTACTCAGTCCAGTACTCAGTCCAGTACTCAGTCCAGTACTCAGTCCAGTACTCAGTCCACTACTCAGTCCAGTACTCAGTCCAGTCCTCAGTCCAGTACTCAATCCAGTACTCAGTCTAGTACTCAGTCCTGTACTCAGTCCAGTACTCAATCCAGTACTCAGTCCAGTACTCAGTCCAGTACTCAGTCCTGTACTCAGTCCAGTACTCAGTCCAGTACTCAGTCCAGTACTCAGTCCAGTACTCAGTCCAGTACTCAGTCCAGTACTCAGTCCAGTACTCAGTCCAGTACTCAGTCCAGTACTCAGTCCAGTGGTCAGTGCAGTACTCAGTCCAGTACTAAGTCCAGTACTCAGTCCATTACTCAGTCCAGTACTCAATCTAGTACTCAGTCCAGTACTCAGTCCAGTACTCAGTGAAGTACTCAGTGCAGTACTCAGTCCAGTACTCAGTCCAGTACTCAGTCCAGTACTCAGTCCAGTACTCAGTCCAGTACTCAGTCCAGTATTCAGTCCAGTACTCAGTCCAGTACTCAGTCCAGTAGTCAGTCCAGTACTCAGTCCACTACTCAATCCAGTACTCAGTCCAGTACTAAGTACAGTACTCAATCCAGTACTCAGTCAAGTACTCAGTCCAGTACTCAGTCCAGTACTCAGTCCAGTACTCAGTCCAGTACTCAGTCCAGTACTCAGTCTAGTACCCAGTCCAGTACTCAGTCCAGTACTCAGTCCAGTACTCAGTCCAGTACTCATTCCAGTACTCAGTCCAGTACTCAGTCCAGTACTCAGTCCAGTACTCAGTCTAGTACTCAGTCCAGTACTCAGTCCAGTACTCAGTGCAGTACTCAGTGCAGTACTCAGTGCAGTACTCAGTCCAGTACTCAGTCCAGTACTCAGTCCAGTACTCAGTCCAGTACTCAGTCCAGTACTCAGTCCAGTACTCAGTGCAGTACTCAGTCCAGTACTCAGTCCAGTACTCAGTCCAGTACTCAGTCCAGTACTCAGTCCAGTACTCAGTCCAGTACTCAGTCCAGTACTCAATCCAGTACTCAGTCCAATACTCAGTCCACTATTCAGTCCAGTACTCAGTCCAGTACTCAGTCCAGTACTCAGCCCAGTACTCAGTCCAGTACTCAGTCTAGAACTTAGTCCAGTACTCAGTCCAGTACTCAGTCCAGTACTCAGTCCAGTACTCAGTCCAGTACTCAGTCCAGTACTCAGTCCAGTACTGAGTCCACTACTCAGTCCAGTACTCAGTCCACTACTCAGTCCAGTACTCAGTCCAGTACTCAGTCCAGTACTCAGTCCAGTACTCAGTCCAGTACTCAGTCCAGTACTCAGTCCAGTACTCAGTCCAGTACTCAATCCAGTACTCAATCCAGTACTCAGTCCAGTACTCAGTCCAGTACTCAGTCCAGTACTCAGTCCAGTACTCAGTCCAGTACTCAGTCCAGTACTCAGTTCAGTACTCAGTCCAGTACTCAGTCCAGTACTCAGTCCAGTACTCAGTCCAGTACTCAGTCCAGTAATCAGTCCAGTACTCAATCCAGTACTCAGTCCAGTACTCAGTCCAGTACTCAGGCCAGTACTCAGTCCACTACTCAGTCCAGTACTCAGTCCAGTACTCAATCCAGTACTCAGTCCAGGACTCAGTCCAGTACTCAATCCAGTACTCAGTCCAGTACTCAGTCCAGTACTCAGTCCAGTACTCAGTCCAGTACTCAGTCAAGTACTCAGTCCAGTACTCAGTCCAGTACTCAGTCCAGTACTCAGTCCAGTACTCAATCCAGTACTCAATTCAGTACTCAGTCCAGTACTCAGTCCAGTACTCAGTCCAGTACTCAGTCCAGTACTCAGTCCAGTACTCAGTCCAGTACTCAGTCTAGTACTCAGTCCAGTACTCAGTCTAGTACTCAGTCCAGTCAGTCCAGTACTCAGTCCAGTACTCAGTCCAGTACTCAGTCCAGTACTCAGTCCAGTACTTAGTGCAGTACTCAGTGCAGTACTCAGTCCAGTACTCAGTCCACTACTCAGTCCAGTACTCAGTCCAGTACTCAGTCCAGTACTCAGTCCAGTACCCAGTCCAGTACTCAGTCCAGTACTCAGTCCAGTACTCAGTCCAGTACTCAGTCCAGTACTCAGTCGAGTACTCAGTCCAGTACTCAGTCCAGTACTCAGTCCAGTACTCAGTCCAGTACTCAATCCAGTACTCAATTCAGTAATCAGTCCAGTACTCAGTCCAGTACTCAGTCCAGTACTCAGTCCAGTACTCAGTCCAGTACTCAGTCTAGTACTCAGTCCAGTACTCAGTCTAGTACTCAGTCCAGTCAGTCCAGTACTCAGTCCAGTACTCAGTCCAGTACTCAGTCCAGTACTTAGTGCAGTACTCAATGCAGTACTCAGTCCAGTACTCAGTCCACTACTCAGTCCAGTACTCAGTCTAGTACTCAGTCCAGTACTCAGTCCAGTACCCAGTCCAGTACTCAGTCCAGTACTCAGTCCAGTACTAAGTCTAGTACTCAGTCCAGTACTCAGTCCAGTAATCAGTCCAGTACTCAGTCCAGTACTCAGTCCAGTACTAAGTCCAGTACTCAGTCCAGTACTCAGTCCAGTAATCAGTCCAGTACTCAGTCCAGTACTCAGTCCAGTACTCAGTCCAGTACTCAGTCCAGTACTCAGTCCAGTACTCAGTCCAGTACTCAGTCCAGTACTGAGTACTGGTCCAGTACTTAGTCCACTACTCAGTCCAGTACTCAGTCCAGTACTCAGTCCAGTACCCAGTCCAGTACTCAGTCCAGTACTCAGTCCAGTACTAAGTCCAGTACTCAGTCCAGTACTCAGTCCAGTACTCAGTCCAGTACTCAGTCCAGTACTCAGTCCAGTACTCAATCCAGTACACAGTCCAGTACTCAGTCCAGTATTCAGTCCAGTACTCAGTCCAGTACTCAGTCCAGTACTCAGTCCAGTACTCAGTCCCGTACTCAGTCCAGTACTCAGTCCAGTACTCAGTCCAGTACTCAGTCCAGTACTCAGTTCAGTACTCAGTCCAGTACTCAGTCCAGTACTCAATCCAGTACTCAATCCAGTACTCAGTCCAGTACTCAGTCCAGTACTCAGTCCAGTACTCAGTCCAGTACTCAGCCCAGTACCCAGTCCAGTACTCAGTCCAGTACTCAGTCCTGTACTCAGTCCAGTACTCAGTCCAGTACTCAGTCCAGTACTCAGTCCAGTACTCAATCCAGTACTCAGTCCAGTACTCAGTCCAGTACTCAGTCCAGTACTCAGTCCAGTACTCAGTCCAGTACTCAGTCCAGTACTCAGTCCAGTACTCAGTCCAGTACTCAGTCCAGTACTCAATCCAGTACTCAATCCAGTACTCAATCCAGTACTCAGTCTAGTACTCAGTCCAGTACTCAGTCCAGTACTCAGTCCAGTACTCAATCCAGTACGCAGTCCAGTACTCAGTCCAGTACTCAGTCCAGTACTCAGTCCAGTACTCAGTCCAGTACTCAGTCCAGTACTCAGTCCAGTTCTCAGTCCAGTACTCAGTCCAGTGCTCAGTCCAGTACTCAGTCCAGTACTCAGTCCAGTACTCAGTCCAGTACTCAGTGCAGTACTCAGTCCAGTACTCAGTCCAGTACTCAGTCCAGTACTCAGTCCAGTACTCAGTCCAGTACTCAGTCCAGTACTCAGTCCAGTAATCAGTCCAGTACTCAGTTCAGTACTCAGTCCAGTACTCAGTCCAGTACTCAGTCCAGTACTCAGTCCAGTACTCAGTCCTCAGTCCAGTACTCAGTCCAGTACTCAGTCCAGTACTCAGTCCAGTACTCAGTCCAGTACTCAGTCCAGTAGTCAGTCCAGTACTCAAGCCAGTACTCGATCTAGTACTCAGTCCAGTACTCAGTGCAGTACTCAGTCCAGTACTCAGTCCAGTACTCAGTCCAGTACTCAGTCCCGTACTCAGTCCAGTACTCAGTCCAGTACTCAGTCCAGTACTCAGTCCAGTACTCAGTTCAGTACTCAGTCCAGTACTCAGTCCAGTACTCAATCCAGTACTCAATCCAGTACTCAGTCCAGTACTCAGTCCAGTACTCAGTCCAGTACTCAGCCCAGTACCCAGTCCAGTACTCAGTCCAGTACTCAGTCCTGTACTCAGTCCAGTACTCAGTCCAGTACTCAGTCCAGTACTCAGTCCAGTACTCAATCCAGTACTCAGTACAGTACTCAGTCCAGTACTCAGTCCAGTACTCAGTCCAGTACTCAGTCCAGTACTCAGTCCAGTACTCAGTCCAGTACTCAGTCCAGTACTCAGTCCAGTACTCAATCCAGTACTCAATCCAGTACTCAATCCAGTACTCAGTCTAGTACTCAGTCCAGTACTCAGTCCAGTACTCAGTCCAGTACTCAATCCAGTACGCAGTCCAGTACTCAGTCCAGTACTCAGTCCAGTACTCAGTCCAGTACTCAGTCCAGTACTCAGTCCAGTTCTCAGTCCAGTACTCAGTCCAGTGCTCAGTCCAGTACTCAGTCCAGTACTCAGTCCAGTACTCAGTCCAGTACTCAGTGCAGTACTCAGTCCAGTACTCAGTCCAGTACTCAGTCCAGTACTCAGTCCAGTACTCAGTCCAGTACTCAGTCCAGTACTCAGTCCAGTAATCAGTCCAGTACTCAGTTCAGTACTCAGTCCAGTACTCAGTCCAGTACTCAGTCCAGTACTCAGTCCAGTACTCAGTCCAGTACTCAGTCCTCAGTCCAGTACTCAGTCCAGTACTCAGTCCAGTACTCAGTCCAGTACTCAGTCCAGTACTCAGTCCAGTAGTCAGTCCAGTACTCAAGCCAGTACTCGATCTAGTACTCAGTCCAGTACTCAGTCCAGTACTCAGTCCAGTACTCAGTGCAGTACTCAGTGCAGTACTCAGTCCAGTACTCAGTCCAGTACTCAGTCCAGTACTCAGTCCAGTACTCAGTCCAGTACTCAGTCCAGTACTCAGTCCAGTACTCAGTTCAGTACTCAGCCCAGTACTCAGCCCAGTACTCAGCCCAGTACTCAGTCCAGTACTCAGCCCAGTACTCAGTCCAGTACTCAGTCCAGTACTCAGTCCAGTACTCAGTCCAGTACTCAGTCAAGTACTCAGTCAAGTACTCAGTCCAGTACTCAGTCCAGTACTCAGTCCAGTACTCAGTCCAGTACTCAGTCTAGTGCTCAGTCCAGTACTCAGTCCAGTACTCAGTCCAGTACTCAGTCAAGTACTCATTCCAGTACTCAGTCCAATACTCAGTCCAGTACTCAGTCCAGTACTCAGTCCAGCACTCAGTCCAGTACTCAGTCCAGTACTCAGTCCAGTACTCAGTCCAGTACTCAATCCAGTAATCAGTCCAGTACTCAGTCCAGTACTCAATCCAGTAATCAGTCCAGTACTCAGTCCAGCACTCAGTCCACTACTCAGTCCAGTACTCAGTCCAATACTCAGTCCAGTACTCAGTCCAGTACTCAGTCCAGTACTCAGTCCAGTACCCACTCCAGTGCTCAGTCCAGTACTCAGTCCAGTACTCAGTCCAATACTCAGTCCAGTACTCAGTCCAGTACTCAATCCAGTACTCAGTCCAGTACTCAGTCCAGTACTCAGTCCAGTACTCAGTCCAGTACTCAGTCCAGTACTCAGCCCAGTACTCAGTCCAGTACTCAGTCCAGTACTCAGTCCAGTACTCAGTCCAGTACTCAGTCCAGTACTCAGTCCAGTACTCAGTCCAGTACTCAGTCCAGTACTAAGTCCAGTACTCAGTCCAGTACTCAGTCCAGTACTCAGTCCAGTACTCAGTCCAGTACTCAGTCCACTACTCAGTCCAGTACTCAGTCCAGTACTCAGTCCAGTACTCAATCCAGTACTCAGTCTAGTACTCAGTCCTGTACTCAGTCCAGTACTCAATCCAGTACTCAGTCCAGTACTCAGTCCAGTACTCAGTCCAGTACTCAGTCCAGTACTCAGTCCAGTACTCAGTGCAGTACTCAGTCCAGTACTCAGTCCAGTACTCAGTCCAGTACTCAGTCCAGTACTCAGTCCAGTACTCAGTCCAGTACTCAGTCCAGTAATCAGTCCAGTACTCAGTTCAGTACTCAGTCCAGTACTCAGTCCAGTACTCAGTCCAGTACTCAGTCCAGTACTCAGTCCTCAGTCCAGTACTCAGTCCAGTACTCAGTCCAGTACTCAGTCCAGTACTCAGTCCAGTACTCAGTCCAGTAGTCAGTCCAGTACTCAAGCCAGTACTCGATCTAGTACTCAGTCCAGTACTCAGTCCAGTACTCAGTCCAGTACTCAGTGCAGTACTCAGTGCAGTACTCAGTCCAGTACTCAGTCCAGTACTCAGTCCAGTACTCAGTCCAGTACTCAGTCCAGTACTCAGTCCAGTACTCAGTCCAGTACTCAGTTCAGTACTCAGCCCAGTACTCAGCCCAGTACTCAGCCCAGTACTCAGTCCAGTACTCAGCCCAGTACTCAGTCCAGTACTCAGTCCAGTACTCAGTCCAGTACCCAGTCCAGTACTCAGTCAAGTACTCAGTCAAGTACTCAGTCCAGTACTCAGTCCAGTACTCAGTCCAGTACTCAGTCCAGTACTGAGTCCACTACTCAGTCCAGTACTCAGTCCACTACTCAGTCCAGTACTCAGTCCAGTACTCAGTCCAGTACTCAGTCCAGTACTCAGTCCAGTACTCAGTCCAGTACTCAGTCGAGTACTCAGTCCAGTACTCAGTCCAGTACTCAATCCAGTACTCAATCCAGTACTCAGTTCAGTACTCAGTCCAGTACTCAGTCCAGTACTCAGTCCAGTACTCAGTCCAGTACTCAGTCCAGTAATCAGTCCAGTACTCAATCCAGTACTCAGTCCAGTACTCAGTCCAGTACTCAGGCCAGTACTCAGTCCACTACTCAGTCCAGTACTCAGTCCAGTACTCAATCCAGTACTCAGTCCAGGACTCAGTCCAGTACTCAATCCAGTACTCAGTCCAGTACTCAGTCCAGTACTCAGTCCAGTACTCAGTCCAGTACTCAGTCAAGTACTCAGTCCAGTACTCAGTCCAGTACTCAGTCCAGTACTCAGTCCAGTACTCAATCCAGTACTCAATTCAGTACTCAGTCCAGTACTCAGTCCAGTACTCAGTCCAGTACTCAGTCCAGTACTCAGTCCAGTACTCAGTCCAGTACTCAGTCTAGTACTCAGTCCAGTACTCAGTCTAGTACTCAGTCCAGTCAGTCCAGTACTCAGTCCAGTACTCAGTCCAGTACTCAGTCCAGTACTCAGTCCAGTACTCAGTCCAGTACTCAGTCCAGTACTTAGTGCAGTACTCAGTGCAGTACTCAGTCCAGTACTCAGTCCACTACTCAGTCCAGTACTCAGTCCAGTACTCAGTCCAGTACTCAGTCCAGTACCCAGTCCAGTACTCAGTCCAGTACTCAGTCCAGTACTCAGTCCAGTACTCAGTCCAGTACTCAGTCGAGTACTCAGTCCAGTACTCAGTCCAGTACTCAGTCCAGTACTCAGTCCAGTACTCAATCCAGTACTCAATTCAGTAATCAGTCCAGTACTCAGTCCAGTACTCAGTCCAGTACTCAGTCCAGTACTCAGTCCAGTACTCAGTCTAGTACTCAGTCCAGTACTCAGTCTAGTACTCAGTCCAGTCAGTCCAGTACTCAGTCCAGTACTCAGTCCAGTACTCAGTCCAGTACTTAGTGCAGTACTCAATGCAGTACTCAGTCCAGTACTCAGTCCACTACTCAGTCCAGTACTCAGTCTAGTACTCAGTCCAGTACTCAGTCCAGTACCCAGTCCAGTACTCAGTCCAGTACTCAGTCCAGTACTAAGTCCAGTACTCAGTCCAGTACTCAGTCCAGTAATCAGTCCAGTACTCAGTCCAGTACTCAGTCCAGTACTAAGTCCAGTACTCAGTCCAGTACTCAGTCCAGTAATCAGTCCAGTACTCAGTCCAGTACTCAGTCCAGTACTCAGTCCAGTACTCAGTCCAGTACTCAGTCCAGTACTAAGTCCAGTACTCAGTCCAGTACTCAGTCCAGTACTCAGTCCAGTACTCAGTCCAATACTCAGTCCAGTACTCAGTGCAGTACTCAGTCCAGCACTCAATCCAGTACTCAGTCCAGTACTCAGTCCAGTACTCAGTCCAGTACTCAGTCCACTACTCAGTCCAGTAATCAGTCCAGTACTCAGTCCAGTACTCAGTTCAGTACTCAGTCCAGTACTCAGTCCAGTACTCAGTCCAGTACTCAGTCCAGTACTCAGTCCAGTACTCAGTCCAGTACTCAGTCCAGTACTCAGTCCAGTACTCAGTCCAGTACTCAGTCTAGTACTCAATCCAGTACTCAGTCCAGTACTCAGTCCAGTACTCAGTCCAGTACTCAGTCCAGTACTCAGTCGAGTACTCAGTCCAGTACTCAGTCCAGTACTCAGTCCAGTACTCAGTCCAGTACTCAATCCAGTACTCAATTCAGTACTCAGTCCAGTACTCAGTCCAGTACTCAGTCCAGTACTCAGTCCAGTACTCAGTCCAGTACTCAGTCCAGTACTCAGTCTAGTACTCAGTCCAGTACTCAGTCTAGTACTCAGTCCAGTCAGTCCAGTACTCAGTCCAGTACTCAGTCCAGTACTCAGTCCAGTACTCAGTCCAGTACTTAGTGCAGTACTCAGTGCAGTACTCAGTCCAGTACTTAGTCCACTACTCAGTCCAGTACTCAGTCCAGTACTCAGTCCAGTACTCAGTCCAGTACCCAGTCCAGTACTCAGTCCAGTACTCAGTCCAGTACTAAGTCCAGTACTCAGTCCAGTACTCAGTCCAGTACTCAGTCCAGTACTCAGTCCAGTACTCAGTCCAGTACTCAGTCCAGTACTCAATCCAGTACTCAATCCAGTACACAGTCCAGTACTCAGTCCAGTATTCAGTCCAGTACTCAGTCCAGTACTCAGTCCAGTACTCAGTCCAGTACTCAGTCCCGTACTCAGTCCAGTACTCAGTCCAGTACTCAGTCCAGTACTCAGTCCAGTACTCAGTCCAGTACTCAGTCCAGTACTCAGTGCAGTACTCAGTGCAGTACTCAGTCCAGTACTCAGTCCAGTACTCAGTCCAGTACTCAGTCCAGTACTCAGTCCAGTACTCAGTCCAGTACTCAGTCCAGTACTCAGTCCAGTACTCAGTCCAGTACTCAGTCTAGTACTCAATCCAGTACTCAGTCCAGTACTCAGCCCAGTACTCAGTCCAGTACTCAGTCCAGTACTCAGTCCAGTACTCAGTCCAGTACTCAGTCCAGTACTCAGTCAAGTACTCAGTCAAGTACTCAGTCCAGTACTCATTCCAGTACTCAGTCCAGTACTCAGTCCAGTACTCAGTCTAGTGCTCAGTCCAGTACTCAGTCCAGTACTCAGTCCAGTACTCAGTCCAGTACTCAGTCTAGTACTCAGTCCAGTACTCAGTCTAGTACTCAGTCCAGTCAGTCCAGTACTCAGTCCAGTACTCAGTCCAGTACTCAGTCCAGTACTCAGTCCAGTACTTAGTGCAGTACTCAGTGCAGTACTCAGTCCAGTACTTAGTCCACTACTCAGTCCAGTACTCAGTCCAGTACTCAGTCCAGTACTCAGTCCAGTACCCAGTCCAGTACTCAGTCCAGTACTCAGTCCAGTACTAAGTCCAGTACTCAGTCCAGTACTCAGTCCAGTACTCAGTCCAGTACTCAGTCCAGTACTCAGTCCAGTACTCAGTCCAGTACTCAATCCAGTACTCAATCCAGTACACAGTCCAGTACTCAGTCCAGTATTCAGTCCGGTACTCAGTCCAGTACTCAGTCCAGTACTCAGTCCAGTACTCAGTCCCGTACTCAGTCCAGTACTCAGTCCAGTACTCAGTCCAGTACTCAGTCCAGTACTCAGTCCAGTACTCAGTGCAGTACTCAGTGCAGTACTCAGTGCAGTACTGAGTCCAGTACTCAGTCCAGTACTCAGTCCAGTACTCAGTCCAGTACTCAGTCCAGTACTCAGTCCAGTACTCAGTCCAGTACTCAGTCCAGTACTCAGTTCAGTACTCAGCCCAGTACTCAGCCCAGTACTCAGCCCAGTACTCAGCCCAGTACTCAGTCCAGTACTCAGCCCAGTACTCAGTCCAGTACTCAGTCCAGTACTCAGTCCAGTACTCAGTCCAGTACTCAGTCCAGTACTCAGTCAAGTACTCAGTCAAGTACTCAGTCCAGTACTCATTCCAGTACTCAGTCCAGTACTCAGTCCAGTACTCAGTCTAGTGCTCAGTCCAGTACTCAGTCCAGTACTCAGTCCAGTACTCAGTCCAGTACTCAGTCCAGTACTCAGTCCAGTACTCAGTCCAGTACTCAGTCCAGTACTCAGTCCAGTACTCAGTCCAGTACTCAATCCAGTAATCAGTCCAGTACTCAGTCCAGTACTCAGTCCAGTACTCAGTCCAGTACTCAGTCCAGTACTCAGTCCACTACTCAATCCAGTACTCAGTCCAATACTCAGTCCAGTACTCAGTCCAGTACTCAGTCCAGTACTCAGCCCAGTACTCAGTCCAGTACTCAGTCCAGTACTCAGTCCAGTACTCAGTCCAGTACTCAGTCCAGTACTCAGTCCAGTACTCAGTCCAGTACTCAGTCCAGTACTCAGTCCAGTACTCAGTCCAGTACTCAGTCCAGTACCAAGTCCAGTACTCAGTCCAGTACTCAGTCCAGTACTCAGTCCAGTACTCAGTCCAGTACTCAGTCCAGTACTCAGTCCAGTACTCAGTCCAGTACTCAGTCCAGTACTTAGTCCAGTACTCAGTCCAGTACTAAGTCCAGTACTCAGTCCAGTACTGAGTCCAGTACTCAGTCCAGTACTCAGTCCAGTACTCAGTCCAGTACTCAGTCCACTACTCAGTCCAGTACTCAATCCAGTACTCAGTCCAGTACTCAGTCCAGTACTCAGTCCAGTACTCAGTCCAGTACTCAGTCCAGTACTCAGCCCAGTACTCAGTCCAGTACTCAGTCCAGTACTCAGTCCAGTACTCAGTCCAGTACTCAGTCCAGTACTCAGTCCAGTACTCAGTCCAGTACTCAGTCCAGTACTCAGTCCAGTACTCAGTCCAGTACTCAGTCCAGTACTCAGTCCAGTACTAAGTCCAGTACTCAGTCCAGTACTCAGTCCAGTACTCAGTCCAGTACTCAGTCCAGTACTCAGTCCAGTACTCAGTCCACTACTCAGTCCAGTACTCAGTCCAGTACTCAGTCCAGTACTCAATCCAGTACTCAATCCAGTACTCAGTCCAGTACTCAGTCCTGTACTCAGTCCAGTACTCAATCCAGTATTCAGTCCAGTACTCAGTCCAGTACTCAGTCCAGTAGTCAGTCCAGTACTCAGTCCAGTACTCAGTCCAGTACTCAGTCCAGTACTCAGTCCAGTACTCAGTCCAGTACTCAGTCCAGTACTAAGTCCAGTACTCAGTCCAGTACTCAGTCCAGTACTCAGTCCAGTACTCAGTCCAGTACTCAGTCCAGTACTCAGTCCACTACTCAGTCCAGTACTCAGTCCAGTACTCAGTCCAGTACTCAATCCAGTACTCAGTCTAGTACTCAGTCCTGTACTCAGTCCAGTACTCAATCCAGTACTCAGTCCAGTACTCAGTCCAGTACTCAGTCCAGTACTCAGTCCAGTACTCAGTCCAGTACTCAGTCCAGTATTCAGTCCAGTACTCAGTCCAGTACTCAGTCCAGTAGTCAGTCCAGTACTCAGTCCAGTACTCAGTCCAGTACTCAGTCCAGTACTCAGACCAGTACTCAGTCCAGTACTAAGTCCAGTACTCAATCCAGTACTCAGTCAAGTACTCAGTCCAGTACTCAGTCCAGTACTCAGTCCAGTACTCAGTCCAGTACTCAGTCCAGTACTCAGTCCAGTACTCAGTCCAGTACTCAGTCTAGTACTCAGTCCAGTACTCAGTCCAGTACTCAGTCCAGTACTCAGTCCAGTACTCATTCCAGTACTCAAGTCCAGTACTCAGTCCAGTACTCAGTCCAGTACTCAGTCTAGTACTCAGTCCAGTACTCAGTCCAGTACTCAGTGCAGTACTCAGTGCAGTACTCAGTGCAGTACTCAGTCCAGTACTCAGTCCAGTACTCAGTCCAGTACTCAGTCCAGTACTCAGTGCAGTACTTAGTCCAGTACTCAGTCCAGTACTCAGTCCAGTACTCAGTCCAGTACTCAGTCCAGTACTCAGTCCAGTACTCAATCCAGTACGCAATCCAGTACTCAGTCCAGTACTCAGTCCACTATTCAGTCCAGTACTCAGTCCAGTACTCAGTCCAGTACTCAGTCCAGTACTCAGTCCAGTACTCAGTCCAGTACTCAGTCCAGTACTCAGTCCAGTACTGAGTCCACTACTCAGTCCAGTACTCAGTCCACTACTCAGTCCAGTACTCAGTCCAGTACTCAGTCCAGTACTCAGTCCAGTACTCAGTCCAGTACTCAGTCCAGTACTCAGTCCAGTACTCAGTCCAGTACTCAATCCAGTACTCAATCCAGTACTCAGTGCAGTACTCAGTCCAGTACTCAGTCCAGTACTCAGTCCAGTACTCAGTCCAGTACTCAGTCCAGTACTCAGTTCAGTACTCAGTCCAGTACTCAGTCCAGTACTCAGTCCAGTACTCAGTCCAGTACTCAGTCCAGTACTCAATCCAGTACTCAGTCCAGTACTCAGTCCAGTACTCAGGCCAGTACTCAGTCCACTACTCAGTCCAGTACTCAGTCCAGTACTCAATCCAGTACTCAGTCCAGGACTCAGTCCAGTACTCAGTCCAGTACTCAGTCCAGTACTCAGTCCAATACTCAGTCCAGTACTCAGTCCAGTACTCAGTCAAGTACTCAGTCCAGTACTCAGTCCAGTACTCAGTCCAGTACTCAGTCCAGTACTCAATCCAGTACTCAATTCAGTACTCAGTCCAGTACTCAGTCCAGTAATCAGTCCAGTACTCAGTCCAGTACTCAGTCCAGTACTCAGTCCAGTACTCAGTCTAGTACTCAGTCCAGTACTCAGTCTAGTACTCAGTCCAGTCAGTCCAGTACTCAGTCCAGTACTCAGTCCAGTACTCAGTGCAGTACTCAGTCCAGTACTTAGTGCAGTACTCAGTGCAGTACTCAGTCCAGTACTCAGTCCACTACTCAGTCCAGTACTCAGTCCAGTACCCAGTCCAGTACTCAGTCCAGTACCCAGTCCAGTACTCAGTCCAGTACTCAGTCCAGTACTCAGTCCAGTACTCAGTCCAGTACTCAGTCGAGTACTCAGTCCAGTACTCAGTCCAGTACTCAGTCCAGTACTCAGTGCAGTACTCAATCCAGTACTCAATTCAGTAATCAGTCCAGTACTCAGTCCAGTACTCAGTCCAGTACTCAGTCCAGTACTCAGTCCAGTACTCAGTCTAGTACTCAGTCCAGTACTCAGTCTAGTACTCAGTCCAGTCAGTCCAGTACTCAGTCCAGTACTCAGTCCAGTACTCAGTCCAGTACTCAGTCCAGTACTTAGTGCAGTAATCAGTGCAGTACTCAGTCCAGTACTCAGTCCACTACTCAGTCCAGTACTCAGTCCAGTACTCAGTCCAGTACTCAGTCCAGTACCCAGTCCAGTACTCAGTCCAGTACTCAGTCCAGTACTAAGTCCAGTACTCAGTCCAGTACTCAGTCCAGTAATCAGTCCAGTACTCAGTCCAGTACTCAGTCCAGTACTCAGTCCAGTACTCAGTCCAGTACTCAGTCCAGTACTCAGTCCAGTACTCAGTCCAGTACTCAGTCCAGTACTCAGTCCAGTACTCAGTCCAGTACTCAGTTCAGTACTCAGTCTAGTACTCAGTCCAGTACTCAGTCCAGTACTCAATCCAGTACACAGTCCAGTACTCAGTCCAGTATTCAGTCCAGTACTCAGTCCAGTACTCAGTCCAGTACTCAGTCCAGTACTCAGTCCCGTACTCAGTCCAGTACTCAGTCCAGTACTCAGTCCAGTACTCAGTCCAGTACTCAGTCCAGCACTCAGTCCAGTACTCAGTCCAGTACTCAGTCCAGTACTCAGTCCAGTACTTAGTCCAGTACTCAGTCCAGTACTCAGTCCAGTACTCAGTCCAGTACTCAGTCCAGCACTCAGTCCAGTACTCAGTCCAGTACTCAGTCCAGTACTCAGTCCAGTACTCAGTCCAGTACTCAGTCCAGTACTCAGTCCAGTACTCAGTCCAGTACTCAGTCCAATACGCAGTCCAGTACTCAGTGCAGTACTCCGTCCAGCACTCAATCCAGTACTCAGTCCAGTACTCAGTCCAGTACTCAGTCCACTACTCAGTCCAGTAATCAGTCCAGTACTCAGTCCAGTACTCAGTCCAGTACTCAGTCCAGTACTCAGTCCGGTACTCAGTACAGTACTCAGTCCAGTACTCAGTCCAGTACTCAGTCCAGTACTCAGTCCAGTACTCAGTCCAGTACTCAGTCCAGTACTCAGTCTAGTACTCAATCCAGTACTCAGTCCAGTACTCAGTCCAGTACTCAGTCCAGTACTCAGTCCAGTACTCAGTCGAGTACTCAGTCCAGTACTCAGTCCAGTACTCAGTCCAGTACTCAGTCCAGTACTCAGTCCAGTACTCAATCCAGTAGTCAATTCAGTACTCAGTCCAGTACTCAGTCCAGTACTCAGTCCAGTACTCAGTCCAGTACTCAGTCCAGTACTCAGTCTAGTACTCAGTCTAGTACTCAGTCCAGTACTCAGTCTAGTACTCAGTCCAGTCAGTCCAGTACTCAGTCCAGTACTCAGTCCAGTACTCAGTCCAGTACTTAGTCCACTACTCAGTCCAGTAATCAGTCCAGTACTTAGTCCACTACTCAGTCCAGTACTCAGTCCAGTACTCAGTCCAGTACCCAGTCCAGTACTCAGTCCAGTACTCAGTCCAGTACTAAGTCCAGTACTCAGCCCAGTACTCAGTCCAGTACTCAGTCCAGTACTCAGTCCAGTACTCAGTCCAGTACTCAGTCCAGTACTCAGTCCAGTACTCAGTCCAGTACTCAGTCTAGTACTCAGTCCAGTACTCAGTCCAGTACTCAGTCCAGTACTCAGTCCAGTACTCAGTCCAGTACTCAGTCCAGTACTCAGTCCAGTACTCAGTCCAGTACTCAGTCCAGTACTCAGTCCACTACTCAGTCCAGTACTCCGTCCAGTACTCAGTCCAGTACACAGTCCAGTACCCAGTCCAGTACACAGTCCAGTACTCAGTCCAGTACCCAGTCCAGTACTCAGTCCAGTACTCAGTCCAGTACTCCGTCCAGTACTCAGTCCAGTACACAGTCCAGTACTCAGTCCAGTACTCAGTCCAGTACTCAGTCCAGTACCCAGTCCAGTACTCAGTCCAGTACTCAGTCCAGTACTCAGTCCAGTACTAAGTCCAGTACTCAGCCCAGTACTCAGTCCAGTACTCAGTCCAGTACTCAGTCCAGTACTCAGTCCAGTACTCAGTCCAGTACTCAGTCCAGTACTCAGTCCAGTACTCAGTCCAGTACTCAGTCCAGTACTCAGTCCAGTACTCAGTCCAGTACTCAATCCAGTACTCAGTCCAGTACTCAGTCCAGTACTCAGTCCAGTACTCAGTCCAGTACTCAGTCCAGTACTCAGTCCAGTACTCAGTCCAGTACTCAGTCTAGTACTCAGTCCAGTACTCAGTCCAGTACTCAGTCCAGTACTCAATCCAGTACGCAGTCCAGTACTCAGTCCAGTACTCAGTCCAGTACTCAGTCCAGTACTCAATCCAGTACTCAGTCCAGTACTCAGTCCAGTACTCAGTCCAGTACTCAGTTCAGTACTCAGTTCAGTACTCAGTCCAGTACTCAGTCCAGTACTCAGTTCAGTACTCAGTTTAAAAATATTTTCTGATTCTTACATTATTATAAATTTTCAGAAAGTACACCTACTTCTATCATGGAAAACACTGAACAAGAAACTACTACTATTCAGAATCATAATTTCTCAAATATGAACAATTGGGTTTTCGATTTTCCAACTAGTCACAATGTTAATAATTTTTCTCTTAAACTACTGTTTTTCTGGACGTCTTGCCCAGAAGCTTGGTTTATTCAAACCGAAATTCAATTTAATATTAAACAAATAAATGATGATACTGATAAATATCAACATGTAGTTGTCGCCCTTCAACAGGAGGTTATTACAAAAGTTTTGGATATTTTACAAAAACCACCTTTAACGCATTAATTTGAATTGCTTAAAAAACATTAATGTGAAAGATTTTCTGTCAGTGAAGAAAGGAGATTGGAGAAATTGTTTTCTGATAAGCAAATAGGTGATCGAAAACCTTCAGAATTTTACAGAGACTTGTCGAACTTATCTGGTTCAGTCTCTATGATAGGCAGTAAGCTTATATACAAATTATGGTTACGGAAACTTTCCAAAGAACTTCAGATTCATTTATCATCATCTAACTTAGAGAATATAGAAGATAAACTTTCTCTTGCTGATAAAATGTGGGACGTTTCCAACGGTAAAGAAATATATCAAATTACTTTAAATAGCATTTTAAATATTAATCATGATATATTTCAATATATTTCAAAAATTACGTCTGAAATGTGTCAAAATTTAGAAAATCTTAAGCTAGAGGTTTCTGAACTTAAAAATTCTAGATCCAGAGATAGAGAGCGACAGTGCAACAGAGCAACAAAGCGACAAAGCGACAAAGCGACAGAGCGACAAAGTGACAAAGCGACAGAGCGACAAAGCGACATTAAATAAATGACTTGGAATGACTGAATTGTAATAACTGACTTGTAATAACTGACTTGGAATAACTGACTTGGAATAACTGACTTGGACCGACTGACTAGGAATAACTGACTTGGAATGACTGACCTGGAATAACTGACTTGGTATAAATGACATTAAATAAATGACTCGGAATGACTGAATTGTAATAACTGACTTGTAATAATTGACTTGGAATTACTGACTTGGAATAACTGAGTTGGAACGACTGACTTGAAATAACTGACTAGGAATAACTGACTTGGAATGACTGACTGTTTTACTGATTTGGAATGACTGACTTGGAATGACTGACTAGTAATAACTGACTTGAAATAACTGACTTGTAACAACTGACTTGGAATAACTAACTTGAAATAACTGACTTGGAATAACTTACTTGGTATAAATGACATTAAATAAATGACTTGGAATGACTGAATTGTAATAACTGACTTGTAATAACTGACTTGGAATGACTGACTTAAAATAACTGACTTGGAATGACTGACTTGGAATAACTGAATTGGAATGACTGACTCGTAATAACGACTCCCTTTTGGCCCCTTAGCATTTAAATAGTAATTGAAAATTTTGAACTTGGATGACAGACTTGGAATTACTGAATTGGAGTTACTGACTTGTAATAACTTACTTGGAATGACTGCTTGAAAGGACTGATTTGTAGTAACTGACTTGGAATAACTGACTTCGAATAACTGACTTGGAATGATTGGGTTGGAATGACTGACTTAAAATAACTGACTTGGAATGACTGACTAGTAATAACTGACTTGAAATAACTGACTTGTAATAACTGACTTGGAATTACTGACTTGAAATAACTGACTTCGAATAACTGACTTGGAATAACTGACTTAGAATAACTGACTTGGAATGACTGACTTGTAATAACTGACTTGGAATGACTGACTGGGAGTAACTGAATTGGAATGACTGACTTAGAATGACTGACTTGTAATAACTGACTTGATATAACTGATTTGTAATAAGTGACTTGGAATAACTGACGAAATAACTGACTTGGAATAACTGACTTGGTATAACTCACTTGGAATAACTGACTTGATGTAACTGACTTGGAATAACTGACTTGGACTGACTGACTTGGAATAACTGACTTAGAATAACTGAATTTAAGAAAATTTTCTGGAGAAGATTAGTGGGCATTGTGGAGAAATGAAGATTTGTAGGGATATCCCACTACATACAAATGGTGCTCCAGGTAGTGGCCTAACTTGCAGAAAAGGTGGCATATCTGAATTAATTTCGTACCTTTGGATACATGAGTTAAAAAAAACTTACGATATGACAACACAGTATGTCATATCGTTTTTTGTCATATCGTAAAAAATTGCTATATATGGCATAGCTGATTCTAATTCAAGGAAGAAGCCTGCTTATCTTCCAAGTGCCTGCTTCGCTTCTCCTCATAGGATGGTGCTATAGCCAATACGATCCTACCGTAATCAGCCTGATTTCAGCCACCTTAAGAGAGTTGGCATGACTGACTTAGAATAACTGAGATGGCATGACTGACTTGGAATAACTGAGGTGGCATGACTGACTTGGAATAACTAAGTTGGCATGACTGACTTGAAATAACTGACTTGGAATGACTGACTTGGAATAACTGACTTGGAATAACTGACTTGGAATAACTGACGTTAAATAACTGACTTGGAATAACTGACTTGGAATAACTGACTTGGAATAACTGACTGGGAATAACTGACTTGGAATGACTGACTTGGAATAACTAACTTTAAATAACTGACTTGGAATAACTGACTTGGAATAACTGACTTGGAATAACTGACTTGGAATAACTGACTTGGAATAACTGACTTGGAATAACTGACGTTAAATAACTGACTTTAAATAACTGACTTGGAATAACTGACTTGAAATAACTGACTTGGAATAACTGACTTGGAATAACTGACTTGGAATAACTGACTTGGAATAACTGACTGGGAATAACTGACTTGGAATAACTGACTTGGAATAACTGACTTTAAATAACTGACTTGGAATAACTGACTTGGAATAACTGACTTAGAATAACTGACTTGGAATAACTGACTTGGAATAACAGACTTGGAATAACTGACTTTGAATAACTGACTTTGAATAACTGACTTGGAATGACTGACATGGAATAACTGACTGGGAATAACTGACTTGGAATAACTGACTTGGAAAAACTGACTTTAAATAACTGACTTGGAATAACTGACTTGGAATAACTGACTTGGAATAACTGACTGGGAATAACTGACTTGGAATAACTGACTTGAAATAACTGACTTTAAATAACTGACTTGGAATGACTGATTTGGAATGACTGACTAGTAATAAGTGACTTAAAATAACTGACTTGTAATAACTGACTTGGAATAACTAACTCGAAATAGCTGACTTGGAATAACTGGCTTGTTATAACTGGCTTGGAATAACTGAATTGAAATAACTGGCTTGGAATAACTGACTTAAAATGACTGACTTGGAATAACTGACATGAAACAAATGACTTGGAATGACTGAATTGTAATAGCTGACTTGGAATAACTGACTTCGAATGACTGACTTAAAATAACTGACTTGGAACGACGGACTTGGAATAACTGAATTGGAATGACTGACTCGAAATAACGACTTGGAATGACTCCCTTTTTGGCCCCTTAGCATTTAAATAATTGAAAAACAAAAGTTTTAGTTAAATATTGCTGAAAACAGTTTCAAATGGTTTCTGATGCTTTCAAATGGAACTGTTTTGAACAATATCACTTCTCGACACTAAAAAGTAAATTGAATCTTCATTATATGGTCGTAAAGAGCTACAAGTAAAGATGTTCCCAAACATGGCCAAAATCTCTCAGAGATAGTTGAAAATGTACTTAAGTTTAATTTTCAAAGTTTTGTAAAAAAAATTCGCAGCATTTGGAAACATCAGAATCCATTTGAAACTGTTTTACTGATTTGGAATTACTGAACTGGAATTACTGACTTGTAATAACTTACTTGGAATGACTGATTTTTAATAACTGACTTGTAATAGCTGACTTGGAATATCTGACTTGGAATAACTGACGTGGAATGACTGACTTGGAATGACTGACTTGGAATGACTGAATTGGAATGACTGAATTGAAATAACGACTGGAAATGACTCCCTTTTTGGCCCCTTAGCATTTAAATAATTGAAAAACAAAAGTTTTAGTTAAATATTGCTGAAAACAGTTTCAAATGGTTTCTGATGCTTTCAAATGGAACTGTTTTGAACAATAATCACTTCTCGACACTGAAAAATAAACTAACTCTTCATTATATGGTCGTAATGAGCTACAAGTAAAGAGGTGCCCAACCATGGCCAAAATCTCTCAGAGATAGTCGAAAATGTACTTAAGTTCAATTTTCACAGTTTTGTAAAAAAATTCGCAGCATTTGGAAGCATCAGAATCCATTTGAAACTGTTTTACTGATTTGGAATTACTAAATTGGAATTACTGACTTGTAATAACTTACTAGGAATGACTGCTTGGTATGACTGATTTGTAATAACTGACTTAGAATAATTGACTTAAAATAAATTACTAGGAATAACTGACTTGAAATAACTGACTTGAAATAACTGACTAGGAATAACTGACTTGGAATGACTGACTTGAAATAACTGATTTGGAATGACTGACTTGGAATGACTGACTAGTAATAACTGACTTGAAATAACTGACTTGTAACAACTGACTTGAAATAACTAACTTGAAATAACTGACTTGGAATAACTTACTTGGTATAAGTGACATTAAATAAATGACTTGGAATGACTGAATTGTAATAACTGACTTGTAATAACTGACTTGGAATAACTGACTTGGAATAACTGACTTGGAACGACTGACTAGGAATAACTGACTTGGAATGACTGACTTGAAATAACTGACTTGGAATGACTGACTTGGAATGACTGACTA
This sequence comes from Panzeria rudis, assembly GCA_956483635.1. Taxonomy (NCBI): domain Eukaryota; kingdom Metazoa; phylum Arthropoda; class Insecta; order Diptera; family Tachinidae; genus Panzeria; species Panzeria rudis. Next base: position 88,356,615 of record OY101451.1, read on the forward strand.
GTAATAACTGACTTGAAATCACTGACCTTTAATAACTGACTTGGTATAACTAGCTTGAAATAACTGACTTGGAATATCTGACTTGGAATGACTGACTTGGAATAACTGACTTGAAATGACTGACTTCGAATAACTGACTTGGAATCACTGACTTGAAATAACGACTTGGAATGACTCCCTTTTTGGCCCTGCGATTATTATAAATTTTTATTTTTAGAGAGTAGATGTATAGTACTTTCAAACCCTATACTCATTTTTTATGGTGTATTTTTTTGCAAATCCATTCCCAGAACTACCGCGAAAGTAAATGTAACGCGCAATACACAAAAACGTTAAAAAATCGAAATATATAATTGAATTTCAGGAGACATTGCACGGGCCGAAACCCACAATATTTCATTTAGTTACATTGATAAACAAAAAATAAACCCAAAATGTACGTTCAGAATGAGAATCAGTCTCAGGCACCGCCACCTTTGATTCTGTCAAATACAAACAAGTGCGATCTACGATTGAATACTTGTTTATATTTACATATTAAATAGTTTTTTATTGCTGTTGTTTTCTATACAATAACAATTTTTAAATATGCAAACATTTGCAATGCAATAAAATAAAAATGTTCACATCAATAATCAGCCTGATTTCAGCCACCTTAAGAGAGTTGGCATGACTGACTTAGAATAACTGAGATGGCATGACTGACTTGGAATAACTGAGGTGGCATGACTGACTTGGAATAACTAAGTTGGCATGACTGACTTGGAATAACTAACTTGGAATAACTGACTTGAAATAACTGACTTGGAATAACTGACGTTAAATAACTGACTTTAAATAACTGACTTGGAATAACTGACTTGAAATAACTGACTTGGAATAACTGACTTGGAATAACTGACTTGGAATAACTGACTGGGAATAACTGACTTGGAATAACTGACTTGGAATAACTGACTTTAAATAACTGACTTAGAATAACTGACTTGGAATAACTGACTTGGAATAACTGACTTGGAATAACTGACTTGGAATAACTGACTTGGAATAACTGTCTTTAAATAACTGACTTTGAATAACTGACTTGGAATGACTGACATGGAATAACTGACTGGGAATAACTGACTTGGAATAACTGACTTGGAATAACTGACTTGGAATAACTGACTTGGAATAACTGACTGGGAATAACTGACTTGGAATAACTGACTTGGAATAACTGACTTTAAATAACTGACTTGGAATGACTGATTTGGAATGACTGACTAGTAATAAGTGACTTAAAATAACTGACTTGTAATAACTGACTTGGAATAACTAACTCGAAATAGCTGACTTGGAATAACTGGCTTGTTATAACTGGCTTGGAATAACTGAATTGAAATAACTGGCTTGGAATAACTGACTTAAAATGACTGACTTGGAATAACTGACATGAAACAAATGACTTGGAATGACTGAATTGTAATAGCTGACTTGGAATAACTGACTTCGAATGACTGACTTAAAATAACTGACTTGGAACGACGGACTTGGAATAACTGAATTGGAATGACTGACTCGAAATAACGACTTGGAATGACTCCCTTTTTGGCCCCTTAGCATTTAAATAATTGAAAAACAAAAGTTTTAGTTAAATATTGCTGAAAACAGTTTCAAATGGTTTCTGATGCTTTCAAATGGAACTGTTTTGAACAATATCACTTCTCGACACTAAAAAGTAAATTGAATCTTCATTATATGGTCGTAAAGAGCTACAAGTAAAGATGTCCCCAAACATGGCCAAAATCTCTCAGAGATAGTTGAAAATGTACTTAAGTTTAATTTTCAAAGTTTTGTAAAAAAAATTCGCAGCATTTGGAAACATCAGAATCCATTTGAAACTGTTTTACTGATTTGGAATTACTGAACTGGAATTACTGACTTGTAATAACTTACTTGGAATGACTGATTTTTAATAACTGACTTGTAATAACTGACTTGGAATATCTGACTTGGAATAAATGACGTGGAATGACTGACTTGAAATAACTGACTTGAAGTAACTGACTTGGAATGACTAACTTGAAATAACTGACTTGGAATAACTGACTTGGAATATCTGACTTGGAATAACTGACGTGGAATGACTGACTTGGAATGACTGACTTGGAATGACTGAATTGGAATGACTGAATTGAAATAACGACTGGAAATGACTCCCTTTTTGGCCCCTTAGCATTTAAATAATTGAAAAACAAAAGTTTTAGTTAAATATTGCTGAAAACAGTTTCAAATGGTTTCTGATGCTTTCAAATGGAACTGTTTTGAACAATAATCACTTCTCGACACTGAAAAATAAACTAACTCTTCATTACATGGTCGTAATGAGGTACAAGTAAAGAGGTGTGCAAACATGGCCAAAATCTCTCAGAGATAGTCGAAAATGTACTTAAGTTCAATTTTCACAGTTTTGTAAAAAAATTCGCAGCATTTGGAAGCATCATAATCCATTTGAAACTGTTTTACTGATTTGGAATTACTAAATTGGAATTACTGACTTGTAATAACTTACTAGGAATGACTGCTTGGTATGACTGATTTGTAATAACTGACTTAGAATAATTGACTTAAAATAAATTACTTGGAATAACTGACTTGAAATAACTGACTTGAAATAACTTGGAATATCTGACTTGGAATGACTGACTTGGAATAACTGACTTGAAATGACTGACTTCGAATAACTGACTTGGAATCACTGACTTGAAATAACGACTTGGAATGACTCCCTTTTTGGCCCTGCGATTATTATAAATTTTTATTTTTAGAGAGTAGATGTATAGTACTTTCAAACCCTATACTCATTTTTATGGTGTATTTTTTTGCAAATCCATTCCCAGAACTACCGCGAAAGTAAATGTAACGCGCAATACACAAAAACGTTAAAAAATCGAAATATATAATTGAATTTCAGGAGACATTGCACGGGCCGAAACCCACAATATTTCATTTAGTTACATTGATAAACAAAAAATGAACCCAAAATGTACGTTCAGAATGAGAATCAGTCTCAGGCACCGCCACCTTTGATTCTGTCAAATACAAACAAGTTCGATCTACGATTGAATACTTGTTTATATTTACATATTAAATAGTTTTTTATTACTGTTGTTTTCTATACAATAACAATTTTTAAATATGCAAACATTTGCAATGCAATAAAATAAAAATGTTCACATCAATAAATAGAAGAAAATAAATATATAAAATAAAAACAAATAAATGTATAAATAAAAAGTTTATTCACCTACTTTTTAGAATAATAAAATGTAAAAAAAATCATTTAAAAACTGGTACCTACTATACGAGCGTTCTAAAATATGAGTTTATAGGAAAATATTAACCTTGTTCGCGTACTTGAAATTTGTACAAATTACACAACACAAAAAAAAAATAACGTGGTTCTCCTGACTGATTCTGGTAGAGGCCACCAAAGAAATGTATACGTGTATCGGCGTTTTGAAAGTTCATATCTGGGACTTATTTTAGGGGAAATTAAAGCTCAGCCCCTTTTGCAAACAACTATAATAGCTCGGCTTGAAATATCTTGCAAGACTTACATTAAAGTCATAAGACGTGCTCAGCACGATTATGTAAAACATCACGAGGAACATTTTTGTGGAACATTTTAACCCTGTAACTCATAGTTGTATAAGCCTATTTGTCCCCTTATTAAGAAACGCTAAAAAACTCCTCTTCAGCGACGATGTAGTGGGCTGCAATGTTCTACAAAAATATTTGTCATATAATTCTGCTGTAAGTCTTCAAAGACACTAAAGCTCCAGGTTCAACTTAACCGCCAGAAATCATTCAAAACTTAAAATGTGTTTAAGGGTTAATTTTGGACTTATTCACAGTTAATACTCGGAATAGGAATTTTGCAAGCCTTACGTTTAAGGTATAAGATGTGTTCAGCTTTTAGATGTAAAACACCACGAGGAACATTTTTGGGGAACATTTTAACCCTCTAACTCTTCTAACTTTCATAAAAAAGAGGCAAAAACTTCCCTTCAGTGGCGATAGAACGGCCTGAAACTTTCCACAAAAATATTTGCTATAAAATTCTACTATTGGTCTCTTCAGACTCTCCAGTTTCAGACTCAACTTGAACGCCGAAAATCATTCAAAGCTCAAAATGCGTTTAGGGGATAATTTCGTACGTTTAAGTTATGAGAAGTAATCAAAAATGTCAATTTAAGACAATAAAAATATTTTACTATATATTTTTTGCGGTACGAAACTTTATTTTTCTTAAATTTTGACTTTTTTCAGAAAATCTGTGCGTATGTCCACATTTATGGACAGACTGTCTTCAAATTTTGCCAAGAATCTTAGAATGATCTAGCTTATCAAACGTTTTTGGTGGAATTTTCCAAATCCATAACACAGTTTCTTATAAGCCCTTAAACACAAATATTATTTTTAAAATTTACAATTTTCGGCCATTGCTGAATGTAGGGTACATATCCTAAATACAAAATAACTGGCGCGAGACACATTACGTAGATAATTAAAACTATTTTCTTCAGTTTTACTTAGCATGTTGTCAAGAATCGAATGCTGCCTTTTAAATTAAAATCTAACTGTAAACTAAAAAGTTATAGGCAAAAAATTAAAAAAAGTCAAGAAAAAAAAATATTTTTTTATTTTAACTTAAAGCGTTTTTAATTTTAAAACCGGATAAAATTAAACAAATTTACAAGCCTCAGAAGTTTTTTTGAGTCCCAAGTGGTTAAGTTTGGTCCACCATAGGTAGCTCTTCTTGTACTTAAGCCAGAAAGCCACAGAGAAACATGCTACAAAGCCTGACTCCTCCTCTAAATGTGTTTCAAGTTTCAGGTAAATCCAATTATCTGTTTAGAAGTTTCAGATTTATTAACATTTATTTTGCGAAAGTCTGCACTGTGATGGTTATTGATATTCACTATTTTTCTTTATATCTTGTATTAAGCTTTTTTTCTCGCTATTCTAGTATGTTTTGCCGTCGGCATTACGAATACTACGGAGTAATTCTAAGTGAAATCAACAAATAGGTGTGCCACATCGCATGGCTTTTGTTAAAGAACTCTGACGAGTAGACCGGCTGCTCTCGAAACATGTAAGTTCAACATTCCGTGCAGTCAAATTTTTCTTTGTCCATTTTTCTCTCTAACAAAACTATAATTTAATTGAAAAACTAAATTAAAAACGTACTTAAGCTGAAATTTGTAAATTTCTTTGGATTAAAAGATAGTATTTAAATTTCCAACAGACATGATAAGCTAAAAGGGCACAAAAAAGTCGTAAGGAAATTAAAAACATTTTATTAAGGCAGTAATTCTGTTTAATGTTCTTTTGCATAAAACGCTAAACAAAAACATGGTTTTAAAATAATATTTATCATTTAGTACTTTAGTAGTTAATCAACAAAGGAACACGAGAGCACAATTACTTATACGCTTCTAATGAATCATTTATTGAAACTTATAAAAATTTAATTTATTTAATTTATATAAAAATGCTTTTTATATCATTAAAAAACTTTAGTTCTTCTACGTGCACAAATCAGTGCGCAAATATGACAATAAACAGAAGACATATTTTAGTGTTGCTTTTTATTGTGAGTGGATTTGTAGGCACTCAGGCTTTTCAACGTATAATAAATAATCTTCTGCAATGGGGTATCAGCAATGCCAAAGAACAAATTTTAAGACCAAATAGTAAATAATTGTTTGAAAAAATTTTAATTATTTTACATTTAATTTCTGTATAATTTTAGCTCCGCGCCAAAATGAGGTGTTTGATTTCATAGTGGTGGGTGGTGGTACAGCAGGTTGTGTTTTGGCCAATCGCTTGTCGGAGAATCGTAGCTGGAGTGTGGCCTTAATAGAGGCTGGTGGTGTGGAAAATTTTATAAATCGTATACCCGTTTTCGCGAACTATTTACAAGTTACCCATGCCAATTGGAATTACAAATCGGTGCCTCAAAACCGATCCTGCCTAGGCATGCACAATAATGAGTGTTCTCAGCCTAGAGGTAAAATTTTAGGTGGTTCCAGTTCCATAAATTTTATGATATACAATCGTGGCAATCGTGGCGATTTTGATGCCTGGGCTGAAGCTGGCAATAATGGCTGGTCGTATCGGGATGTTTTGCCCTATTTTCTTAAATCAGAAGCGGCCAATTTGATGGGTCTAGAAAACTCTAGCTATCACAATCGTTCGGGAATTTTAAGTGTGGAAGATATACAAAGGCGTACCGATATAGCTCACGCCTTTGTAGAGGGCGCTGTACAAACGGGCTTAGCACAAACAGATTACAATGGCGAGTCTCAATTGGGTGTTTCTTATATACAAGCTAATACCCAACTGGGTAGACGGCATAGTGCTTATAGAGCCTTTATAGAGCCGATTATGTTTAAGCGTAATAATTTAAAAATATTTACTTTCTCTAGAGTAACAAAAGTGTTAATAGGTCAAAATACGACAGCGGCCTATGGCATAGAATTTCTGTATCGCAGGCAACGTTATCGCTTCACAGCCCGCAAAGAAGTTATACTTGCGGCTGGTGCCTTTAGTTCGGCGCAAATTTTAATGTTATCAGGCATAGGACCCCCAGATAATTTGAATAATTTGAATATAACAATTATAAAAGAATTACCCGTGGGTTTGAGAATGTATGAACATGTTTCTCATTTTGGTCCCACTTTTCTAGTGAATACCACTCAACAGTCATTGTTTCCCTCTCGCCTAGGTCTCGCAGATATAGTAGGATATTTGGCAGGTCGTCCAGACACTCGTTTGTCCATGTTGCCTGGTGTAGAAGCTTTAGCTTTTCTTAAAGTGCCAGGCTCTCAGTTACCTGCCGACTGGCCTGATGTAGAACTAATATTTGCTAGCGGCAGTTTAGCTTCTGATGATGGCACAGCTTTAATGAAGGCTGGTAATATAAAACAAGAAATCTATGACCGTTTGTATAGACCTTTACAAGAGAGACAACAAGATCATTTTACCATTTTAGTAATGCCTTTTCATCCCAAGTCAGTGGGTCGAGTATGGCTGAGAAATACTAATCCTTTACAATGGCCCATGATAGATCCAAATTATTTTGATAATCCTGAAGATATAGAATATATTTTGCATGGCATTAAAACAGCCATACGTATAGCACAAAGTCCAGCTATGCAAAGAATTGGTGCCAGAATTTTAAATACATCTGTGCCAGGTTGTGAAGTCTACGAATTTGGTAGCGATAATTATTGGCGTTGTTCGATAAGAACCTTAACTTATACGCTACATCATCAAGTGGCTACTTGTCGTATGGGTGTAGCAACAGATCACTCAGCTGTCGTTAGTCCCGAGTTAAGAGTTCATGGTATCAGCAAGCTAAGAGTGATCGATGTGGGCATAATACCCTTTCCACCTACTGGGCATACAAATGCTGCAGCTTTCATGATAGCGGAAAAGGGAGCAGATATGATAAAGGCGGCATGGAGGGATTCGTAATAGAAACTTAAAATATGATGTACTAACTCGTAAATTACACTGTACAACAAAATAATTTTTTTTTAAATAACAAGGTTCTAATGATTGATTCTGACAGAGGACACCAAAAAGCTATACTTATACGTGTATCGGCGTTTTGAAAGTTTGCATCTAGGCTTCATTTTAGGGGGAGTTAAAATTCTAGCTTTTTGCATATAAAATAGAAAATCTGTTAAGCCTTAAGTGCTCAGCACTTTTATGTAAAATACCATGAGGAACATTTTTGCGGAACATTTTAACCTTCTAAGTCTTCGATGTTTGGGTCCTTTTATCACTTTCTCAAAAAAAAAGGGAAAAACTCCTTTTAAGCGGCGATGTAGAGGGCTAAACTGTTCTAAAAAACTATTTGCCATGAAATTTTATCCAACACCTTCAAAGACACCCAAGCTCCACCCTCAACCTAAACGGCAGAAAACAATTAAAACTTTAAATGTGCTTAAGGGTTAATTTCTTTCTTATTCACAATTAGCACTCGGCTTAAAAAATCTGGCAATTCTTACGTTTAAGGTATAAAATGTGTTCAGCATTTTTATGTAAAACACTACGAGAAACATTTTTGTAGAACATTTTAACTCTCCAACTCTACGCTGAATGGGTGTTTTTGTCCCTTTTTAAAAAAAGGAGTAAAAAACTCTCCTTTAGCGGGGATATAGCGGACTAAAATGTTCTACAAAGATTTTAATAACAAACATGTTTGTGGAACATTTCATCACGCTATATTGAGGCAGAAGGGGAGTTTGTTTGCACCTTTTTGAAAAAGGGGACAAAACGACCCATACAACGAAGAGCTAGAGGGTTAAAATATTCCACAAAAATCTTGCTTGTAGTGTTTTACATAAAAATTCTGAACACATTCTAAACCTTAAACGTAAGGGTTACAAAATTTCCCTTGCCGCGCACTAATTGTAAATAAGTAAAAAATTAACCCTTAAACTCATTTTAAGTTTTGAATGATTTCCGGCATTTAAGTTGATTTTGGAGCTTTACTGTCTTTGAAGGCCTATAGTAAAATTTTATGGCAAACATTTTTGTTTAACATTTCAGCCTATGATGAGGAGTTTTTCTTACGTTTTTTTTTTTAAGGACAAAAGGACCCATTCAACGAAGAGTTAGAGGGTTAAAATATTCAACAAAAATCTTGCTCGCGGTGTTTTACATAAAAATTCTGAACACACTTTAAGCCTTAAACGTAAGGTTTACAAAATTTCCCGTGCCGAGCACTAATTGTAAATAAGTAAGATATTAACCCTTAAACAAATTTTATGTTTTGATTGATTTCCGGCGTTCAAGTTGAATTTGGAGCTTTAGTGTTTTTGGAGGCCTATAGTAAAATTTGATGGCAAATACATTTGCTTAACATTTCAGCCCATGATATTGAAGGGGAGTTTTTCTTACGTTTTTTTTTTTAAGGACAAAAGGACCAATTCAACGAAGAGTTAGAGGGTTAAAATATTCCACAAAAATGGTGCTTGTATTGTTTTACATAAAAGTTGTGAACACATTTTAAGCCCTAAACCTAAGGCTTAAAAGATTTCATATGCTCGCTATAACTATGTGCAAAGGAGGGCAACTTTTACTCCCCCTAAAATTAGTCCCAGATGTAGACTTTCAAAACACCAATAAAGGTGTATATTTTTTGTTGCCTTCCACCAGAATCAGTTGTTAGAGCAATGTAATTTTTTGGTGTTGTACAGTGTTATTAACACTATTATTTATTTGTTTCCTATTAACGGTTTTATTGAAAAATCTCTTTCTCTCTTTCCGTCTATCTCTCTCTTATAAAGTTAAATTTTTTTTATTTAATTACCCTGAAGAAAGCCAGGGGTCAAGTGTCTCCAAGTCACCACTTTTGTCGACAAGTTTGATGACTATTTGGTGACGTTGTCAACGAATCGTCTACACTTTTTATTTTAGCTTTAATGAGAAGAGAAGTTTTTAACAGCTAGAAAACGATTTTTCATGGTCTCATTTTGATGTGTTGACAATATATGCGGCTGAACGGAAAACTAAAAATTTTCATAAAAAATCTAATTTATTTGTCTTAGCTGGTAAAAAGTTTCATAAAAGTTTCATAGAATCATTAAAATGCACTGGTGAATCTCTGGTACCAGTGCCTCCATATGTTCCCATAAGAGCCACCTGGTCTATAGTAAGTCAACAGTTCCGATGTCAGTTGTGGAATCTCAATGAAAAGCACATGTTAAATGTCTATAGCACAGAACATTGCCTGGTTACAATTAGTCAGTACACAGAAAAAAATAAGTTTCGTTTTTGATAACAAAAATCCCGGTATTCAATAATTTTTTTTTAAATTTCCTGTGATAAAGAATTCCCCTATATTGATAACAAAATTATTTCAAAATAAAAATATATATATAAATTAAAAAAATGTTGACATGGCTGGAATACGAACCCGGGCTTTCCGGACGTAAAGCATACACTCTCTAGCTGAGCCATATCCCATTTATTTTTTTATGGGATACAACTTGTTTTAAGTACTTATGTATAAAAAGAAAAGAAATAACCGGCATGGAAAAGAAATACTTACAACGAAATATTTTATTATGTTAAAGATAAATGTTATTGAAATTCATATTTTTTTTTAATAACATGGTCTTATTGAATATAATTCTTGTCTATTTTTTTCTGTGTAGTACTGGTGACAATGTCAATAGTGAATCAGTACAATTTTATTATCGACATTTCCTGCAGGGTAGCTAACATACACTTGATTAATTACAAATATGCATACAATATATTTATGTCCTACACGTAATTAGACAATTAAGGTTAAGGTTTTTAACACTTTGAGCCAGTCTCTTGCAAATTTAAATATCTACCATTTGTTTGTTGTTGCAAAAAAAGTTTTTTTTTTAACTAAAACCGACCTTTCACAAAACTTTATTATATTAAACAAAACAACTATTTTTATGGTCATAAAAGATTAAATTGTTAAAATTATTATATAAGAAAAATGTTTTAAAACAATTATTAAATGAAAAAATTATAAAGAAAATTTAATAAAAAGCTATCAAAATCATAAAAAGAGTTCATTTGTTAATTTGCAAACGTAAGGAAGTATTAAAGAATTGCAGTGTAAAAATAAGTGCAAGTTGAAATGTCTTTTATATAAAAAATAAGGTGTTGCAGTAACATATTAGGAAACATATTAAAAAATAAGAAATATATAAGAAATTAAAAAAAGTGATTAAAACAAAAATTACTAGTTTTTATCTGTATTTGTAATGTTCTTGCGAGTACATCAAGTTCTTAATGAAAGTTAACAAGTTTGTAAATTTTTTGTAAGTTAACAAACGATTTTTAACAGTTTTCAAATGATTTATCTCTTAAAATGCTAAATACAAAATGTTTATCAAATTCATCATCTGCTATAAGTGAATAATGTTTACTGAAATTACACTGTACAACAAAATCAAATTTTCGCTTTGTAAAATGTTCAGTTTTTTTCTATTACGTTAAGATTTTTTTAATGGGCAGGAAAAATTTACCACTAGGTATATCAGTACCTAACTTAAGAACGTATCCTCTATTTCAATCAACTAAACACCAAAAAAAAATCTGGAAAAACTTAGCTTAAAAGTTTTTAATATACTTTTTTGATTTGATCAACGCTTTTGGAGTTGTTGTTAAATTTGTATCAGAAAATACTTTTTTTCATGTAAAATAAAAAAAGTTTTGCTTTCTAAGAACTCATAAAAAATGTAAAACAGCAAAACCTTTAACTTTTAACTAGTGATCTTAAGGACAGTTGTCTTGTGAACAAAATAACCCATATATCATGAAAATCGATGGGTAAATGTTGATTTTATTAACAATTGAGTAAATATGCCCAGACAGTTAAAAGATACTTTCGTTCTAAATTTTTTTTTTTTCAAATCAAAAACAAATTTATTATCGAAATTACCTTTTTAGAAAAAGGTAATTTTGTTATGCATACGTTGGCGTTTTGTTGATCAAAATCGGACATACCGTGCTCGAGTTTGGGGTGAAATACACTGATGTACCCAGCGGAAAAAATTAAAAGGGATAAAAAAAGTTATAACGTATTTTAGTTAAGCGCATTAAATTCATTGTATTCCACATACATACCAACCTATACATGTAGATAAAATTACGACATATGAAATTACCGTTACTTAATAAAATAAACTTGGTGTTCTTTACCTCCCACTGGTTTTGATGAGTTCTGCTCTGCTGTCCCTTGAAACATAGGGGGAAAATTATGATTCCAACAGTATAAAAACGCATTTTGAAAAAATATGTGACTTGGTGTAGTTTATCTCCAAACTATAGATATTTATTTTTATTTAAAGAAAATTTGTTTGCAGACCAGAGTGTTCTTTGACTATGCGAACAATTGAAAAGCCGATTAAAATTAATACCCAATAATAAATATATCGCTTATGTACTTCAATAGTGGCATAACTAAAAAAAAATAGTTTTGCATAAAACGACTTTAAAGTTTTCATTTTACATACAACTTAATTTTTTTTAAGATTGTGTTACTTAATCAGGCAATTAGTGCCTACCAGTTAATTAATTAATGTGTTACCTTCTTTGGGAAAGGGATAGTGTAGAGAGAACAGGTGGTGAATTGGGAGAGAAATAGAAAGCTTAATTCATTTACAACTCTGCTATTGCGCGTTTTTTTGTAGAGCAGTGTTGCAACTCCCTCTGGTGTCAAGTAGGGGCGTTGAGTTGTTTAAGCTGTGCAGCCATTTTATTAGTTCTTTTACTTCGCCGACGGTTCTACAATACCGACGAAGGAGGGTGCTGTGAAGTGAATTAGGATATGTTAGCATTAATCGCTGCCGGTCCTGCCAAAGTGATCAGTGCTATACCTTCATCACTTTAACAACAACCAACAACAACCAACACAATAACACACCAATACACCTGAGAAAAATGCATGATGTTGTTGGCTTGCTTGGAACTAGTCTTGAACTCAAGACCTCAGGGTTTGTAGTCAAACGCGCTAACTACTCAGCCAACAGCACCCTCATTGGAAAAATAAATATACATTCTTCTCTCAAGAGGTGAGTATGCAAGATATTTTGGGTACTATAGACAAGATGGGTTATCGGAAAATATCTATATATTTACCAACAGCAAAGCGGCCATCGCCGCTATAAATGGTGTATACACTACTTCCTTGGCGGTTGTCGAATGCCGAGTATCTCTAAATGAGATAGCGAGACATTCGAAAGTAACACTGGCTTGGGTTCCGGCACACTCAGATTGTCCCGGAAACAATATTGCAGACGGAATTGCCAAACAGGGCGTGACATTGAGCAGCTCGATGATCTGCTACTTCGCTGGGAGCCCTCCATCACACTGTTAACTACCGATACAGCTTGAATCATACAGGCTGGCACAACACAGGTGGGAATGCGAAGGCCCCACTGCGACCTCAGCTGGACACGTGATCTGCTCAGGCTCGGTAAAGGTCGAACGAAACTATTAGTAACAGTGCTAACAGGGCACTGGAATATTGGGACCCATGCCAGAAGGATGGATATAAATCACAACGACTACTGCAGAAGTTGTAATGATGAGGAAGAGGAGGAGACAGTTCTTCATCTTGTATGTCAATGTCCGGCTCTAGCCAGCTTAAGGACAAGAATCTTGGGCGCCAATATATTCCCAGGCTATCTTCGTACTTAGTTCAATCGGGATGATTTGCACGGCGGCAGGACAATCGTAATTAATGATTTTTTACGCCCTTTCTGCTCTAGGGTATCACAAAGGGACCCAATTAACCGACCCAAGTGAGTCACTTCCGAGTAATTCCATTTAGCTGAGTGTGACCACTTTACACATATTTTTTGTTATAAATAAGGAATATAAAATTTTTTACTTAAAAAAAGGTTGCGATTCGCAAGGCCATTAAGCTTAAAGTCGTTGAATAACGGGTAGATACTGAAAGAACACGATTCCTGCTCAGAATGGTCGTCAAAAAGCTGCGACGGGTGTGACCTTACAAATCTTAGTTTTAAACAATTATGACTTTCAGCATAAATTCTGTAAAATTTTTACTATAACGTACACAATAATTTTGGTATAGCTGTCTCTTCAAAGTGTTTTTAGCTGTATTACGTATTTACTGTTTGACAAAAAATCAGTTTTCTTAGCAAAAAACTATTTTTAAAATGTGACGGGTGTGACCGACGGGTGTGACCTAATACGAAATTCGAAGAAATAAAGCTTTTTATTGATATCATTAATATAAATAATATAAAAATAAATCATAAGAAAATAATAACACATTAAATTATTTGCTATCCATTCTATTATAGACAGCAGAATACTATAGCTGAGTATTTTTTTAAATTCAATAAAAAGCGAAAAAAGTATATTCTTTTCAGAGATAAGGGTTTTTATTAATAATTAGAAAGGGAAGAAAAGGAAATCTGAAATAAATATTAAACATACAAAGAGGGAGAGCAAAATGTTTCGTGGATGATCATTTAAAAGTGCTTCAAATTGCTTAAAAAATATTAAATAATGTATTTTTTTATTTTTTCTATGATAGTCGTGCTCTAAAAAACATCAATTGAGAGATTTTTATTACAAATAAGTAAATGACTTTTTCCTTGCATAGGGCCGTTTTACGTGGAATCACTCTTCTTGAGTCATGACTGCCCTCCTAACCAAACCTAACCTAAGATATTTTAACGAAATTTTTGCACTATATAAAAAACGGCATCATTATTAACTTTGCATTATTAACTCGAAATTCTCGTTTTTGGAGTTAAGACACTATTGAAGTAAATGAGCGATATTAATAACAAAACTCGCATTGAAATACAATTATAATTTTCTAACTAATTTCTTACACAATGAAAATATATAGATTAATTTCAGAAATGGTCACGAATACGAAATATTAATTAACGAAACTAATGTGTTTTTTTATATATTACTTTGTAAGGGCGGCACCCGTCTGCCCCTCCTATACCACTAAGATTTTTCTGGTATCTGCACTCTATTCTACACAGAAAAAATTTTCAAACAAAAGTTTGTCTAAAAATAAATTTAATTTTCAGTAAATGTTCTGTCCATAATCTATGAATTGTTTGTTTGACTTTCATTTAGAACGCAAGCACCAAAAACAACAATAAAAGCTGTGTCGTAAAAAACCACCCCGATGACGACATACACACAAATAACAACAACAACAATCATAGCAAGAGAAATGCAATTGTACCAAGTTTGTTTACAAACGATTTTTGAGTGAATCGATTAGTTAATGTCGTTGCGTTAATTCTCATTCATTTTTTTAGAGTATTTAGATAAACATTCAGACTTGAACACATTTAACAAAGTGAAATCTCATAAATGCTTAATGGATGATGATGATGACACAGACCAACATTTTGTTTGTATTTTTGTTTCATTAAGTAAATTATTTTGCTTAATAATTGTTAGCATTTTCAGACGGAAATATTGTTTGATATTTCTCAGAAAATCCAGTAAATATTTTTGTTTGATTTAGTAAATAGTTTTCTCCACAATTTGTAAATATTTTTAGACAAATTGTTTTATAGATTTAAACAATTTGTTTACTGAAAAAAACACGTTTTTTTCAATGAAATTGTTTAGGTAATTTTGTCTACATTTACAAATTCGTTTGTAGGTCCGTTCATAGACAAAATATTTACTATTTCATTGAATTCCTTTACAGAAAATGAAATTTAGTTTTTTCTGTGTAGTGACTAGGCATAGGAAATTCTGTCAGCCTAACGTTTTAAATACAAGATATGTTCAGCACTTTTATGTAAAATACCACGGGAAACATTTTTGTAGAACATTTTAACCCTCCAACTCTTCGCTGTATGGGTCGATTTGCCTCTTTCTTAAAAAAAGAGACAAAAAACTCACGAAGGGGAGTTTCTACAAAAATATTTACATTAAGATTTTATTATTAGTCTTTAAAGCCAGCCAAACTCCAGAATCAACTAGAACGTCAGAAAATATTCAAAGCTTAAAAAGTGTTTATAGCTTAATTTCTTACTTTATCACAATTAGTGCTCGTCAAAGCAAATCTTTTAATTCTTACGTTTAAGGTATGAGATGTGTTTCGCACTTTTATGTGAAACACCACGAAGAAGGTTTTCGTAGGTCATTTTAGCCCGCTATATTGTCGCTAAAAGGAGTTTTCGGCCCCCTTTAAAAAACACTCCGCAGAGTTTAAAAAACATGTAGACAAAGAAAAGTTTTACTGCACGGTAGGTCGAAGTTACATATTTGGAGACAAAATGGCCCTCATTAAAGTTCTTTACCGCTTAGACCACACTACCAACGACTGTAGTTTGCAGTCAAGTAAATGAATATAATTTATTTTTAAATAAATGAACAAAACAAATATTCACTAGAAGAGAGGGAAACAAAAGGATTAATACAAGACATAAAGAAAAATAGTGAATATTAATAACTATAAAATGAAAGCGGAAAAATAACTCTAAGAGTGACTGAATCAGCATGAATTGAATAAAAGTATATGATATTCAACTACTTGACTGCAAACTACCCTCCCTCATTGGTAGTGAGGTCTACGCTATAAAGAGCTTTGATGAGAAGACCGGGTGGTCTCGAAACATCGATGCAAGTACAGTCTTCCGTGCAGTAAAATTTATTTTGCCTTTTTCTCTCTAATAAAAATATAATTTAAATAAAAATCAAATTAAAAACGAACTTAAAGTAAAATAATTAAAATTTCTTTGGATTAAATAAATTTCATGATTCAGTTCTTTTAACCGAATTCTTTCGGCAACCATAATCGGATTGTACAATAGGGGCTATTCACATGTTACGTAACGTCCAGGGGGTTAGAGATTTGTTACGGACTAGATACTTTATACTGAAAATTTGGTAAAAAGCGTTACAAAATAACGTTACGTAATATGTGAATAGGCCCATAGCACTAGGAACTAATCTACTTCGCTGAGAAACCAATTTCGTTATCACAACAATTCTATTTACTCTGTGTAATAAAAGTTTATTGCTAGATTGAGTTTTATATGTCTGTCCAACTCAAAAACAGGATCTTCAATTTAAATTTTTTATTATTCAAAAATGATAGGGAAGATTTTATTGCTCGTAAGTAAAAATATTTGAAATTTCATTGCTTTAGATTACTAATATATCTTAATGCACTGACAACAACTTGACTTTGTTTTGTTGCGTCTAATTATTTGCATTAGAATAATGACAAAAACAAACCAGTCTGTCTTCTAATAAAAACTTTTAATTTTTAATAACTTAAGCTCATTTAACAATTTCAGTTGCAAAGTTAAACATCTACATAAGAATTTTTTTGCTGCTGCTGGAATTTTTTAAAATGAAATAAGTAAAAAAATAGTTGTTAAAAATGCAGCTGAAGGCGTTAACAAATGAACCAGAATTATTAATACAATTGTGTCTCTTTGCCAGTTCACTGGGCCAACAAAATATAATTCCCAATTTTTTACAATTGGGATTGACGAATTTCAAACAAGAACTTTTGCGCCCACAAAGTAGGTTTGTTATACAAAAAAGAAATATATACATACATATATAAATATAATCACATTTCTTTCTATTCTAGTACCACGCAACAATGATGTGTACGACTTTATAGTGGTGGGTGGCGGCACAGCGGGTAATGTAGTGGCCAATCGTTTGTCGGAGAATCCCAATTGGCGTGTGGCCTTAATAGAGGCTGGTGGCACTGAAAATATTTTAAATTTGATACCCGCTCTTTGCGGTTACATGCAAGTGACCAATGTTATTTGGAACTATACAACTGTGCCGCAGAAACGTGCCTGTTTTGGTATGTACAATAATAAGTGTTTACATCCTCGTGGTAAAATACTGGGAGGTACCAGTTCTATAAATTTTATGATCTATAATCGTGGTAACCGCCGCGATTTCGATAGATGGGCTGAAGCTGGTAATTATGGCTGGTCGTATTCAGAAGTATTGCCTTACTTTTTAAAATCGGAAATGGCCAACTTAGAAGGCCTAGAGTTTACACCATATCACAATCAAACGGGACCTCTAAGTGTGGAATATGTAAAATATCGTACAGAAATTGTTCATGCTTTTATAGAGGGTGCCCAGCAAATGGGACATCCTTATACGGACTACAATGGTGAATCTCAGCGGGGCGTATCATATGTTCAAGCTACTACGCGCAGCGGTCGCAGGCATAGCAGTTATCGTGCCTTTATCGAGCCGGTTATGGCAAAACGTCAAAATTTAAAAATATTTACATTTTCAAGGGTCACCAAAGTTTTAATAGATCCTGCCAGCAAAGCGGCCTTTGGTGTGGAATTTATTTATCGCAAAAAACGTTATATATTCAAAGCCCGCAAGGAGGTAATACTCTCAGCTGGTTCATTTAATTCGCCACAAATACTCATGCTTTCCGGTATAGGACCAGAGGATAATTTATCCCGTTTGGGTATTAATATCTTACAAGAGTTACCCGTCGGCTTAAGAATGTATGAACATGCCTCTCACTTTGGTCCAACATTTCTAGTAAATACCACCAATCAATCTTTATTTACCAGTCGTTTTGGTGTACCAGATGTTTTACGCTTTCTGGCTGGAAGACCCGATACTCGCTTGTCTAGTTTAACAGGAGTAGAGGCCTTAACGTTCATAAAAGTATCAGGCTCTAAACGACCTAAAGACTGGCCTGATTGTGAAATAATATTTGCCAGCGGTAGTTTAGCTTCCGATGATGGTACAGCTTTAAAAATTGGTGCCAATATAAAAGATGAAATCTATGATCGAGTCTATAGACCCTTAATGCAAAATCAACAAGATCATTTTACCGTTGTAATAATGCCCTTTGACCCGAAATCTGTAGGACGTGTTTGGCTGAAAAATAGCGATCCTTTGCAGTGGCCTATGATTGATGCAAATTATTTTGATGATCCCGATGATGTTGAGGTTATGTTGGAGGGTATTAAGGCTGCAATACGTATCGCCGAGTCTCCAGCCATGCAGAGAATTGGTACAAGACTTTTGGATACTCCTTTACCGGGTTGTGAATTCTTTAAATTTGCTTCGGATGATTATTGGCGTTGCTCGATACGCACCATGACCTATACGCTGCATCATCAGGTAGCAACTTGTCGCATGGGTCCAGCATCGGATCCTACGGCTGTGGTAAGCCCTGAACTTAAAGTTCATGGCATACGGAAGCTAAGAGTAGTGGATGGTGGTATTATACCATTTCCACCCACGGCTCACACCAATGCGCCCACACTTATGATCGGAGAAAAAGCTGCAGACATGATAAGAGCTGCTTGGGGAGATTAAATGCTGCTGTGGTGTAGAGTATATTATTTAGATTAAGTAACAGTATAAACTAGAACTTAAATAAAAGATACAGTATTTATTTAAGCAGAGAAATTAGAATTTAAATAGTAGATACAGTATTTATTTAAGCAAAGAAAGGAGAAAGTTTGTATTTTTTTTTCATAAGGAGTTTATTTCATGAGAAGTTCGCCATTTACAAGTGGGTTTGGAAATTTTGTTCTCTATTTGAAAGGATATAGATTTTGAAAAGTTGGTCCCATCGTTTTCTGTTTTGTATTCGTTTTCGAGAGAGGTAACAGCACTTTGTTTGTTAGCGAGGGTTGATGGTCGATTTTGTTATTGTAGTCCCTATAGGATCAGTACAAATCGAAAAAAATATAAAATTGGAAATAAAAAATAGAAGAAAGAAATGTTAAGAATAAAGAAGGGACGTTTAAAAAACGACATCCGATTCGAGCAAGCACGCTGCTTCGATTGGATGAGTCCAAGGTACAGCGGTGTCAGGTTGCTAAGGACCCTCGCTGGATAGCATGGCTCAGGTTGCCTTAGACGTCATACTTCACCTGCTTCCCATAGAGGATTTTGTGTTCAGAAGCTCGGCAAAGGTTTTGCTTAGACTCCTAGAGGCAGGTTTGTGAAGACAAGATTAACCGATCACAAAGCAATCTTTTGTGATATCAGTTTTAGTGGGCAGGTCTCCATAGCCTCTGGGTTTACAGATTCCAAGGTCGTTGAAATTAATTTTAGTAGGACACTATCATTGGTTATTCCGGACAGGGATTTTGGGTCCAATCTGATAGGCTTTACGAGGGTTGCGCGGTCTTTACATATGAGTCTAAATTGGGAATAGGCACGGGCGCTGATGTCTTTATTTCAGGGACGGACATTTGTTGGTCTTTCAGACTCCCGAATGAAAGCAGCAAACCGGCGCTAAAAGCTTTGAAGAGATATACCCATATGCAAAAAAAATAAAGTGTGTTTGAAATGTATGTTAAAACCGGTTTTTCTATGGAAATTTTGTTTTAACATACATTTCAAAGACACTTTATTTTTTTTTTTTGCATATGGGGGATAGTCTTAAATCGAAACTAGCTGGCGACTGTAGAAGAGTCCTCAGCTTGCTTATGGAAAAATATGTTAGGTTCCAGATCACGGCAATGTTGAGGGAAATGAGAATGCCGCTGAGCCGGCAAGAATAGGTTAGACTTTAGATGAGGAAGTGAGGGACAGATCGGTTAAATTGTCGATTGGTCACTACTATAAAGAACTTTGTAATTTGGTGGTGACCTAGGGGAATAGTGAGGATTGTAGGGTCTCGAGGGTTTTGTGACCAAAAGTTTAATTGGAAAGACGTTTCCATGAAAGCATTAGTGTTATCGCGAAGTGTACACTTAAAGATATCAGAGGCTATATCATGGGAATTAAGTGGCTTAATGACAGTGTTTTCTGGGTACAAGGACGCTAATTTATTCATGGATATAATTTATAAAGGGGAATCACAATGGATGCAAATGGGTCTCCGAGTGCACGTGTGTTCTAACCTATCCTATAGCGGTGTCAGGTCTGTCAGTTTGGTGGGACCCGCGAGAAAATGCCATGCGATATGCGGAGATTCATCGCAGCGGGGATACTTATCGGCTACTTAAGGGCATAGGAGTGATAGGCAGCTGTTAACAGCGCTGAGTATAGCTATGAAAGAATTGCTCTGCCGGAGGTCTTCCACTCAACAACGGTGCTGAAGGAGTAGCTCTCTATCGCCTCCTGTACTATTTCGTTATGCGCCACTTCGCCGGCTCTATTTAGCCCTTCGATGGTGCTGTCCTCCAGAAGATTTTGGATGTTGTTGGTCTCCTTTGGTCGATCGGGCACCTCACAGCGATGGATAACCTCCAATTCCACTCTGTTTGTTTGTTCTGGGTTCTCACATTTTATTAAATGCTGTATAGATAAGGTTGTAGTGTCTGTTATTGTAACAACTCTGCTGATGTCGGAAATTCTCTCCTGAAAGTATTATAAAGGTGGTTGTAGCTGGAGAAACTTTGCCCCTCAGTAGGTTTTAGCCGTAGGTCGACAGATGCGCAGTATCGTGAGGTCTTTGGAGACAATCTGAGAATCTGTTTAAGACACCGCGAGCTATGCTTTTTTGATAAAAGTTTAAATTAAACTCCATCCGCCTCTTAGCTGTGCCAGGCTTTAGCAAAGTTTTCTGGTAGTTGTCGCTCACTGTCCGAAATCGGGGAGGTCGGACCTTGTTGCATTTATAACTATTTACAGTTCTAGTGACCGATTGCTCATGCAAAACATTTTCATAGCGTTCTCTAAAGAAATCGGATTAACGTTGTTTGGATTGACGCTTATAATGTCCTAGCGGTATCACCGAAAATCTAAACAGATGTGCCTTGGGAGAGTGCTTCATCAGAATTTTATGATTAGGGTAGTTTGGCGGGTGACATTCTGTTGCGATTCAGAGTGCGTTGTTTTGTATTGTTTGGCATTAGGTGTCACTATGGAACGAGTTCCATATTGAGCTAGCGTAATTTAGAAGCGAGAGACCAATGCCGCTACTATGACCTCCTTGTTCATTCTCCAGGAGGTTCCTGAGAGAGCTTGTTCCGGGATATAAAATTGTGGTTGTTGATGGCACGGACCGTAAGTATACGCCTGCCTTCCACAGAGAAGTCTAATTATATCCTTACTTTCTTAGCCCAAGAAACGGAAAGGGAAACTAACGATTTTGAGGGTCATTGCTTTAAGTTACATTCTTTCAAGAAGTCTGTTAGAGTGGCTGGGCATTAGGTTATTTTCGCACTTATGTCAGGGATGTTTATGTCAGGCATGTGGATATGCCACTGCAGTCATAGGCGTATGACACCAGCGAGACCTTCGGTGGAGGAGTGGGAGTTTTGGCAAGATAAATATTGAAGAGTATAGGTGACAGTACTGCAGCGAGTGATCACCTTTGTCTGGGATAGATCCAATATCGTCACTTTCGCACGTTGATACGATCTATTCTGATTAAGGCCATTAGCAATATTTGTAAATAGCAAACTCAAAGCCGAGATAGTGCTATGGATGGACTTCCATGAAACCATTTAGGTTTGGAGAGCGCAAAATGCTCCTTCAGTGATGGCTGCAGTAGGGCTTCTAAAATATTTGCTACGGGTGATAGGAGGTAAATTGGACGATAGAAGTCCCCTAGGATAACTGGCTTGTCGGGCTTCGGATGTCTGGAATCACCAATTGGAGAATCGAGAGCTCTAGAATGCATGTAAGGAGCTCCAGTGGCACTTTGTCGAGTTTTTCAACATCAAATTTAAGATACCCATCACGTCCGAAACCTTTAAAGGATTTAGCTTTGGAAATTATGCTCTCAACTTCACTGCGAGTGAAGTATTGAGACTCATAGTCGTTCTCCGATATGGGGTGTTCCATAAATTGTCGACAGAATAGAGTGACAAATTTTTTGCGTCTGCATGTTTTATGTTGTTATAGCTAATTGGCGTTTTTAAATCCCCATTAAATGAATTAGAGCTTTAAAGTTTAGAAACGCCGATAGACGTATTTCTTTTGCTGCTCTCTGCGAGAATTATTTTTTGCGCCTCATACAGCACATCTCGCAAGCATGCAGAAACTTGATTTCGTTTTTCTTGGTTCTATATGCTGATGAGAGCAGTAGGACATCATTTGCAATTTGAAATGGTAGATATTTTCTAGATGATAAGAGGGTCCGACAGCTGATTTGAAAAATATTTTTTTTTGTGCTGATGTTTATTATAATAATCTTGATAGCTTTGGCAATCGTAGAAATTCTTTCATTTTGGAAGACTTCTCGTCGGCCAGACAACATAAGCCAATTAAATGTAATCTAATGTGTCCATTATAATGTACTGCAACCGAACTTGAGTTGCGTTGCCACCCGGTAACTAAAAATTCGTGGTTACCAGTTAAATAGCAACTGAAGTTGAGGATCCTTTGCCAACTATAACACTATACAACAATTTAGATTTTTTTAATTACGGGGTTCTGACAACCAAATCTGGAAGGGAAGTTTTTTTTAGTTCTTTTTTTTAAATGGACCAGAAAACCCATTCAACAATGAGTTAGAGGTTTAAAATGTTCCACAAAATTATTTTTCGTGTTGTTTTACATAAAACTTTTAAACATATTTGATAACTTGAACGTAAGGCTTGCAAGATTTCCTATGCCGAGCATTAATTGTGAATAAGTACGAAATTAACCCATAAACATATTTTAAGCTTTGAATGATTTCTGGCGAGCAAGTTATGTCTGGAAGTTGGGTGTCTTTGAAAACCTATAGTAGGATGTTATAGCAAATGTTTTCAATTGACTGTATGTATGTCCAACTCAAAAACAGGATCTTAAATTTTAATTTTTGTTACTCAAAAATGTTAGGGAAGATTTATTGCTCGTAAGTAAAAATATTTGTAATTTCATTGCTTTAGATTACTAATATATTTTTATCTGCAGATAATAACTTGACTTTGTTTTGTTGCTTTTAATTATTTGCATTAGAATAATGACAATAACAAACCAGTCTGTCTTCTAATACAAATATTAAAAACTCTTCAGCTTCAATAACGTCAGCTCATTTAATAATTTAAGTCGAAAAGTTAAACATCTAAGAATTTTTTGCTGCTTGTATAAAACACTTTAAAAGAAATAAGTAAAAAAAAATTCTTTGTTAAAAATGCAGTTAAAATCGTTAATAAATAAATTAGAATTAATCATACAATTGTGTCTCCTTGTCAGTTCACTGGGCCAGCAAAATGTAATTAGCAATTTTTTACAATTTGGCTTGACGAATTTCAAACAAGAACTTTTACGTCCTCAAAGTAGGTTTATTATAAGACAAAGAATATATGAATATAAGTTCAATCATATTTCTTTCTATTCCAGTACCACGCAACAATGATGTGTATGACTTTATAGTGGTGGGTGGCGGTACAGCGGGTAATGTGGTGGCCAATCGTTTGTCGGAGAATCCCAATTGGCGTGTGGCCTTGATAGAGGCTGGTGGCACTGAAAATATTTTCAATTTGATACCGGCTTTTTCCGGTTACATGCAGGTGACTAATGCTATTTGGAATTATACAACTGTGCCGCAGAAACGTGCCTGTTTTGGTATGTACAATAATAAGTGTTTACATCCTCGTGGTAAAATACTGGGAGGTACGAGTTCTATAAATTTTATGATCTATAATCGTGGTAACCGCCGCGATTTTGATAGATGGGCTGAAGCTGGTAATTATGGCTGGTCGTATTCAGAAGTATTGCCTTACTTTTTAAAATCGGAAATGGCCAACTTAGAAGGCCTGGAGTTTACACCATATCACAATCAAACGGGACCTCTAAGTGTGGAATATGTAAAATATCGCACAGAAATTGTTCATGCTTTTATAGAGGGTGCCCAGCAAATGGGTCATCCTTACACGGACTACAATGGTGAATCTCAGAGGGGCGTATCATATGTTCAAGCTACTACGCGCAGCGGTCGCAGGCATAGCAGTTATCGTGCCTTTATCGAGCCGGTTATGGCAAAACGTCAAAATTTAAAAATATTTACATTTTCAAGGGTCACCAAAGTTTTAATAGATCCTGCCAGCAAAGCGGCCTTTGGTGTGGAATTTATTTATCGGAAAAAACGTTTTATATTCAAAGCCCGCAAGGAGGTAATACTCTCAGCTGGTTCATTTAATTCGCCACAAATACTCATGCTTTCCGGTATAGGACCAGAGGATAATTTATCCCGTTTGGGTATTAATATCTTGCAAGAGTTACCCGTGGGGTTGAGAATGTATGAACATGTTTCTCACTTTGGTCCCACATTTCTAGTCAATACCACCAATCAATCATTATTTACCAGTCGTTTTGGTGTACCAGATGTTTTGGGCTTTCTGGCTGGAAGACCCGATACTCGCTTGTCTAGTTTGACAGGAGTAGAGGCTTTAACGTTCATAAAAGTACCAGGCTCTAAGCGACCTAAAGACTGGCCTGATTGTGAAATAATATTTGCCAGCGGTAGTTTAGCTGCCGATGATGGTACAGCTTTAAAAATTGGTGCCAATATAAAAGACGAAATCTATGATCGAGTCTATAGACCCTTAATGCAAAGTCAACAGGATCATTTTACCGTTGTAATAATGCCCTTTGACCCGAAATCTGTAGGACGTGTTTGGCTGAAAACTAGCAATCCTTTGCAATGGCCTATGATTGATGCAAATTATTTTGATGATCCCGATGATGTTGAGGTTATGTTGGAGGGTATTAAGGCTGCAATACGTATCGCCGAGTCTCCAGCCATGCAGAGAATTGGTACACGAATTTTGGATACTCCTTTACCGGGTTGTGAATCCTTTAAATTTGCTTCGGATGATTATTGGCGTTGCTCGATACGCACCATGACCTATACGCTGCATCATCAGGTAGCAACTTGTCGCATGGGTCCAGCATCGGATCCTACGGCTGTGGTAAGCCCTGAACTTAAAGTTCATGGCATACGGAAGCTAAGAGTAGTGGATGGTGGTATTATACCATTTCCACCCACGGCTCACACCAATGCGCCCACACTTATGATCGGAGAAAAAGCTGCAGACATGATAAGAGCTGCTTGGGGAGATTAAATGCTGCTGTGGTGTAGAGTATTTTATTTAGATTTAGTAATAGTTTGAATTAGAATTTAAATAATAGAATCAGTATTTATTTAATCAAAGAAATAAGAAAGTTTGTATTTTTTGCTGTTTATTTCATGAGAAGTTCGCCATTTACAAATGGGTTTGTAAGTTTTGTTCTCTGTTTGAAAGGGCATAGACTTTGGAGGTTAGTCCCATTGTTTTCTGTTTTGTAGTCGTTTTTGTCAGCGAGTGTTGATAGTTGTTTTTGTTATTGTAGCCCCTTTAGAATCAGAACATATTGAAAAAAATATATAAAATTGGAAAGAAAAAACAAAAGAAAGAAATGTTAAGAATAAAGTAATTACGTTTACAAAGCGATAACCAATTCGAGGAAGCGCACTGCCGCGATTGGATGAGTCCAAGGTATAGCGGTGTCAACTTCCTAAGGCGTGTCGTTGGGTAGCACGGCTCAGGTTGCCTTGCACTTTATTCTTCACCTGCTTCCCATAGAGGAGTTTATGTTGAGAACGGCGGCATAGGGTTTGCTTAGACTCTTAGAGCCAGGTTTGGTGAGGACAAGATTAACAGGTCACAGATCAATCTTAAATGAAATCACTTTTAGTGGGTAGCTCTCCATTAACCCTGAGTTTACGGATCCAAGGTCGTTGAAATTTATTTTATCAGGACACCCTCACCAGTTATTCCGGATAGAAACTTTTGGGTCAAATCTGATAAGCTTTACGAGGGTTGCACGGTCTTTACAGACGCGTGAAAAATGGGCATAGGCACGGACGCTGATATCTTTATTTTGGGGACGGACATTCATAGATCTTTCAGACTCCCGAAAGAATGTAACGTCTCCCAGACTGAGATCCTGGCGATCGTAAGAACCACGGAATTGGTGGCCAAAAATGTGACTACTTAGCGACTGTAGAAAAACCCCCAGCTTGCCTATGGACAAATATAGTGTCAGACTATTTTAGGTTCCAGTTTGCTGGAATTTTGAGGAAAATGATACCGCCGCTGAGCCGCCATGAATAGGTTAGACGTTAGATCAGGAAGTAAGTAGCAGATCGGTTAAAGTGTAGATGGGTCACTATTATAAGGAACTCAGTAATTGGTTGATGAATAGGACCATACGTTCCTGGGGGGAATAGAGAGGAATGTCGAGTCTTTAGGGCTATGTAGCCAAAAATGAATTGGGAAAATCCGGACGGCATAGGCTTATAGGGCTGAGGGGACGTTTCAATGAGAGCATTAGTGATATCGCTCTAGTTTATTCATGGGTAATTTATAGAAGGGATTCACAATGGATCCAATAGAGTCTCCGAGTGGAAGTGTGTTTCACATTACCCTTCCTAACCTAAAATATAGCGGTGTCGTCTGCCGCTTTGGTGGGACAAGCGTGGGGATGCCATATGATATGAGGAGATTCATTGCAGCGGGGATAGCTATCCAATACTTAAAAACGAACACACATACTGCTTAAGCCTTTTTCGACTTTTCTGCAGAAACACCCAGTGTCTTGGCAGGAATCGAACCGGCGACCCCCGGCTAATAGTCTAGCACACTATCCACTACACTACGGGGGTACCCAGGGCTTAGGGTGGATATGTAGCTGTTAAGAGCGCTGAGCATAGCTATAAAAGAATGCTATGGCAGAGGTCTTCCACCCAATAACGATACTAAAGGAGTAGCTGTCTATCGCCTCCTGTACTATTTCGTTATGCACCACTTTTGCAGCTCTATTTATCCCTTCGATGGCGCTGCCTTCCAGAAGATATTGGATGTTGTTGGTCTCCTTTTACAGATCGAATTGAATGGGAACACCTCGCAGCGATGGACAGCCTCCAGTTGCACTGTGGTTGGTTGTTTTGGGTTCTCACATTATATTAAATGCTGTCTAGTGAGCAGGTCGCAGTGCCTGTTATTGTAACAGTTCTGCTGATATCGGAAGTTCTTAGCGAAAAGTATTATAAAGGTGGTTGTAGCTGGAGAAACTTTACCTCCTCAGTAGGTTTTAGCTATTGGAAGACAGATGCGCAGCTTCGTGAGGGCTTTAGAGAAAATCTGACCACGTGTTTATGGCACAGGGAGCTTTTTGTATTCGATAAAATTTTAGAATAAAACTGCATCCGCCTCTTAGCAGTGCCAGGATTTAGCTAGATTGTCCGTGTAGCTCAGTCGCTCAGTGTCCGAAATCGCGGGAGGTCGGACCTTGTTGCATCTATAACTATTTGTAGTTCCAGTAACCGATTGCTCATGCAAACCTTCAATTGCGCTTGCTAAAGACTTCAGATTACCGTTGGTTGGGTTGGCGCTTGTAATGGCCATGCGGTATAGCCAGAAGTCTAAATGGATTTGTTTTGGAAGAGGGTCCTTCATTAGCATTTTATGATTAGAGGGCATTGTCTTGTATTGTTTGCAATGTTTGCCATTGAGCGTCACTATCGAACGAGTTCCATATTGGGGCATCGTAATTTCACAGCGAGCTACCAATAGCCTTATATGTCGCTACTATAACCTTATTGTTCATGTTATAGGAGGTACCTGAAAGAGTTTTCAAGACCTTATTCCGGGATTTAAATTTTTGGTTGAGGATGTCAAAGAGTACACCTACGATTTTAGAGTTACGCACCGTAGATATACGCCTGCCTTCGACAGAGAAATCTAATTCCATCTTCCTTAGTCCAAGAAATGAAAAGGGAAACTGACGATTTTGAAGGTCATAGCTTCAAGTTGGGTTCTTTCAGGAAGCATGTAACGTTGGCCGGGTATTGGGCTATTTTTCCACTTATTTCAGGTTTATTTATGTCAAGGATGGGGATATGATAGTGCTGTCATCAGTGTATGACACTAGCGAAACTTTCTGAGGAGAGGTGGCAATTTTGTTAAGATAGATATTGAAGAATGTAGGTGACAGTACTCTTGCTAATAGCACCCTCATTTTTATCTTGCGCTAACTTGATTTTTCGCCCTCTGAACCTTATAAGCGCTTGCCTTTCCTTGCAATAGTTGGCAGTCCAACGTTTGATATCGTTAGTAAGGTTTCTAAGGGCCTTATTTTGTAAAACGCAACGCTAAGCGTTGACTAATTTTATGTGTGTTTTGTTTTTGCAAATTACATTTTTTCCATACAAAATTTATCAACGCTTGGCGTTGCGTTTTACAAAATAAGGCCCAAAAATTGTATGCGCTTGTTACTTTAAAAATGTCTATCACAATTTCCCTAGACACTAAAAACAATTAACACACACCTGAGTACAGCAAATCGCAAAACAATCACCCTTCTGTTTATGGCGAAGTAATTAGAAAACCACATGACAATACTTTTAATGTCAGCAGTTGACTGCAAAAAAAGAAGTACAGCAAAGGATGAATACGAAAAAGCAAATAAAGTTACGCCCTCGATTTAACACAACAATACGCCATCAATTTTAAATTTGTTTGTATTCAGAAACAAATGTACGTAACAACCGTGGCGACACAAACATCAAAGTTGCAATTGAAAGAACAAAAAGTCTGAGAGTTGTGTCCAAAAAAACAGGAGAAAAATATTGAACATAAATATAATTTGCATAATAAAGTACAATACAGTTTACTTCCTCGAGGGTGTATTTCAGCTAGTCTGGACGTCTAACACTGGTGCATAAAAACATTAATTTTGCATTACTTTAAATAAAAGTATGTGGAATATAAAGTGTTATTGGGTCAAAACGAAGACACTTGTCATAGCATTGATGTTAAATTACATCAGCGTTATGACAGCTTTTCTATCAGCGACATCATATTTATGACATTTTGTCATTGAATTGATGTCAATTAGTCAGTTCCCTTATGTCGACGTATCATTTCATTAATGATAGATTTATCATCATTGATTTGATTGATTGCATTAATGATAGATTCGTCATTACAGTCATGTCACATCACCATTATGACAGTTTTTCTATCAGTGTAGACATCTGGTTAGCAACTACCATAATCTTTTCACTTCAAATAGGCATGAGTCATCATCATATCTTACGGACTATTAAAAAGGCGAAAGAATAATGCTGGTTATTTTCTTACTTATTGAATTTTATTTTTCTTTACATACTATACAGTTTCATAGTAAATGTTTTATATTGAATTTAAAAAGAAATAAAAATGGAAATATTATACATAATATATAAATAACAACATAAGGAAAGATGCTGCATGATGATGGGATATCTTTTTGTTTACAAATATATATTTCATAATAATGTCAGTGAGTAACATAACAGGCCATCAAACAAATTTTCTCTCCCTTATTGCCATACACGCGACGCAACAACACCAACAACAACACAGAGTAAATCTATTTAAAACAACCCCCACTGCGATTTTGCCCAGCACTAAATCGAAATAAGCCCAGAAGAAAAATATAAAAGACAAACAAATTCATTCATACTCCTCGGTTAATGCACTTTTGGAAACTTAAAGCACGCTTTGTTTGATACCATGAGAAGCAGAAGATGCTGATGATGATGATGATGATGGTGAAAAAACGTGGTTATACTCCCATTTGCCTCTTGATATGATGTGGAAAATATGCAACATTTTAAATACACAGAGAAAGCTTTTTCTACCACTACTGGCTACAAGTAAAAGTGGGATGATGCTTGTTTGCCTAGTAGTCAACCCCTATTTTGTTACGGTCTGTAGCTAGTCATGCATATGAGTTTGAAGTCTCCATCATCCAGGCGTAGATACATGCATATTAAAATTACTAATTCAATGAGTTCATTCTCATGGTGGGAGAACAAAAAACAAACAGAAATATATATATAATCTTTAATTTAGTAAAAGTAAAATTTTTTATACATATTTTATTACCTGGGTCTCTGGGTTCTTGTTGTAGTAGTTTAGATACTTTGTAACAGTTTTTTTTTCACTTTTGATTTTCAAGCTGAAGGGGTTGAAAAGTTGGAAGTTGAAATTTATATATTACGCTAATTAACTTTATTTTAAAATATTTTAGAAAATAGAAATAAAACTTCTTTCAACCTATTTCTTTCTGTCAGTGCATACATAATTTCAGGATTTGAAGTAGTTGACTTTAAAACTCAATAAACCATAAATGATTTGTTAAGTGATATGATTTTTCTTTTTGTGTTTAATTAAGGAGTTTTATCCATCTCAATTGTTGTCAAATCAATTTGAAGTGTGGGTTTCTGGAAAAAATATGCAATTCATCCAAAAATGTATTGAACGTTAATTTGGCAAAATTTTTTTTAACGATTTCTTTTGCATTTAGATTGGTAGAGACAAGTTAACACATCTCAATTGTTGTTAATTTAACTTGTAGTGTGTTTTTGGAAAACCTATAAAATGCATACAAAAATGTATTCAACGTTACTTCGAGAAATTTCATGAACATGATTTACTTCTGACTTTTGGGGATGGTGAAGAGAAGTTAACACTTCTCAATTGTTGTTAATTCAATTTATAGTGTGCGTTTTTGGGGAAAAAAATCAAATTCGTTCAAAAATGTATTGAACGTTACTTTGAAAAATTTTTTTAAATGATTTCCTTTGCATTTAGAACGGTAGAGACAAGCTAGCACATCTCAATTGTTGTTAATTCAATTTATAATATGTGTTTGAATAAAAAAATATGAACTTGCTCAAAAAATGTATTGAACGTTATTTTGAAAAATTTCATTAAAATAATTTGCATTTGAATTCTGAGATAAAAAAAGAGAAGTTAACACATCTCAATTGTTGTTAATTCAATTTGTAGTGTGTGTTTTTGGGGAAAAAATTAAATTCATCCAAAAATGTATTGAACGTTACTTTGAGAAATTTCATAAAAATGATTTACATTTCAATTTTGGGGATGGTAAAGAGAAGTTAACACATCTCAATTGTTGTTAATTCAATTTATAGTGTGTGTTTAGGAAAAAATGTATTTGAACGTTATTTTGAGAAATTTCATTAAAATAATTTGCATCTGTAGGGACTCTCAGCTACACTTTGATATTCAAATTTAAATTGTCGTTAAACGTTTCAGCCCATATACTATGTGTTACACCAATGGAAATTATAATGCAACAATGTAACATACTACTTTTTAACTGCATTTATTTAAGTATGTACTAGTGCTATAATTCAGATGTAAATTGTAAGACTTTTTCATTTATGTATATACATATTTCAATCAATAAAATGGAGTATGATTAGTTATAATTCATTACATGAAGAAACACGTTGCATAACCTCTACAATTGGTGACCCCGTACAACGAGTAGCACGATGAACGACGGAAAGCAACAACGAAATCTGGATCAGGCATCAACATCAGAACAAGCAACGACACTATCTAACACTGCTGTTAATTATGAAAATAATACGATTGTTAATAGAGTGTCAGTTAAAGTGCCGCCCTTTTGGCCGGAGCAGCCCGAAATATGGTTTGCCCAAGTTGAGGCCCAATTTAATATATCAGGCATAAACAGCGATATTTCCAGATTCAATACGGTAGTAGCTGCCATTGAAAGTGGAGTTTTGTCTCAGATATCGGATGCCATTTTAAATCCCCCCGAGCGAGACAAGTACAGCAACCTAAAGGCATGCATTATAGAAAGATATTGCGATAGCGAGCAGAAAAAAATTCAAAAACTCATATCCGAGATTGATTTAGGAGACAAACGACCAACTCAGTTGTTAAATGAGTTAAAAGGACTGGCTAAAGGTAAAATAGATAACGATTTTTTGAAGTCACTTTGGTTGCAGAGACTTCCATCGCAAGCCAAGGCGATATTGCAGGCATCAAACGCAGACCTACCGGAGCTAGCAAAATTAGCAGACAAGATATTGGAGGTATCAGACTATCAGCATATAGCTGTCATGTCTAAACAGCAACATCAGGAAGACGAAACCACTCTTCGTATACAACGAATCGAACAACAATTGAATCAATTAGTAAGTATGGGCGGAAGACGATTTCGTGGAAGAAGCAACCACCGTAACTCCACCAGCAGGGATCGTCGATCTGCCACACCGGTTTCTACATTCACTGGCAAGTGCTGGTATCATGAAAAGTTTGGCAGCAATGCACAAAAGTGTCGACCTCCATGCAACTATCCTACAAACAATGCAAAAAACTAAAAAATTCGCCAGACTCTACGGGCGGTGCTGGTGATAAATTTTTTCAGATTGCTCGTCTTATTATTTGTGACAAAAATACAAGTATTAAATTTTTAGTAGACACAGGCGCCGATGTGTCAGTAATACCGCCGAACTTATCAGACAAACAAAAACAAACGCAGTCAGCACCAACTTTCTACGCCGCCAATGGTTCGCCCATAAAAACGTTTGGCCAACGCCGTCTCAATTTATCACTTGGTCTACGTCGTAGTCTTAAATGGGATTTTTACATCGCCGACGTCAATACCGCAATCATTGGCTCAGATTTTTTAAAAACATATGACTTGCTTGTTGACATTAAAAGAGGAAAACTTGTTGATGGAAAAACAATGTTGGAATCAAGAGGTAATTTTACTAAAATAAATGAAATTAAGATCTTAACACACCGAAACGATTGTAAGTTTTCCAACATCTTAAGTGAGTATAAAGATTTAGCTATTCTAAATTCAAACAAAATGCCTATTACAACTAATACAACTCACCACATAGTTACATCGGGACCACCGGTTTTTTCAAGGCCAAGACGACTTGCTGGCGAGAGGCTCGAGGCAGCAAAGAAGGAGTTTCAGTACCTCATGGAAAAGGGTATATGCCGCCCATCAAAAAGTCAGTGGGCCAGCCCACTACATTTAGTTAGAAAACCAAACAACGAGTGGAGGCCATGTGGTGACTATCGAGGCCTCAACGCAGTAACACAACCGGATAGATACCCAATCCCTTACCTTCACGATGTTACCAGTATATTACATGGTAAAACGGTATTTTCTGCGATTGATTAGCAACGCGCTTATCACCAAATACCAATCGAACCGGCCGATATACCGAAGACGGCAATCTCTACACCGTTCGGTTTATATGAATTTCTGTATATGACGTTTGGGCTAAGAAATGCTGCACAAACGTTTCAACGTTACATCGATGACTTGCTAAGGGGCTTAGATTTTACATTTTCGTACATAGATGACATCCTAGTCGCCTCGGATGATGAGGAGCAACATGAAAAACATTTACGTATGGTGTTCGACAGGCTGCGAAAAGGAAACCTATCAATCAATGCTAGCAAATGCAAACTCGGGAAGACGGAGCTTGAGTTTTTAGGCCACACAATTACGAAAGAGGGTCTGCGCCCACTTAAAAGTAAAGTCGAAGCTATACGTGAGTTCATAAAACCCACTATTGCAAAAGACCTAAAAAAATTTTTAGGCATGTTAAATTTCTACCGCCCTTTTCTACAACACGCTATCAAACATCAGAGTAAACTTCAAAAGCTTATAAACGGAAATAAAAAAAACGACAAAACTAAAATTGTGTGGTCACCCGAAACGATAATGGCTTTTGAAGCTTGCAAAAACGATTTAGCTAATGCGACTTGTTTGAGCTACATGTCTCCTCACAGCGAGCTTACGTTAACAGTAGATGCCTCAGACTCAGCAGTTGGTGCAGTGCTGCATCAAATTGTGGACGGTGTGTCTCAACCACTGGGATTCTATTCTAAAAAACTCAACGATGCTCAACGTAGGTACAGTGCCTACGATCGCGAGCTAACGGCCGTCTATCAAGGCGTTGAACACTTCAAGTATGCTTTAGAAGGACGCACATTTACAATTTATATGGACCATAAACCCCTAGTTTTTGCCTTTCAACAAAGAAGTGAAAAAGCTCCACTCAGGAGAGTACGTCAACTAGACTTTATAAGCCAGTACACCACCGACATCCGGCATATTAAGGGCAGTGAAAACATTACGGCTAATTGGTTGTCACGTATTAACAGTATTGTATCGGATGCTATTGATTTCAATTCTATGGCTTCAGAGCAAGAAGGCGACAGCGAATTGAAATCTATATTGGAGTCAGGTAAGGAATCCGTACTCAAACTCACACTCTTGCCCATTCCAGATTCCAAAAAATTTTTATATTGCAATATGTATGGTTCGAATATAAGACCATATGTTCCACGAAAATACCGTGAAATTGTAATGAAAAAGCTTCACAATTTAGCGCATCCTAGCATAAGAGCTACGCGAAAGCTGGTGATGGAGCGATACGTATGGCCTGGCATATCGAAAGATGTCGCAAATTTTGTAAGAGGTTGTATGCAGTGCCAGAAAGTAAAAATTATTAGACATACTTCCGCTCCCTTAAGCAGCTATTCCACGACTGACAAACGTTTTCAACATGTCAATATTGACCTCATTGGACCACTGCCAACGTCAGCAGGCAACCGATATTGCCTTACATTCGTTGACCGATTTTCCAGATGGCCGACAGCAATCCCTATTCCCGACATTTCGGCCCATACAGTGGCAGGTGCCTTCATAACAGGGTGGATAGCACTATATGGAGTACCAGAGAGGGTAACAACTGATTTAGGAAGGCAATTTGAGTCTAACCTTTTTGAAGAGCTAACGAAGACACTTGGTATACATCACTTGCGAGCCACATCATACCACCCACAGGCGAATGGGATGGTGGAAAGATGGCACCGCACGCTTAAAAATGCCATTAGGTGTTATGCTACCAAGGATTGGTGTTTTGTTTTGCCTCTAGTTTTGTTAGGACTTCGAACCACTGTTAAGTTGGATATCGGAGCGAGCCCAGCAGAATTGCTATATGGTGCACAGTTGCGGTTACCAGGTGAGTTCTGGATACAGAGTAAACGTAAAGACAGCCAAACCGAATTCGTACAAAAACTGCGTCGTGCAATGAGTGATCTTAGAAGCCCTAACCAATCGTGGCATTCTAACAAAAACGTTTATGTGGACCCAAGCTTGAGCCACTGCAGCTTCGTTTTTGTACGAGTAGACCGAGTACGTACGCCACTAGAACCAGCATTTGAAGGGCCATTTGAAGTCGCTAAACGTTATAAAAAATATTTTATAATTAAAAGAGGCAAAATAAAGGATAAAATTTCAATCGACCGACTTAAACCAGCGGCAGTATTTGCAAGCGGATCTAAGGAGTTAGCGAAGAAGCAAGAAGTTCATCCAGTTTCAGACGAAGTTCCAGGGACTGATAAAGGAAGCTCTACACCAGTAGTTACCAGATCTGGAAGGCGTGTTAGGTTCCCAAATTACTACAAATAACGCAATTGCTGGCCGGGGGGTACTGTAGGGACTCTCAGCTACACTTTGATATTCAAATTTAAATTGTCGTTAAACGTTTCAGCCCATATACTATGTGTTACACCAATGTAAATTATAATGCAACAATGTAACATACTACTTTTTAACTGCATTTATTTAAGTATGTAGTAGTGCTATAATTCAGATGTAAATTGTAAGACTTTTTCATTTATGTATATACATATTTCAATCAATAAAATGGAGTATGATTAGTTATAATTCATTACATGAAGAAACACGTTGCATAACCTCTACACATCTGAATTCTGGTGTGAAAGAGAGAAGTTAACACATCTCAATTGTTGTTTATTCAATTTTTAGGGTGTGTTGGGAAAAATACAAAATTCATATAAAAATTTATTGAACGTTATTTCGAGAAATTTCATGAAAATTGTTTATCTTTGATTTTTGGGGATGGTAAAGAGAAGTTAACACAACTCAGTTGTTGTTAATTCAATTTGTAGTGGGCGTTGTTGGAAAATATATGATATTCATAAAATGTATTGAACGTTACATTGAGAAACTAAAAGTTAGCACAAGAAATAAAATAAAGAAAAGCTTAGACTCGATAAAACCCATTATAACGCACTTCTCTAGTCATATAAAAAGGACGGTTATGTTGAATGGGTTGCCGTCAAGTGGCCAAGATAATTTTCAAACTGACTTTATTTCCATAGGAGATCTTGTAAGCCTCACGTTTAAGGTATAAAATGCGTTCAGCACTTTAATGTAAAACACAGTGATAAACATTTTTGTGAAACATTTTAACACTCTAACTCGTCGCTGTATGGGCCTTTTTGTCCCTCTCTTCGAAGAGGGACACAAAAACTGCCCTTCATCAGCAATATAGCGCCTAGAAATGTTCTACAAAAATAATTGCCATAAAATTCTTTTTCAAAGACTTCAAAGCTCTACGCTCCACTTGAACGCCAGAAATGTTCAAGACTCAATTCGTACTTATTCACAATTAAGTCCCCTATTATGATTCACAACTAAACTAGGTTGAGTTGTCAATGCTACGACTCAACTCAACCATTTTTTATTTTTTTTTATAATTGACAACTAATTTCAGTTGTCTTCGAAAAAATGTTCGAAAATAGGTTCTTGTATATACTTACTGCTTTTTGAAACCATAGTAGACATCACAAAATAATTGAAATATTTTTAGTTTTGGCCTTAGTATTTTTTTCTTGAGATTTTATGTTTTATGGATATTGCAACAATATGGGTTGACAAATGGGATAGATTGACGCCTAAAAGTACCATTTTAAAATTAATTAAAAGTAACACAATAGTCGAAATAAAAACCAAAACACAACTGGAAAAAAACTGAGACATCTGCTTTGATGAAGTTGTATTCCATAATAAGAATTTGACAACTACGACTCAACTATCAATTTAGTTGTGAATCATAATAGGGGCCGAAATCACGGATCAAGGAATTCTTGTAAGCCTTACGTTTAAGGTATAAGATGTGTATAGCACTCTTATGTAAACTGCCACGAGAAAGATTTATGTATAACATTTCAGCCCGCTATGTCGCAACTCAAGAGGAGGTTTATGCCCCTTAAAAGCTTTCATTGATAACAGATGGCGCTGTTCCATTTTTTGTTCATACTTGTTGAATTCAAAGCCATTTTAATAGACAAAACGTATTGCACAATCTCAAACACGGTGAACTAAACTACATCTGATTACTTTGCCTTCCATTTCTGTAATAATATGAAAAATTACATTAACCTATTTATTCTATAGCACAAGAAAACTAATTAGCAATAAATGTTTTATATCCCTTAACATTTTATTGCATTCTATGTAATTATTTTTGTATAGAACTATAATAGTTTTTTATAATATTAGTTTCAAAATTATTTGCCATTTCATAAATAAACATTAACCTAGAAAAAGAAAGGAACACAAAATGACACTTGTGTGTTCGAAATGAAATGGACTTTGATGACTGGATGCGTGTTTATTTCTATAAAGCAGCGTTGCCCAACCCCTTTGCGCTCGGTGCTCATTTGTTTTTGTAAAAGCACTTAGCTATAGGCTGTGTGTTTTAATACACACACAGCACTCAGCACTAGCAATACGAAATACACAAACAACTTTGTCTTATTAGTTTTTTTGTTGTTCTTCACTGTATACAGGCAAGTGCAAAGCAACAACAAATAAATATATGAAATATTTTTTTCTTTGCATGTATTGGTTTTTACAACAAAAAATATTGAATAAAAATTAGTTTTTCTTTAAATGTATTGGTGTTTGCTCTTTTATAAGAAACAAGGTAGATTGAACAGGTACCACTACAAGAACAGCTGTTTTTGTAAGTTTGAGAATGTGTGCGTCACACAGACAATAGATTTTGACACATGTCTGGGAGTTTTCTATCAGCAACGGGCATGTGTTAGCAAATTTGAGAGAGCTTATGAATGTGTGTGACTCACAGATAATGGATTTGACATATTTCTGGGGTGTTTCTACTAACAAAATACATGTGTTTTTTGGTGTTGTATTTGTTTTAGTTATGGTGGTACCTGCAATGAATATGCCTTGATAAGAAACTTGTGGGCACCCCTGCTATAGAGTATATGTTTCTATGTAGGGATAGTTAGGAGAAGTTATTTTACTAGCAATTTCTTTGTTGACCTATTTTAAATGCATTTATGATTTTTCATTGTTGGCAAGCAATAAGGAAGAAATGTGTGTATAGTATAATAGATGTGCCTGTGGCTGCACGCACTTAAAGTTCACTGGGAATACAAAGTTTTCTATACATCCGCTACCAACATTAAACAAACAAATTTCCAGTATAATTTTTCGCTTTTTCCGCGAAAGTGAGATATTTTATCGCAATGAAAAATATTCTAGACAGACAGAGTGACAGATGTGTCCAAGATTAGCGTAAGCGTGAACTCAAGGGTTGACCAAAGCCTCAAAGGCACATGTCTACCTTGCAAGTCACACAGGCCATATGGCAGCATTGCCACTGCAATATTTACACTATACCCTTATTTATCGATTAGCTGAATGAATTTTGAAGAAAAAAAAACGTAAAAATTAAAATTTTTTCAAATCTTAAAGCCTATAACTGAATGAATGTTGATCCGATGAACACAGTTTATATATTAACTTAAAGAGGAATGACATATCTATGCAACAGTGCAAAATTTGTATAATTCAAAAGAACAGTTCTCAAGATTTTTGGAAATAGATAAAAAAATCTTTGAAAAAATATATAAAAGCGCAAAACCAAATATATTGTAAAATCTACAAATATCGTCAAAAACAAAAAAAAACCCAAAACGATAAAAGCCGCCAAATCTAACAAAAATCGCCAAAAACTGGGTAAAAATACCAAAAACTAAAAACAATCGCCAAGCCCCG
The DNA here is from genome assembly GCA_956483635.1 of Panzeria rudis. Classification (NCBI taxonomy): domain Eukaryota; kingdom Metazoa; phylum Arthropoda; class Insecta; order Diptera; family Tachinidae; genus Panzeria; species Panzeria rudis. The sequence continues at coordinate 88,395,825 of OY101451.1, forward strand.
AAAAAATCGCTAAAAGGAAAAAATTTGCCTAAACTAACAAATCGTCCAAAACTAAAAAACGGTAAAAAAAAGAAAAAATTTCACAAAAACAAAAAAAATCACAAAAAACCAAAAAAGTCTTCGAAACTAAAAAATCGCCAAAGACCAAAAAACAATTCCCAAAGCGAAAAAAGCTCCAAACCTAAAAGAACGCCAAAAATGCAAAAGGAATATATATGTACGAGTATATGATCGTGTTCAGCGACACAAATTAGCTTATAAAACATCTTTTTTTTAAGGTTCCGTACACAAAAAGTGTAAGGGAACCATATTGTTTTTGCTACGCTGTCCGTCTGGCCGTCCATCTACCTATTACAGGCTGTTTTCTCGAGAACCGTAGGAGGTACGGACCTGAAATCTTCACAGAATATGTATAACTATGGCGGCTACGAATATATGACAGTTAAAAGTTAAAAGGGCGTTCGAAAGCGAGCAACGAAATATGTTGAAATGCTAATATAATATACAGACATTTATATATAGACACTTCAAATTTTCAAAGCTAGTGTATTAATATACAGACTACACCAACGAACACTGAAATTTAAACAAAATAAAAATTAAAGGGTATTCTATTAGTTAATATAATTTTGACTAGAGGCAAACTTTTAAAATGTTCACAGCAGCATTTTAAAAGCAACAGCAGTGAATGCTAAAAAAAACAATATAAAAATTAAAGGATATTCTATCAGGTTACATAATTTTGAAATTTTGCTATATCGCCTGAGCCATAATATAATATACAGACGCTTATATATAGATACTTGAACTCTTCAAAGTAAGTTAGTCTATATAACCACCAATTAATATTGAAATCTAAACAAAATTAAAGAATTAAAAAAAATGAAAGGGTATTCTTTCGATTAATGCAATTTTGAAAATTAGCTGTATCTTGGAGACCGTAAGAGCCAAACTCTTAAAATTTTCACAGTTCGTGTAGCATTTTAAAGGCAAGAGCACCGAATTTTAAAATAACAAATTAACTTAAAATTAAAGGGTAATCTATCAGGGTGTGTAATTTTGAAATTTAGCTGTATCTTCTCAAACAAAACTAAAAACACCGTAAAAAAACGAAAAAAAATCACCCAAAATAAAAAATCGCAAAAAAGAAGGCAAAAACGGAAAAAAGTCGCCATAACTAAAAAATTAAAAACCGAAAAAATTTCAAAAAATATAAAAAATCGCCAAAAATGAAAAAAAAATCGCCAAAACGAAAAAACGCCAAAATTAAAACAATCACCAAAACGGAAAAAAGAGCCAAAACCAAGTATAATGTAAAATCTACAAATATCGTCAAAAACCGAAAAATTGCCAAAATGAAAAAAATCGCCTCATAGCATCGAACAAAAATCGTCAAAAACAGGGAAAATATGGCGAAAAAGCGCCAAAACTAAAAAAAGCCAAAAACTAGAAAGTCACCAAAACGAGAAAAAGCGACAAAAACCAAATATATTGTAAAATCTACAAATATCGTCAAAAACCGAACAAATCGCCAAAACGAAAAAAGTCGCCACATCTAACAAAAATCGCAACAAACAGAGAAAATATCCCAAAATCTAAAAACAATCGTCAAGCCCCAAAAAATCGCTAAAAGGAAAAAATTAGCAAAAAGCGAAAAAAGCGCAAAAACTAAAAAAAAACGCCAAAAACTAAAAAGTCACCAAAACGAGAAAAAGCGCCAAAAACCAAATATATTGTAAGATCTAAAAATATCGTCAAAGACCGAACAGACCGCGAAAACGAAAAATGTCGCCACATCTAACAAAAATCGCCAAAAACAGGGAATAAATCCCAAAAACTAAAAACAATCGCCAAGCCCAAAAAAATCGCTAAAAGGAAAAAAAATAAAAAATCGCCAAAGCTAAAAAATCGTCGAAAACTAAAAAACGCAAACAAAAGAGGAAAAACTAAAAAAAAGTCGCCAAAACTAAAAAAAACGCCAAAGCAAAAAAATCCCCAAAGCGAAAAAAGCGCCAAAATTAAAAATAACGCCAAAAAGGCAAAAGGAGCATATGTTTGTATATGGTATTCGTACGGAACCCTTCGTGCGTGAATTTATTTTATGTTATGGCAAAAAATTTTTAATTTTTTAAGTAATGTAATCAACGATTTTATAGCATTATGAACGTGTACCAAAAGCAATTTGCTTAATTTCACATTTCACATTTGTCAAGCCTTATCTTTAAACGAGGCAAGACATTTATAACATTTTCCTTTAATATCCATGCATTCATAAAAGCAAAAGTCTTCAATAATTTCTTTAGTACCTTCACATTCTTCAAATGGAAAACGACTTTGAAAAGAATATTATAGAAACATCGCAATTATTGAAGACTTCAATTATTTTCCAATGGATATTTGCAATAATGGGAATAGGTTTGCCACCAACTTTATACGGCTGCATTGCTGGCTGGCAAAAAAGGCAAATAAAATATGTTTGGATTGGATTCATAATACATTCCGCACTTCTTCTAGCGATGGTCTTATGGATAGTTTATATCAATAATGTTGTGGTAGATGTGGTTGTAGAAAGTTACGATTTGGATAGTATTACCAGTGTTCTAAGTTTAAGCATTAATATAACTGTGGTTTTTGTGCAAGTCATCATGCAATCGGTGACTATTATTAAGCATAAAAGTATTAAAATTATGTTGAAAAAAATCGCGCAACTAGAACGAGATATATTGTTGTATTATCAAGAATATCAATGGCTGGAAAATGATGTTAATTTGAATATAAATTACTTTCAAAGATGTCAACGTTTTCGCTATAACATTCTTTGGCGTTATAGTTTCTTTATCTTTGCATTTAGCATTGTAATGACTTATGTTAATTATCATTTGGTATCCGATATAATGAGCATGAGAGATAAAATACTTACATTATTCTGTACTTTAGTATTGCAAATGAAATCGGTAGAATTTTGCATTGTTATACAAATAATTGAAGAATTTATATCATCCTTGCACGCCTATTTGAAGTGTTTAAAATATGAAATGGCCAAAAGTGGCAGAAAACAACCGTTTATGGGATTATTATTTCAACGAAAACTAATGGCTAATCAATTTTTAATTAATCGAACTTGGTTATTGGTTACAAATGTCGAAGACTATTTTGCAATACCCATGTTGGTATTATATCTATATAATGGAATTGCTATAACTCACACAATCAATTGGTCGTATGTGCGTTCATTTTCCTATTCTGAAGCGGATGGTTATGGAACATGTAAGTTTTCGGAGTGGGATATATTGAATATAGTGTAAATGTTGTTTATAAGCAATTGAAAATAAAGACTGATTCTGGTAAAAGTCACAAAGAAGTACATGTGTATAGGAGTTTTAAAAGTTTACATCTGGGATTCATTTTACGAGAAGTTAAAGTTTCTCCAGGTTTGCACATAGCTATAATGACTGGCATAAGAAATCTTGGAAGCATTATATTTAAAGTATAAGATGTGCTCAACACTTTTATGTAGAACATCACGAGGAACATTTTTGTAAAATATCTTAATCCTCTAGCTCTTAATTGTTTAGGTATTTTTGTCCATTTCTTGAAAAAGGGGCGAAAATCTCCCCTTTAATGGCAATATATTGGACTGAAATGCTCTACAAAAAAATTTTCCATAAAATTCTACTACAAGCCTTCAAAGATATTGAAGCTCCAAAGACAACTTGAATGCCAGAAACTAGGCAAAACTTGAAATGTGTACAAGGGTTAATTTCATACTTATTCAAAATTAGTACTTGCCATTATAAATCTTGAAAGCGTTACGTTTAAGGTATAAGATGTGTTCAGTAATTTTATGCAAAACACCACGAGCAACATTTTTGTGGAACATTTTAACCTTCTAAGCCTTCCATCTATGGGTCTTTTTTACCCTTTCCTAAAAAAAGAACAAAAATGTCCCCTTCTGCGACAAAAAAGCAGGCTGAAATGTACTATAAAAATATTTGCCATAAAATTGTACTACAAGTCTTCAAAGACGCCGAAGCTCCAAACTTAACTTGAACGCCAGAAATCATGCAAAACTATAATGTGTATAAGGGTTAATTTCATACTTATTCACAATTAGTACTTGGCATAGGAAATCTTGAAAGCTTTATGTTGAAAGTATAAGATGTGCTTAGCGCTTTTATGTAAAATACCACGAGGAACATTTTTGTAGAACATTTTGACCCTCTAACTCTTCGTTATATGGGTCTTTTTGCCCCTCTCTTAGAAACGGGGCAAAAGGCTGCCCTTCAGCGGCGATATAGCGGACTAAAATGTTCCACAAACATGTTTTCCATGAAATTCTAGTACAAGTCTTCAAAGAAACTGAAGATTTAAAATCAACTGGAACGCCAAAAATCATGCAAAACTTAAAATGTATGTATATAAGGGTTAATTTCACACTTTTTCACAATTATCGCTTGACATTGGGAATCTTGGAAGCCTTACGTTTAAGGTATGAGATGTGTTCAGTAATTTTATGTAAAACACCACGAGCAACATTTTTGTGGAACATTTTAACCCTCTAACACCTCGCTGTATAGTTGGTTTTGCCCCTTTCTTAAAAAAGGGGCAAAAACTCCCCTTCAGCAACGATAAAGCCAAAAGTATTTGGTATAAAATTGTACTATATGTCTTCAAAAGCAGCCAAGTTTCAGACTTAACTTGAATGCCAGAAATCATTCAAAACTCAAAACATGTTTAAAGGTTAATTTAGTACTTATTCACAATTAGTACTTGGCATAAAAAATATTTAAGTCTTACTTTCACGGTACAAGAACATTTCTGTAGAACATATCATCCCTCTATATCGCCGCTGAAGGGGATTTTTCCTCCATCTTTTTTTAAGAAAGAGACAAAAAGACCCATACAGCGGAGAGTTAGAGGGTTAAAATATTTCACAGAAATGTTTGTCGTGGTGTTTTACATAAAAATGCTCAACACATTTTATATCTTATATGTAAGGTTTACAAGGTTTGCTATGCCCAGTACTAATGGTGAATAAGTAAGAAATTAACCCTTAAACACACTTTAAGTTTTGATTGGTTTCTAGCGTTCAAGTTGAGTGTGGACCTTGGGAGTGTTTCAAGATCTATAGTAAAATGTTATGACAAATATTTTCGTAGAATATTTCAGCCCGCTATATCGCCGCTAAAAAGGAGTATTTTGCCCCTTTTTTAAAAAAGGTACAAAAATGCCCATACAGCAAAGAGTTATAGGGTTAAAATGTTCCACAAAAATTTGGCTGGTGATATTTTACATAAGATTGCTGAACACATATTATACCTTAAACGTGAGGCTTACAAGATTTCATATGCCGAGTCACTCTCCATAAAATTAGTACCATATGTAATCTTTCAAAACGACGATACACGTATGTATATTTTTTTGTGGCCTCAGTTAGATAGGATTTGGGGAAACCCTTAAGAATTAGAATAACTTGGAGTTTTCTAAACCTCAGCAATGGAAGATTCCTGGCGGAAACTATTTATGAATATATCCAATTTGAACTTTAAAAGGTTTACTGATTTCGGATGTAGGCATTGTCTAGCTGGAATGAAAGTCATCTTAGGGGCTATTCGCATATTACGTAACGCTATTTATACGTACACCCCCTCCCCCCTCTTTGTAACGCTTTTTATAAAATGTTCAGTATAAGTTACTTAATAAGTAACAAATCTTGGACCACCCCCCCTTACCCTGGAGCGTTACGTAAAATGTGAATAGCCCCTTATGCCTGTTTAAATATGAAAAAACTTACTGCAATAACCGTGTAAGCCACACGATTTGAAAATTTGCTTTTCCTGTGTCCATTCACTCGCTAGGTCGAGCTTTTCTCACTTATTTAAAGTATAAAATTCCAAAAACCATAGAAATCTATTTATTTTTTTCAAATTTCATGTGCAATTTATTTAATATTTTTAATTTGTGGCTTACATGGTTATTGCATTATATATAATACATACTTCATATATTTTCTTTTAACAATTTCAGTTCGTTTATTTTTTATAATGCTGACACTTTTAAACATGTTCTTGCCATGTTGGCTAACACAATCGTGCATTGACAAGGTTTGCTACGTTTCCGATTATTCTTTTAATATAAGTATACGATAACTTAAATAGCCTCAAAATTATTTGCAGTACAAACAATTTGGTTCTATATTGCACAATATCAAAACCAATGATGACAAAGTGTTAAATTTTCGTATACGAGAATTTTCGTTGCAGTTAAAACATCAAGAAATGTTATTTACGTGTGCCGGATTTTTCGATATTAATTTGAGATATTTTGGCTTGGTAACAACATGAACTCTACACAAATATTATAGCTGTGGCAAAAGGGAAAAAGTGCTTAAGTCTTATTTTATAGTTTTGTAGGAGAGCACTTTTAAACGTTCAAGTGGATTTTTAGAAATTTATTGCTATTGCACTTAATGTTGACTTTTCGTTCTTCTATTCTTTTGAGTTAGGCATATATGGTTCTGTCTACTATAATACAGATATGCAATATGAAATTTAATATATTTATAAGCTGAATTAAGCAATTATTCCATATGAGATTATGAGTTGAAAAAAAACAAAATAAGCAGCAAGTCATTGCGCTATAACTTCCTGAAAAATCGTACGAAATCAATGAAAATTTGCCCAGAGATACTTTTGAATATGGAGTATTGGAGTATATGGAATATTAACTCAAAATTTGCTTATCTCGACTTAAGCACTTATGCCTTATTGCTACAAATTTGAATGTAATATAGTTCAAGTTTTAATATATTTCCAGATGGTATTGTCGATATCTACATATGTGGCTATTTTAATACAATTTAAATTACAAAAGGAAACAGAAAAGGCAAATATTAGACTGTAAGAAATGTATTTGGCGATTTGAATAAATAAATAAATATGTATGTAAATAAAATTGAGATTATAATTTTATATTAGCACTTATTATATTTATAATGATATTGTGACAATATGTGATAGGTTTCAGCTGCAGCCCTATCGAAACTGTCTTTTTAGAAATTATCCCAATTATTTTTTCTGTGTAGAAAAAGCTTCCGTTATTTTCTTATTTTCCTGTTGTATAATTTTGAAGAGCAACATTGTTTGAGCTCAAATGGCGCCGGCCGGCATTCGCATCCTTTTCACTCTCTCTTATTCTTATTCTTATTTGAGTGTTTTTTTTAATTTTATTTTTATTTCTATACTACACCATTTCTACTAAGTACTTGTTCTATGAACTTTTATAACGGTGGGGTTGAATGTGGGGTAGAAGTTAAGCATGCTCGAAAAAAATTATGTAAAATTATTAGATTTTTAAGTTCAAATATTTCTGGCAAAAAAAACCAACTTCGGTACAAAGAGTAATATACTTGATGGCCTTTCATATAAACTGTTTTGAAAATCGGTATGCAAATGGAGGAATTGTGCTCTAATAAATATTTTAGGTGGAGGCGTGGAAGACTTGCTTGCCCCACTAATTTTCGTAGAAAAATTATGCGACCAAACAAACTCTAAGCAAACCATTCCAAACAAAAAAAGAATTTTGGAAGTCGGCCCACAAATGGAAGAGCTCTGCGATAAACAATATTTCGGGGGGGATGGGGAAATCCCGCCCAGATTTTGGAGAAAAATTATGGTACCAACCTGCAAGGGGGGTTTGCAGCAAATTTCGCAACTGTTTTTCAAAACAAAAAATATAGAACAAAACTGTAGTCAAACCCTTTCAAACAAAAAAACTATTTTCAAATTCAGTTCACAAATGACAAATTTATACATGGGAGGGGGGTGGGGTGATAGCAAGTTTCCCCCTCCCATTTTCGAAAAGATTTGTATGGCCAAACTACTAGCGAACCCTTGCAAGCAACACAAGAATTTTGAAAATCGGTTCACAAATGACATAGTTATGGATTGGGGGAGGAACGGAGGGTGGGAGCAAATTTGCCCCTCTCAATTTGGAAAGGTACTATAGGGCCAAACTGCTTGCAAACCCTTTCAAACAAAAAAGAATTTTTTAAATCGGTTCACAATTGACAGAGTTATGGATAGGGGAGGAGTAAATTTGCCCCTCCGATTTTCGACAAAAAAGTTTTGGGACCAATTTTCGAAAATCAGTTCATAAATGACAGAGATATGTATGTGTGTACAAACAAAAAAAAATTAAAACAAAAGAACATACACACGAATTGATAACCTTCTTCTTTTTGGAAGTCGGTTAAAACGTAAATTTGATGAGAGAAGATACAACTCTATTTAAAAATATAACTTTTTCTAACATTAATTGCTCATTAACTGCGCTTGTATTGTTGCATATTCATAGTAGTGAAGTGAGAAAGCTTACACAGCAATTACAAAGTCAAGCGTTTGAAATAAGCGAGGTACATACTAGCGAACTTGACTGGCAGCAAACAGTTCAGTAGCTTTGAAGGACACTTTTGACTGACCAGACTATCGATCATGTTTGACACTCAAATTGTCATTCAAGAAAAACCTTTGACACACAAACATGGAAAATATGAAAATTGGATGCGCTTTATTGCTAAAAAAAAATTTTCTATAATGCATTTGTTTTTTTTTATTATTTAACATGTCACACAGACAAGGGGCTATTCATATATTACGTAACGCTATTTTCGGAGTATTTATAACCCGCCCCCCTCGTAACGCTTTTTATAAAATTTTCAGTATAAATTTTTAATCCCCCCTCCACCAACTAGAGCGTTACGCAATATGTGAATAGCTCACAACCTTGCATTTCATAAAAATATATGAATTCTTTATTAAAAGATAAATTTATATGAATTCCTTTCAAAAATTTGCGGCGTCAAAGTTGTGAAGTTTATGGTACAAAAATAACTCTTGGCTCACTTTTTTTGACACACACTATCAGTCAAAAACCGATATCGCCCCTGACTGTCACTAAACCCCAAAAACTTTTGTGATTGTTTGTTGACTGGCGAAATTAGTGGCCACACTATCAAGCAAACTAAAATTTGGGCAAAGATGTCTATCATGCAATCGAATGAGGGCAAAAAACTACGTAGATAATGGGTGTTTTATGTATTTTATGGGAGACTTTCTGAATATAAATGAATTTTAAATAAAGAATAATTAAACTTTATAAATATTTTTGCAAAATTCAATCTGTGGACTTTTCACAAAACCACTTACGCCCCCATTAACACGATTTGAACAGATTCTGAAATATTTTGGATATAATATTTTTATTTAAACGTAGATATTTTAATATTACTTTCAAAAGAAATAAAAGAATAATATAACTTACCTGATACAATTAAGGCTTGATTTGGTCCAGTTGTATATATATTTCCCATTGTAGAATTTAATTAACTAATTTGATTGGTGGGGGGTTTTTTTTTATTAAATTTTCTAATGAAATAAAATTCGTTTGATATATATTTTGTTGATCTTAAACACTTAAAAGCTTTTTATATACTTTTATAAAATTATAACACTTTTATACACTTGTTAGAACACTTTTATACACTTTTCAGAACACTTTTTTTTATTTTGGATCAACTGAAATAGAAGAGAAAATATATTTAGACATGATGTACCTATAACAATTGATCACTGAGATTTAGATTTTTTATTGTAATTAAATTTTGCTCTTATATTTCAATATATATGTATGTAGTTGCTTATTATTGGCATAATTTTATTTTACCAAAATTTAAAGTTTTTCATACACCTGGATTATGTAGATCGAAGTTGAATTTGTGACTACGAAAAATTTTCCTAGGATAAAGAAAACATATTGTTACGAATTGAAAAATGCAGATTCAAATATAACGACATAGGAATGACAGCTGTGATGATAATCTGTATTTGCTGCCACTAAATACAACACTGCCTATGTAATGTCAAAATGAAAGCATTGGCAGCACTTTTGAAATAGCCGTTTGAATAATTCAAACAGCGGAAATAGAACTTTCTGGAAATAGTACCGAGAACATCCAAGATTATTCGAGAGGGTTAAAAGAAATTGTAGATAGCGATAACATTAAACTTAAACAACTTCAGCTGTAAGAAATGTAAACTTGATAACAGCATAATTTGTTTAAATAACAACCAAAGCGTATTAATAACAAGTGGCCGCATTAGAGCAACAACAACTGACATTCACCAATCTGTCATGTTCAATGCATACATAAAAAGTTGTTGTTTAGTTTTTTTACATAGAGTTTGACACCTTGGTGTAGTCAGTTGATGATAATTTTTACTAATAGGACCACCTGGTATCAATTCGGCTTGGTAGCAATCTTGAAAATATTAGTACAAGGCGAATTCAGTACCAGGTAGCCTTATCATCACAGATGATCATCACCTGATTACAGCCAATCAGTCAAACTCTATATAATAAAAGAGAAAAACTTTAACCCGAACTGTCAAAGCACAAATAAAAATAGTCCTACAGCTACTTTGTATGTGTGTTATTTTAATGATAAGGCCACTTGATATTAATTCGCTTTGCATTAGTATATGTGTGTATGCAAAGATAAACGTGCACAAGAGAAATCTCATGCATACTACACACGTGCATACATTACACCCAAGGCGAATTAATTTTACAGGTGGTGGTAATAATACAACAAACACAATATCAATTCGCCTGGTTGGCCGTATCTGTCAAAAACAAAAGACGAAAATTTATTTACAATGTACTTTTAACAACTGTGATTTCATTTCATATGCCTTAAATAAATACCTTTTTTTGTTTATTGCCACATAAAATTGTCTATGCCTTACTAATCATTTAAAAACACATGATTAAAAAACAATTGGCAGATACAGCCAACGCGGCGAAATAGTCATATGTGCTTTCAGCACGACCTGTATTATTGGATCATGATTACACCATAGCAAGACCAAATGATCATGCCGTTCACTTAAAAGATGAAAGGAGACCTGCATTACAGTACAGTTAAAGATAAAGACAGACGCAAAGCGAATTAATATCAAATGGTCTTATCATCAAAACAGCACACATACAAAGTGGGTGTAGGACAATTTTTAGTTGTGCTTTGACAGTTCGGGTTAAAGTTTTTCTCTTTTTTTATATAGAGTTTGACTGATTGGGTGTAATCAGCTGATGATCATCTGTGATGATAAGGCTACCTGGTACTGAATTCGCCTTGGACAGACGGCGATATTCCGGAATGTTGGAGAAGTTACCAGAAGGTTTCATAGTTGACTATAAAAGGAGAACTGCCGGACGAACGTAATTGTGTGTGTGTTTTTAAACTATTTACTCGTCGAAATATCGCCAAGAATTGTTAGTGTGTACATCGCGTTTAGTTGTACGTGTTTTTAAAATAATAAATAAAGTGTTATAGAGAATTTATTTGTAAAATAAATATTCGTGTTTTATTTTTGATGCAATTCAACGAATCCTGTGAAAATAATAAAAAAGTTTTTAAGTAAAGGACTAAAAACGTAACAATATACAACTTTTCCTTAATATAGAACAAATTGTCGTAGTCACAAATTCGGCTTCGACATATGTACATAATCTGGGTGATAGAATATTTCCAAAGTTGTCAGTATGAAGCAATGAACAATTATCGTATAGCCAAATTATAGCTTGTACTGGCTTTATTACAAATTTTTCAATGGAGTTGTTTTCAAGTTTTCAAGCCAAAAGATCAAAACTTTGCAAATGTCACACACACCTGGAATTATCAAGTTGATTTGAGGATAAGAAATACGAAAAAGATACTACATCAATGTAGAAGGGTGTGTGGTAAAATGTGGGAAATCTCGGCGCGGGCAATGGAAGCATTGCTGGGATTGCCATCGTTAGACTTGTTTCGAAAGGAAACAGCAACAATATCAGCACTGCGTATGGTGATGCAACTTGGCATCACTTTAGATTCAACACGGAGAACAGGAATATTCTGGATCTTATACATAAAGAGTTTAGGGATACTCAAATACCTTTGGAAAGCATAAGTGAAAGAAGGATGGTGGAAAGACTGCAGCAGATATTCATTTCGGATGGTAACATACACAATGAGTGTAGAAAGAGTGACATCAGCATTTTCGCTGATGGATCTCTCATAGACGCAAGAGAAGGATGCGGTGTTCACTCAAAATAGTAAGACCTCTCCAGTGTCTTGCGTTTAGGAAGTACGTGTCCGTTTATCAGGCAGAAATGCTCCGACTAATGCATACATTGGATCACCTGATTGAAGGCCAGTCGGTGATTAGATACAGATGCAGCAAGCGAACGTGTACTCCAAACTGCTGCTAGAATGTGTTTCAAACTGCAACAGGTGGGCCTCTGTTAATGAGGTAACACTGATGTGGGTTAAGGAACTCATCGGTATAACGGGAAACGAGGCAGCAGATAAATTCGTAAAAAAAATTAAGCTGCTGCAACGTTTTGTGGACCAGAACCCAGGATTGCACTGTTGTATAGTATGATTAGAGCTATGATTCTACAGCGGTTTTATTCCATAAGAAAGGAAAGGTGTCGTGAGATTACTAGATGTAGGCAGGCTCGTACGGTGATCGAGGAGCCTAACGCAGTACAGCAGATAAGGTTATTAGTTAAAGCCGCATAACGTTAAATTTGTTAACTGCGTTAATTAAAGGACATGGAAACTTTAGATATCATCTAGCTAAGATGAAAGTCGTACCGAATGATACTTAAAGAATATGCCTGGAAGAAGCTGAGACAACAGCTCACGTTGTGTTCAGCTTTGGCTAGTGTTAGACTGAGAACAACCAATCAATGCATATTAGTTGTGGAGGCTACGGGCCATTAAGGCTAAGCCACATGCTAGCAATAACTAAGGACCCCGTGATAAGAATAAAAGTCAATTATTAATTACCAGTGGGGCAAATGCTGGTGTTGGCGCGTGTCTCGGTGATTGGTAGGTTAGCTCAATGATTGGGCTGAACAATCAGCTATTGACGCACGTAAGGGGGTCGAAAAGGGACCCGTTACAGTTGTGGTATGCTTCGATATTCCCCCTACATATGTATGTATATATCTGTGGACTTTTGACAAAATAACTTAAGTATTATTTTTAAAAATTTCAGGAGAGCAAAAACACGGTTAAAGTGCTGAATAAAAGTTTTTGTATAATTGGGTGAGTTGGATTAGAGTTTTATGTATACTTTTTTCGTTTTTCGATATACTTATTTGAGATTCTTTCTTGATCAGTTGCAAATTAAGAAATATGGCGATGGGCTTAATTTTCAAAGCATTAATATCTTCGTTGCTAATTGTCGCAGGAATTTGGCGATTAGACAAGGAGATGCGCCTTAAAAATCTGTATTTAATGATAATATATATTAAAAATTTTCTTAAGTCGACTTAAGTGCTTTTGTCAAAAGTCTACAGATATATGTACATATATTGTTAAATAAAACGCAAAAAACCCTATCTAACAAAAAATTCTAATCGGGGTTTTTTTTTTAATTCCAATCTATTTTACCAATATACATAGCTAGTATAAAAATCAGACTTATTAGAACCCAAATAGTGGTAATATTAAGAAAATCTAAAAGGAAAAAGAGCTGGCCAATCAAATAATCTTGCGTATTTATTGCTTTTCGTGATATGCTACAGAAATTACAATGGCTCTCAGTTAATCAAAGACTGGCGATGAATGTTATAATATACATACATATATAAATAAAATTCGGAAGGCTGCCAAACTATATGAAAAAACATTTGGTATATGTTGCTGATGTTCAACCTTACAATTTGCGTAATGCTGGTGATTTTAGAATAAATTTTTGTAGAACAAATTTTAATCAAAATTCCTTATTTTACAAAGGTCTTAGTTTGTTTAATCAAATTCCTTCAGAATTAAAAAATGAAAACAACTTTTATGTATTTAAGAAATATATAATAGAATATATAAAAAGTTCTTTTTAATGTATAAAAATCCATAGATTTAAGCTAAACTTATTGTTTTAAATAGCATAAATGCTAAATAAATAAATGGAAAATAAAATAGTGAAAATGTTAGGTCATTTTGCGTTGCAGCTGACGATATGTAATTGCCTGTTTTGAAAATGAAAACAAAATTTCGGGTGAGAATTTATTTATTAAAAAAGTACATACACACTGACAGCTCGGTAGCAGTAAGTGGTGCTCCTTAAAGTATGCTTTCAAATTAAATGCATTTGTATATAGAGAACAAAACTAAAGAGAAGAGCCGCCTTTTTTTAATTTGTATACAAAATGTAGACAGGGTTGTCAGATGTAGCTATTTCTCGCCAAACGTGGCGATTTTAAAATTTGTTTGGCGTCTTAATTTTCGATTTGGCGACATGGCGATTTATAAAGTAGTTGGCGATTTATGGCTATTTTTGATTTTTTTTTTGAGAAACTTCAGAAAAGTCAATATGAAAAATAACATTATTTTTATTCTAAATATTTTCAATACATAGCTTATCTGCGAAATAGAATGTAATATGCACTTCTGGACACATTATTACGAGTTGTAATTTATATGAATGCAAATAACATTTTGTTGCACTTTTTCTGTACCTTCTCAAGAAATGCTGAATCAATGGAATTACCCTACAATGTTTTTACAAAAGAAGACAATGAGGAGTGTCTTGAGGATGAAGTGTATGTTGTGAAAGATACAATAATTTTTATTTAGCTGCACAATCAACTTTTCACGATTTTTAGTGCAGATAAGTCAAAAATGCTGTTAGCTTATATGTACTTATCTGCCTTAATGTGCACGTAGACACAATTATTTAATGTGGGCTGCTAACCTTAATTTTCTATATGCAAATAACTAAAAACTGCCAAAAAAATATGTTAAATGTGCAGGTATACAAAGTGCACTTAAAAAAGGATTTGGAAGAATAATCACAGAAAACAAATATTTTGTGCAGTTAAGTCAAAATGCAGCTAATATTGATTTTTTGTATGGAAATAATTTTTATTTACCTTTAAGAAATTTATTATTTGACATATTTTCATAATATTATTTTAAATGAAGTCTGTTTGCTAATAGTTAAGCGTTGTCTATATGCATTTCATTGCCGCTTTACCAAATTGTAAATTTTCAAAGTTGTGGTTGAAGTCTACTGACGATTTGGTAAAGCGCCATTGCAATGCATATAGACAATGCTTAACTATCAACAAACAGACTTCATTTAAAATGAAAATAATTTTAACATGCCAAAAATTTAAGGCATTTATCTTAAAAGTGCAGGCATGGAAAGTGCACTTAAATAACGAATTTCTATGGGATTTTAAGGAATAGTGACACCAGATAATAATTTTGTTCAGTTAAGTCAAAAGTGCTCTTAAGCAAAACACAGTTAAATCAAAACTACTGTATGTACTAAAAGTGTAACTATATCCAAATTTTTTGGAGTTTAGTCCATAAGAATCGATTTTATATTAATCATGAATAAGAAAGTTAAAAATGTAATAAATATTTTAAGGTACTTAATAAAGCCTTATAGGCTGTGAATTGCATATAAATGACGGAAATATTAAGAAAGTTGCAACTTTCCTTCTGAGACTGAAATTTGGTTTATAAGCTAAAAAAAATTTTATTTTAAATCTAAAAAGCTTATAAATCTATACATATAATAAAACTGTAAAAAGGGCGTGTCTGTACATGAAATATTTTTTTTTTAAATTTTATTGTGGCGTAAACAGTAGTCGATGTAGAGAATAAAAAACCAAAGTTTGGAATTTTGTCTGTCTGTCTGTCCGAACACGCTTCACGCAGAAACCACTGAAGCGATTTTCATGAAATTTAATATAGATGTACTTTAGAGTCATGATTCAAACATAGGGTACTTTTTATTGCGATAAAATTCAAGTTAAAATAGAAAAAAACTAAAATATACCCAATTTTACTAAGATAAATGCTGTTGGAAATTAGAAAGATGTTTTTGTTTTGTTAACGGTGGTAGCATTGTTTATTTTGTATAAAAGGAACTTTAAAAAATATGTAAAAAACGTTATATTATTGTATTTTACAGACACCTAATAGTCATAAAGCGATCTTTAAGCGCGCGAAGCGGGCGGGCACATTTAGTTATATATAAAAAGCGTACTTCCTAAAGTCTAAGATGAATAAAAATCAGTATTTAGGATAGAAATTGCACACTAAATAGGTAAAAATTGAAAAATCGGAAATTTTCCCGCTCCAAGACTCCCATAAGATGATGTAAATTATCGGAAACTACCCCTCCTAAATATCTGATCATCTGATATTGGAATTTCCCTCAGCAACCCTCGAGAAGGCGGTGCATATCTGTACATTCTTTTAGTATTACAGGAGATGCGCAAGCTCCATTCGTGCGTCGGAGCTGATATGGTCAATTTTTTATTGCTCAAGTAAACTATAAGTTTTTTTGTGTTCACTAATCATTTTTACTTTGTTTTAAATAAAACTTAAATAAAATACATATTTTGACGACTTTTTTTTTTGCTATTTTTGGCGAATTTCAGAAATTTGGACAAAAGTTATTTTTTTATGATTTATAAAAAATATTTTTAGAATTAAGAATAATATTATTGGCGAAAACTAGGGAAAACCCAATTTGGCAGTTTTGGCGATTTTTGAGATTGAACTTGGCGATAAAGCTCGAAAGAAGTCTGACAACCCTGAATGTAGGCAACAACAAACAAGAATACATATTTATGAAGAATTAAAAATAATTAAGAAAATTTGCATTGTTGGAATTTTTTAGCTTATTTTTTTGTATTTAGCCGCACAGTAAAGTTTAGCAAATATCTTAAACATGTATACATATGTACATAAAACATAACACCCAAATTTTTATTTATTTTTTGCTTTTTTACGTAGATAGATCTGTATGTAGATATGTATATATCTACTATGTAAGTAGTTATTCCACATGCCATTTTGCTTTACTGTTCTAAACAACTAAAATTCTTATCAGATTATTCACTTTTTTTGCAATTACATATTCGTGTATGTATTGATTTGTTGTTGCAAGATTCACTTTAATTAACTTAATAGCACATTTATTAATTTTCTTTACTATTACATATCTTTTATACACTATGTACATACAAATATAAAGCCACCAACAAAAAAACTCTAACACGAAGCCCGTTTTCGATACGCGTTTTGTTTACCCGTTCTTTAACTTTTCATTTACGTACTAGACAACCTCTCGCGACAAACGCAAAAATCACTCTAGCCAAAAACATCCACTAACTAGAAATAGGTATTGGAGAGCATGTATGTATGTATGTGTTGTGTTCTAGCCGGTGGTGGAGTCTTTATCTACTTATGACGTCACCGTTAGTAAACCACTAAATAAATGCAGTGTTGCCAGCTAAGCGAGGTTTGGGCAAATAAGTATACTACTTTTTTGCAAAAGGAAATGAAATCAAATAGGTATTTGTCTTGGGAACTTAATGGGGATAAATAATCTAAATATCGTCAGCTGAAATGCAAAGCCACGTAACTAACGAAAAATTCAGAATCTAATTCTTAATTAATTATGTGCTGCGAAACTTATGTCGCTATAAATTAGCAAAACTTTATCTTAAAAATCGGCCAAATTAAAGACGAAAATGTGCAGACTTTACTTGAGTTGCATAAATTATTTTATTTAGTTTTCCCTTTCTCGTATAAAATTTAAAAATTGTAGTTACGTGATTTTGCGTTGCTGGCTGACTTAGTAGCTCATCCTCGCCCAGCCCAAACTACTAAAGGTAGAGACTTGAAATTCAGTGTGTTTGTACCTCTCACGATGTATAGATTCAGTAAAAAGCGATTTATGAAAATCCGAATGCTAAGGGGATAAAAAGGGTTAAAAATGGTTTAATTCGGTAATCTTATAGCAGTGAATCTAACAAGCAAAGGTAAACTTAAGACTCAAGATACATCATAGTATAGTTTAAAAAAATAAACGACATGGTCTAATACTTTTTTAATATATGTACTTTTGGGGAGTGGAAAAGAGTAATAAGTTTAAAAATTAAAAAGTAGTTGAATCCCTCCTGTTTGAGTTCCTGCTGGGGTTTGGGAAAAGTCTACTTTTAATTTCCCCTTTTTCTCGGGAAAATCTCAAAAATTTGCCGGAAAAACAGACATTAAAAGTACACGTTATTTTATAAATATATGGACTATTTTGACATACACATTTATAAAATGGCGTAAGTGACCGCTAAATTTATTCTGATTCATATAAGAAATTTGTATTATAATCCTATTTTTCTTAAATATCAAAATTTTCAATGCTTTTTAAATACTACAAAAGTTCGTTAGACTGACTGTACGACTAAATGTGCACGATGAAATTGCTTAAGTTCTCTTCTAAAGTTGCTATATTTTTCATCGGCTGTTTAAACACTAATATGCACCCAGTTTATCTTCGACATCGATAATGCGGGTGCTAGGCGGATCAATATTTTAGCTTCAATATATGTGCTTGTGTGCGTTTGTTATGAAAATCAAAAGCATTTTGATATTCTTAAATATTTCCCCTCCGTATATGTGTACATTTTTTTTGTAAACAAACGCACACAATCGCATATATTGAAGCTGAATATTGACCTGTGTGGCATTCGCTTAAAGTGGCTGCTAGACGGATCAATATTTTAGCTTCAATATATGTGCTTGTGTGCGTTTGTTATGAAAATCAAAAGCATTTTGATGTTCTTTAATATTTTTGTAAACAAACGCACACAAACACATATATTGAAGCAGAATATTGATGTGTTTGGCAGCCACCCAAGATATTTTTATTCTTACAATTTCATTTGAAACAAAAACAAATTCTAAAACTTTGTCCTTGTTTCAAATGTAACTGTAAAAAAAAATAATTCCTTCGACAACGATAAACAGTAAGTAAAATGTCCATAACATTTTTTTAATACAAAATAAAAATGTTAACGGTTCAAACTTATACGGGAATTTCATAAAAATTGCATGAAATTGAATTCATTAAGCCGAGAAAAACTTTTGCTTGATTCGAAAAGTACATGCAAGATGAATTTAGTAATAGATGTCGTTTTATCACTCTAACAGAACAAAGTGGAATACTTTGTATAAGTATCAATGACTACAGTCCTCTCTAATCGTTTTCTAAAGTAAATAATTCGATATTAAACGAACTTTGAGTGATTGTCCGCAGAATTAGTGAATAAATTTTGGAAAGTGTAGTGGAAATTTTAAACTCATAGAAGCTTTAAAAACTTTGAGTTGACACTAGTTAAATGAATTTTAAGTAGACGCAATTATTGAAACCCTGAAGGAGATATTTTGAGATAAATAATATGACATTAAGACAGACTGTGGCTCAGGATATGTAAAATTCAGCTCAGCTGAGTATAGCACTGTAACTTACTTCTACTTAACGATAAGAATCGTTCAGGAAATTATTCAAGAAATATAAGAAACATTACGGCAAGTTCTTTATAAAATGATTTGGAGGACTTAAAATAAATTGTTTAACTAATTGCGATATAGTCGTCAATTAGTCTTTATAGAATCTCCTACTGTGTAATAACTATAAGCTCTATTTGCTTGAATTCACTTTAAAACTCTTAAAAATTTGTTTAGTATTGCTTTTATATTATCTTTTATTTAAAACGAATACTTATATTAATGAAACAATCGAAATTTCGCCAATTTTCATTTAATAAATCTATTTAATTTACAAAATTAACTTTTCCCGGGAGTCCCGGGAATTTCCGGGAACGTGATTTTTTCATTCCTGTTTCCCGGGAAATGCAAAAGTTCGGGAAATCCCAAACCCTAGTTCCTGCACTTCCTATCATGCCGCCAAGTCATTTTTCTGTGGGGATGGCCTAGGCAAGGTAGGTGAAACAAGGTAGCCCCACATCCGGCTGCATTCTGTAAATGTCAAACCAATTCCATGTGTTAAATTTTTTTATATTGGTTTTATACGGTGGTTGACAGTTAGGAAACGCAAGATAAATGAAATGGGCTTACCTGGTTTGCTTCTTTTCTAAAAAATACATTTTGCAAAATGTACTTAAAGAAAAAGAACATTTTGCAAACTTTTATTTCTCTTTCTCACAAGAAAATAAAAGTTGCTTGAAGAAAAACTGATCTGTGTAAAAGCAGACATATTATTTTTATGGAAAATGTTTTTTTATTTAGAAAATTTACTTGTTGAAAAAGGTACTTTTGGTAACATGGAACTTTTTGGAGAGGCACTTCTTGGATAATGTATTTTGGGAAATAGTAATTTTGGAAATATGTATTCTTGAAAAAGGTGATTTTTTTTCTAATAATAACGTTAAGAATAAGCTTGACGCTGTGATATTTACCAATTTTTTATTATTTTTGCAACTACTTTTTTTAAATTATGTGTTTTATGTCGTATGTTGTCATCTTGCGTCATATTACATTAAAAAATGTAAGTGCAAATTTTATTAAAATAATTATAAATAATACAATAAAGCTATTATCCCTGAAGATGTTGGAAGCCCCAACGAAACGTAGGATATAAATAAATGAAATCAAATTGTCTTTTATTTGCATTTAAATCAAATTTAATGACCTTAGAAGCCTGAATAGAAACAATTCTATAAAAAGTAATTTATACATTAAACTGTTTATTTGATCGAACATTATTTGACTTCAATTATTCGACTAATCGCGCAAACATTATTCGAGTGAGTACCCTAGTTATTACTGTTATGTTATATCTTATTCATAACTATTTATCATAATTACGGCCTTTTTCACATTGTATGATTAAGAGTTAAGGCCATGATTCACTATCCTACAAAATCGCGCGATCTGCCCAATATGACATGTGTGCCAGAAAAGTATGGTAATGAGGACTAAAAATGCAACTGTGTGACAGATTTTTTCGGCCAGTCGTGCGATTTGGCAAAATTTTATGAAAAGTTTCATAAAATGATCATGCGATCCTTGTGTATACACAATTCCTGGTGTAATAGGTATACAGGTGGCAGCACAACGTTAGCTGATTATTTTTTGTTCTTGTAGTTTTGTGCACAAGCCACGTCCAGCAAGTGTATTTTTTTGACAAGCATTATCTAATTGTTTTTTGTATTGTATTTGTTGCCCTTATGCGGCCACCTGTATACTTATTTCACCATGCACAATACAAACATATGTTTTTGCATAATTTTTGTATAGTGGTGAGGCACCTACAACGACATTTTGGAACGATTTTTAAAAGTCGGTCAGACTTTTGTAAAATTTTCCTGTGAATGAATCGAGCGATCGTGTAGGAGAGTGAGTCAGGGCCTTTAACGTTGACTTTAATGGCAACTTTTGTATGCCGAACTTGCCGTAAAACTCCATGTTAACTTTTAATCGTACATTGTAAAAAGAGCCGTTAGTAATATATCTATCGAATAGTAATAGTTATGCCTGATAAATACTTTTATTTAATACCCATAATAGTTTTCATCAATTTTTAAAAAATAAAAGTTGGAAATAATAATTCTTAATACATAAAAAAGAAAAATTTATGCGTAATAATTACTCGTAATTTTTATCGAATAAAAGCTATAGCTATTAAGTCCTTGATTAGAATACAGTCTTGTGCACCAGACCTGAGATATACAACTCTGCGCTGATGGCCGCTATTATGCACTGCTGTTTAGATAATTTACAGTACCAAATATGGTACACTTTTTTGCAACCGTGTAGCCAAGCGTTGAGTGGTCACGATATTTCTTTTGTTTTCTTCAATGTTACTTGCGAAAATTTCTGTTAATTTTATTAGAAAAACTCGCTAAAAAATGCAAAACAATATACAAAACAGAAGAATAACAATTTAAATCAACAACTAAAAAGATAAAATAGCAATAGCCAGAGGGTAAGTAAAGTTTTTTGCTTAATTTCTACAATGAAGGTAAGCAGCGACGTCGACTTTCAAAGTGTACTTGGGGAAAAAATGGTTGTAGATTTATTTAGAAAAAATACTTTTTCTAAAAGTTTCACCATAAAAGGCGGTAATTTCAGAGAATCAATAAAAGTTCAGTTGTAAAATAACACGTTTTCTATTTGTTAGTCTAGAAATTATTGTTTTAAAAATATGTAATTAAATGTTAATTTGGTAACATTTCTCTTTTTTTTTATAGTGTCTCGTCACAATCTCTCTGCCTGACGGACGAAAACGTTTCATATAATCTTGTGTTGTGCAAAAAGAAAAACAAGTCTACGCAGTTATTTGTGTCAACAGCTAACACCTGCTTGGCAAAGCCTCTTTTTTGCTCTTCAAATTGAGCGTTTGTGTAATTCAACAGAATGACAGACTACAGCGATCTTGATCGCCAGATAGAACAATTGAAACGCTGTGAGATTATCAAAGAAAATGAAGTAAAAGCTTTGTGTGCCAAAGCCCGTGAAATACTGGTGGAGGAAGGCAATGTCCAACGTGTTGACTCGCCGGTCACCGTATGCGGTGATATACACGGTCAATTCTATGACCTCAAAGAACTCTTTAAAGTGGGTGGTGATGTGCCGGAAAAAAATTACCTGTTTATGGGAGATTTTGTGGATCGTGGCTATTATAGTGTGGAAACTTTCCTGTTACTGCTTGCCCTCAAAGTCCGCTATCCCGATCGCATAACACTGATACGCGGCAATCATGAATCTCGACAAATTACACAAGTCTATGGATTTTATGATGAATGCCTGCGTAAGTATGGTTCAACCGCTGTTTGGCGTTATTGTACTGAAATCTTCGACTATTTATCATTATCCGCCATTATTGATGGGAAAATATTTTGTGTCCATGGCGGACTATCGCCTTCTATACAGTATTTAGATCAAATTCGTACAATTGATCGTAAACAGGAAGTGCCACATGATGGTCCAATGTGTGATCTGTTATGGTCGGATCCGGAAGATCAAACTGGTTGGGGTGTGTCGCCTCGAGGTGCTGGTTATTTATTTGGTGCCGATGTAGTCATGCAATTTACCAGAATGAATGATATCGATATGATCTGTCGCGCTCATCAATTAGTTATGGAAGGTTTTAAGTGGCATTTTGGCGAGGCAGTTTTAACGGTGTGGTCAGCTCCCAATTATTGTTACAGGTAATGTAAAATTGATTTCTATATTAAAGATGATATCTTTCGGACAAAAGTTCATTTATAAAATAGGCCTGTGAAAAATATTTCATTGATTTCCTTTCTCAATTTGTAGAAAGTGAAATTGATCGAAGTTATATAACAAATAAATTTTAATAATGTGATTATTTTTTGCGAGCTGTAGTAGTAGATTTCCAATTTGCATAAAAAAAATATTTATTGTAATATCTGCTTTGTGCATATCATTGAGGTGCCAAATAAGGACCAAGTTGAGAAAACAGTTTTCCACTTCCCTGCAATACCAGTAAGATATCCTGAAACACATTCAAACGAAAGATAATTATTTTTATGATTTCAAGCTCCGCTGCGGATATATAATGCGAAGAATAAAAAATATGTTAAAAAATCACCATATATATCTTTAAAACAAGAGGTAATGGGAAATGTTTATGGTGATTTCTGACTTCAGCAGATAAAAATATATAAGAAATAAACTATTCTTGATCTTCGAAGTATTCAAAAAGTTCAAAACCTTTGCGTAGTTTTATTTTTTTAAATCTCCTTTATTGTTAATCGATGACCCTATAGAAAAGCTAATTCGACTTTATTTAGTGGTACCGCGAAAAGGGTGAATTTAGTAAAAAATGAAGTACTTCAACATATTTTATATTCCGAAAATTTTTTTCTTATGCCTGATTCCTGATATACTCAAGCAATAGAAAGGAGCGTTAATATGCTTTAAAGTTTTTAACAAAGTTTTAGTATAAAGTCTAAGCTCCGTAAAAAGTTTTGAAGCCCAAGTACTTTACGTAATATATGCACAATCCCAGAACTCGTAACTGAGGCTTCAATATCTTTCTGTGGACCAGAAACAAAATATTCTCATTTAAAAAAATGGCTCGATATTAAACTTCAAATCCTCTGCGTCACCTCAAGAACTTAACCGATGGAGATAAAAAAAAATTTGTGTGTTTCAGACAATATCACATCGATTCATAACCCTACGTCTATACCTGATATATTTTTATCATGACAAATGTCAAATTCCTTATAGGAAAAAAGCTAACATAAAACAAATTATTTTTCAATATAAATATATGCAAATATATCAGGTATAAACAAATGGTAATACAGGAAAATTCAAGTTAAAGAAAAAAGTTTTTCGCTCCACCCTAATGTACAATGAATCAATAGATAAAACTAAGTATTTTTCGATCCCCTTTAGATTCGTTATATCGAAGTTTCACTGTATTGCCATTAAAATGGCGAATTTTGAAAAAATGAAAAATTCACATTTTTCAAACTTTAAGCCCTCTAATTCAATGAATTTTTATCCGATTATTACAGTATGCATATTAGTTGAAAGCCGAAAGTCATATCTATGCAACAGTACAAAATACGTATAATTCAAATGAACAGTTCTCAAGATTTTTGGAAATATGTATGTATAAAAACTGTAGAAAAATAAGTTTTTCGCGAATATCTCGAAAACGCTTCTTAAGAAAAATAAATAAATGTAATATTCGTATTCAGCAACCCCAAATAAGCTTAAAAACATTCATTTTTGAGGTTAATTTTTTTTTAACTAAATAAAGTTTTTATGAATACTGAAAAAAATTTTTTTTTTTAATAATTTGTTTGTCGACCGACGTTATTAATTGAAATCTGTTTTTCTTTTCTCTACATTACAGATGTGGCAATGTGGCAGCAATTTTGGAATTAAATGAGTACCTGCATCGTGATTTTGTCATTTTCGAAGCAGCGCCTCAAGAAAGTCGAGGTATACCCTCCAAAAAGCCGCAAGCGGACTATTTCCTCTAAACAATTAGCCAGCCGAGCCGGTTGAATATGCAAACAAAAAAATCATCATTAACAAACTTAAATCATAATGTCGACAAAAATAAAATAAAAATTTCAAAAATTTACCATTAAGGGCATCAATAAATAATATAATTGTCTGAACTGTAAAAAATTTTCACGCAAACAAAAAAACATTTTCAAATAATTAATTTAAAAATAAAACAAAATATTCCACTAAAATATCTAAACAAAAAATTTCTTTGGTTAAAAAAATATCAAAATATTATTAAATTTTAAAAGAAAAAAAATTAAAAACAGATTCTTTTAATAAATGTTAGTTATAGTGTTACCTAAGTATTAAGTTAGAACTACCACAACCACAACAACAAATACAAATTAAAAAGAAAACGACAACTAAAGAGAAATTATAAATGTAAAAGAATCTAAATTTTCTTAAATGATGTTTTTCCAGCTTTTTAATAAAAAGAAGTCAAAAGATTAAAAAAAAAATATATATATATATATATATATATACACTATTTTCTTTTGCTTTTAAAATGATTTTTTGTATAAAACAGAAATAAAATACTAAAGAAACTAAAAGAAAATGTTAAAACAATACTTCGTTTGAAAAATTTTTAGGGAAAGTTTTAAATGTCGCGACTATTTTTTTTAACAAACTTTACAGTGACAAAAGAAACACACCATTTAAAAAAAGAAACTGCCGCATGCTTAAGAAAATTGTAATAATGTTCAAATAAATTTCATTTATAAACATATTTAAATAGTAAAAGCCTTATTTGTAATAGAAAAAAATTATTTATCAAAGATTTTATAAACAAAATTTGTTTATAAAACTTTAATAGTTCAAAAATGTTAACTCTGAATAAGGCATTCGGTGTTTGCAATTAAAGCAGCAAAAGGAAGAAGGCCAGTCAGCCAGTAATGACTTCATTTAAACATCTTTAATTTAATATAAAATATCACAAAAGTTGATACATATTTCATTTCTAAGACTATGTTTTCTTTTATTTCTTCTCATAAACTAAAAAAAATTATTTAGTTATTCTAACATTTTCATGGAAATTTTGTACTTTCCCTTTGAAAACTTTTGAAATTCTCATTGATCATGTTTTTTATTCACGAAAAACTTATCGAAATGTTTTGTCTATGTTTTTTAAAGGAAAAGTTAATAAGAAAAATTACTTAAAAGAAATTTTTAACAACTTTTCATTTTTTTGATGCAGCGACAGTATCCATACTTAAAAAAAACTAAATTAAAACCTATTCCCATCATCAGACATTTTATTTAAACACAACAAACATTGGCGCATATTCATAGTCAAAACAAAGTATACTTTAAGATTTTAAAAGCAGTATTTTGTATGGCAATACTGGCTTTAAATTCCTAAAGTATACTTTGTTTATGACTATCAATATTTTTAAAAACTTCAATTATGTTTTTATGTAAATTTTCTTTGATTTATCATGGTTTTATGTAAAAAAATTAACTATAAATAGAAAGAAAAACAAATAAAAAACTTAAATAAAATATTAAACTAAAAATTGTCTTATTTAAAAAACAAAACCACCTGCAAGGCCAATGCAGATGTAAACAGGGGCGTTACTCCCAAATTTGAGTCGAATAGAAATTTGTTCGAACTTGTATGCTATTTACATTGCAAAAGTAAACAACCAGGCAAACATATTAGATATCTGATTGTCAGCTGATTTATGCCAGCTGTCAAACTCCATACGGTAAAAGAATAAATTTTGTAGCCGAACTGTCACACTACATATAAAAATAATCCAAGTTCTCGACAGGTAAAAAATACCATCTCATTTCTAGGCAAACCTGCTAACATGGCAATATTTTTACCTTTATAATACATGAAATAATTACACTGAGCAAAAAAAAACATGGTGCTAACGACTGATTTTGGCAGATGGCACCAAAAAATATATATGTATACATGTATCGGCGTTTTGAAAGTTTACATCTGGGACTCATTTTAGGGGAAGCTAAAGCTCACCCAGTTTTGCAAATAGTTACAATGACTTAGCTTAAGAAATAATGTAAGCCTTACGTTTAAGGTATAAGATGTGCTCAGCACTTTTATGTAGAACGTCACGATAAACATTTATGTGGAACATTTTAACCCTCTAACTCTTCTTTGTATGGATTTTTTTGTTGCTTTCTTAAAAAAGTGGCGAAAAAACTATCCTTCAACGGCGATATAGCGGACTGAAATGTTCTACAAAAATGTTTATCGTGACGTTCTACATAAAAGTGCTGAGCACATCTTATACCTTAAACGTAAGGCTTACATTAGTCCAATTCACAACCTTGTGCAAATGGTATTGCATCGTAGCATTTGCAAAATGGTATTGCATATTGATACTCACCACTTAACAATTGTTAGTGGTGAATACAAATATACTACACCATTTTGCAAATGCGACAATGCAAGACCATTTGCACAAGATTGTGAATTGGGCTATTATTTCTTAAGCTAATGGGTCGATTATTGATAACAACCGAACATCAGTAGCGTTGCCAGCTGGCAACTGGAAATTTGTGGTTGCCAGAAAATCACTAAATAGCAACTGTAAATAACAATTCTCAGTTGCCAGTTGCCATCCGTAATGCCGTTTTTGGCAACTGACAACCCAACTGAAGTTCGCTTGCCATACATAATCGACCCATAAGTCATTGTAACTATGTATTTGAAAAACTGGATGAACTTCAACTTCCCTTAAAATTAAAATTCTACTAAAGGGCTTCAAAGACACCCACGCTCCAGACTCAACTTTAACGCCAGAAATCAATCAAAACTTAAAATGTGGTTAAGGGTTAATTTTATACTTATTCACAATTAGTACTCGGTATAAGAAATCTTGAAAGCCTTGTGCTTAAGGTAAACATTTTGTGTTCATCACTTTTATGTAAAACGTCACGAAAAACATTTTTGTGGAACATTTTAACCCTCTAACTCTTCGTTTTATAGGCCTTTTTGTCCCTTTCTTAAAAAAGTGGCGAAAGACATACCATTATTAATTACAATTCCCCTTGGTTTACAAGATTTCCTATGCGCAAAAGGTATATGTATATATATATATATATATATATATATATATATATATATATATATATATATATATATATATATATATATATATATATATATATATATATATATATATATATATATATATATATATATATATATATATATATATATATATATATATATATATATATATATATATATATATATATATATATATATATATATATATATATATATATATATATATATATATATATATATATATATATATATATATATATATATATATATATATATATATATATATATATATATATATATATATATATATATATATATATATATTATATATACGTATATATATTTTTATGGTGCCCTCTAACAGAATCAGTCGTTAGAACATAATTTTATTTCAAGCATAAACAGAATTAGCTTGATTTGTTTCCGATATTATTTTCCATAAACTTTTTTTTTTTCATAATATGTGTAAAGTTCAATAATTTTAATGATCTAATATACAAGTCCAAATCCTATTTATCGTTTTCGTTAGAAAATTTAGGAAAATATTGGTTGGTATTTTCGCTCGTACATAAAAGAAACAACAGCTAATATAAGGAAAAAGTTGACATATTATTAGAGATTAAAAAATCTGCGTTTTTAGATAAAAAATCTTCAAATCTGCATTTCGACTTTTTGGAGGGGTAAAATCTGCAAAATGCAGATAAATCTGCATTTCTGGCAACAGTGATTCTAACGGTTAACTCTTTATTTTACCTATACTCGTTTTCTTTGTTTGCTTGATGTCTTTTTAGTTTACGCATAATTTTCACTCTGTTCGGATGGTTGGAAGAAATATTCTAAGAAATAAATTGTTTTTAAATAAAATATTAATGAAATATTAAAATAAATAAAAGTGTTTTAATTTATGATGTGAAATCAATGAAAAAATATCAGAAAGTTTTGTATAAATATGAAAAATGCGAGTGTAAAGTTTAATTAAATAACGCCGGTCGGTGTTTTTACTTTGGTAGGGCCATTCGTAGTGTTTATTATAAATGTATAGATGTGTGTGGTTGTGTGTTAGTGTTATATTATTGTGTTAAAAGTGAATTAGTAAAAGAAGTTTTTTAAGGCAGCATTTTATTTTAAATAAAGTAAAAGATGTGCGTGCGTATGTAGTATGATTAAAAATCAAAATAGCAAAAGAAAAGTGGAAATGAAAAATATAGCTTGAGTGAGTTGTGTTTCTGCAAAAGAATGTGTTTATGAAAATTGTTATTTGGGCCTGTTCATCAATTTGCTTGCATCATCTCTAATAGGAAACGGAAAACGAAATGACGATAAACATAGTACATCTGAATACCTATGTAAGTATGTATGTAATTATTTTATAGAAGATTATTGTTTTATATAAAACAACATTCTTTGCGTCCCATTTAATGTATCAAAATATAAAAATATTTCTTGTTTCACCACCGCTCTACAGCCGAAAATCGCAAGGTTGCGGCAAAAAATATTTCCCGACAATTTGACGCCATCAAACTTGGTATGCAGACTTCCACTCGGTATAAGAAATCTTAAAAGCCTTGTGCTTAAGGTAAACATTTTGTGTTCACCACTTTTATGTAAAACGTCACGTAAAACATTTTTGTGGAACATTTTAACCCTCTAATTTTTCGTTTTATGGGTTTTTTTATGGTGCCCTCTAAAAGAATCAGTCGTTAGAATATAGTTTTATTTCAAGCATAATCAGAATTAGCTTGATTTGTTTCCGATATTATTTTCCATAAACTTTTTTTCATAATATGTTTAAAGTTCAATAATTTTAATGATCTAATATACAAGTTTAAATCCTATTTATCGTTTTCGTTAGAAAATTAAGAACATATTGGTTGGTATTTTCGGTCTTACATAAAAGAAACAACAGCTAATATAAGGAAAAAGTTGACATATTATTAGAGATTAAAAAATCTGCGTTTTTAGATAAAAAATCTTCAAATCTGCATTTCGACTTTTTGGAGTGGTAAAATCTGCAAAATGCAGATAAATCTGCATTTCTGGCAACAGTGATTCTTGATGTCTTTTAAGTTTACGCATAATTTTCACTCTGTTCGGATGGTTGGAAGAAATATTCTAAGAAATAAATTGTTTTTAAATAAAATATTAATGAAATATTAAAATAAATAAAAGTGTTTTAATTTATGATGTGAAATCAAAGAAAAAATATCGGAATGTTTTGTATAAATATGAAAAATACGAGTGTAAAGTTAAATTAAAAAACGCCGGTCGGTATTCTTACTTTGGTAAGGTCATTCGTAGTGTTTATTATAAATGTATAGATGTTTGTGGTTGTGTTAGTGTTATATTATTGTGTTAAAAGTGAATTAGTAAAAGAAGTTTTTTAAGGCAGCATTTTATTTTAAATAAAGTAAAAAATGTGTATGCGTATGTATGTAGTATGATTAAAAATCAAAATAGCAAAAGAAAAGTGGAAATGAAAAATATAAAATATAGCTTGAGTGAGTTGTGTTTCTGCAAAAGAATATCTTTATGATAATTGTTATTTGGGTCTGTTCATCAATTTGCTTGCATCATCTCTGCTAATAGGAAACGGAAAACAAAATGACGATAAACATAGTACATCTAAATACCTATGTAAGTATGTATGTAATTATTTTCTAGAAAATGATTGTTTTATATAAAACAACATTCTTTGCGTCCCATTTAATCTATCAAAATATAAAAATATTTCTTATTTCACCACCGGCAAAAAATATTTCCCGTCAAGTTGACGCCATCAAACTTTGTATGCAGACTTCCACTCGGTATAAGAATTCTTAAAAGCCTTGTGCTTAAAGCGGCCCACCCACTTGCAATATAATTGTGCAATCTTTCGTATTGTACAATAATATCGCTAATGTGTATGTCATATTCGAAGATGGCACAATATATTGGCAAAAATCAAAATGCCTTTGATTTTTATTGCACAATAAAGAAAATTGTGTAATATGGTGGCAACATTTTTCACTATCAGGTGAATTGGGCAATATTTTCTTTGAAAATATTGTGACATTTATTCCATAGTATAGGTCAGAACGACAATAATATGTACAATTATATATGCAATAATATTGTATAATGGATGGGCCGCTTAAAGTAAACATTTTGTGTTCACCACTTTTATGTAAAACGTCACGAAAAACATTTTTGTGGAACATTTTAACCCTCTAACTCTTCGTTTTATGGGTTTTTTTTATGGTGCCCTCTAACAGAATCACTCGTTAGAGCATAATTTTATTTCAAGCATAATAAGAATTAGCTTGATTTGTTTCCGATACTATTTTCCATAAGCTTTTTTTTCATAATATGTGTAAAGTTCAATAATTTTAATGCTCTAGTCTCCGAGTCCAAATCCTATTTTTCGTTTTCTTTAGAAAATTTAGGAAAATATTGGTAGGTATTCTCGCTCTTACATAAAAGAAACAACAGCTAATATAAGAAAAAAGTTGACATATTATTAGAGATTAAAAAATCTGCGTTTTTAAGTAAAAAATCTTCAAATCTGCATTTCGACTTTTTGGAGGGGTAAAATCTGCAAAATGCAGATAAATCTGCATTTCTGGCAACAGTGATTCTAACAGTTAACTCTTTATTTTACCTATACTCGTTTTCTTTGTTTGCTTGATGTCTTTTTAGTTTACGCATAATTTTCACTCTGTTCGGATGGTTGGAAGAAATATTCTAAGAAATAAATTGTTTTTAAATAAAATATTAATGAAATATTAAAATAAATAAAAGTGTTTTAATTTATGATGTGAAATCAAAGAAAAAATATCGGAATGTTTTGTATAAATATGAAAAATACGAGTGTAAAGTTAAATGCAAAAACGCCGGTCGGTGTTTTTATTTTGCTGGGGCCATTCGTAGCGTTTATTTATAAATGTATAGATGTGTGTGTTAGTGTTATATTATTGTGTTAAAAGTGAATTAGTAAAATAAGTGTTTTAAGGCGTGCGTATGTAGTATGATTAAAAATCAAAATAGCAAAAGAAAAGTAGAAAGGAAAAATATAAAATATAGCTTTAGTGAGTTGTGTTACTGCAAAAGAATGTGTTTATGAAAATTGTTATTTGGGCCTGTTCATCAATTTGCTTGCATCATCTCTAATAGGAAACGGAAAACGAAATGACGATAAACATAGTACATCTGAATACCTATGTAAGTATGTATGTAATTATTTTCTAGAAGATTATTGTTTTATATAAAACAACATTCTTTGCATCCCATTTAATCTATCAAAATTGTGTCACCACCGCACTATGGCCGGAAATCGCAAAGTAGCGGCAAAAAATATTTCCCGACAAGTTGACGACATCAAACTTGGTATGTAGACTTTCACTGCCACAATATAAAATTAAAAAAAAAAACAATCTGGGTTGTTCACATCCCTTTTTTGCAGTGCGTACTTCTAGAGGGGACTTGCACATAAGCCTTACGTTTGTGGTGTAAAATATGTTGAGTACTTTTATGTAAACACAACGAGAAACATTTTTGTAGAACATTTTTACCCTCTAACTCTACGCTGTATGGTTCTTTTTGTCCATTTCTTAAAAAATGGGCAAAATAATGCCCTTCAGCGGTGATAGCGGAACGCTAGAAATCATTAAAAACTTAAACTTTGTTTAAGGGTTAATTTCGTATTTATTCACAACTAGCAAATCTTGTAAGCCTTACGTTTAAGGTATAAGATGTGTTCACCATTTTTATATAAAACTTAATTTTTGTAGAACGTTTTAGTCTACTATGTTGCCGCTGAAGGGGAGTTTTTTGCTCCTTTTTTAAGAAAGGGACAAGAAGACCTATACAACGATGAGTTAGAGGGTTAAAATGTTTCACAAAAATTTGCCTCGTTGTGTTTTACATAAAAACGCAGGGCACATCTTATACCTTAAACGTAAGGATTACAATGTGTATGAAGTTAAATTTTAAAATATAAAACCCTAGACAAAAACCATAGAATGTAACAGAGCTCTGTCAACAGGTTAACATTACTCTGTTAATGCAAATGCAAATAAGTTTTAAACTATAAGAGATAGACAAAATGATGTTAAAGCATTTATTTGTTATTTTGTCATTAGCTTTTCAAGAAATCAAACATCTTTACAATCGGTTGACATTTGTACAAGTTACGAGATTGGAAATGTTTTCATAACACGAGGTAGTCAAATTTGACAACCTATAGCTCATTTTGTATTGAAAGAGGGCAACCAGGAAATACTATTGCTGAAAGTTTGTGTACTCTAACATTCTTGTATACATTATTTTGTAATATGATTGATAACTGTGCGTTATTAATTTTGATGTTTATTGTTTTTTCCTTGGGCTTCTCAATTTTATATAGGTATTCGCTTTTTCTTTATAAATGTCTATCTTTCTAAATTGGCATTTTAACGATAGGTATATTTTTTTAAAATTCTGGTAAATCGCAACTGGATAAATTTTCTCTGCAAGACTTGTTTCTTTATTTTACATGTTTAATACTTACCCAGCAAAAATATCCGTCTACCGAAAGCAGGTTTGTAAGGGAGAGATTTCGGTACTCTCCCTTACCAACCTGCTTCGGTATTACATGATTTTTGTATGGGATATCCAAATTGGTAGGTCTGGGGGCATGAGCTTCTTTCTGCGCATCTTAGATGCATTAAACTCATGTCTTTTTTATCTGTATACAATTAAAAAATATTTTGCTCTTTATATCACACAATTTTACCACACTTGGAGTAATTTTTTATTTGCCATTATTTTATGTTGATTTTATATTTATTTATGTATTAAATGGTACAAATACAATTGGAAATTATTTTACACTACAATTTACTTTTATTAAATACATTTTGTTCGCGTATTGAATCAGGAATCGATCCCACGATCTCCGCATGGTAGACTAGAACACTAACCACTAAGCTATCGAGGCACATTTATTTTCATACACAATTCAATGGAAGAATAAAAAAATTAAATTACGAAGCAAAAATCACACTCGCATCCATATTTGTACCCACGTAAGCGAGAGATGATGCACTATAAAAAAGTTTGAGTTTAACAAAAAACTTCGTGTTTAAAACACATGAAAAAACATAAATAGCCGACCAAATTCATCGTGTGTGTGGTAAGTTTCTTCGCTCGCTTACGTTATTGCATCCTGGTAAGGC
Organism: Panzeria rudis; assembly: GCA_956483635.1. Taxonomy (NCBI): domain Eukaryota; kingdom Metazoa; phylum Arthropoda; class Insecta; order Diptera; family Tachinidae; genus Panzeria; species Panzeria rudis. The sequence continues at coordinate 88,429,984 of OY101451.1, forward strand.
AGAGGGGATGCACTGTGTGCTTTTCCGCATCTCCGAAGCACTTCTAATTAATCTACCTGCTTCCTTGTACCAAATTTATTTTTGCTGGTTAGTTGCATTGTCAATCTTATCAACAACTAGTACAATCAAATATTGTTTACGTATCATTAACATTTTTATTTGTAATTTTTTTAATTATAGAATATCAAAAAGAATCGATCAAAATTGACTGCAAGTAATTTCCTTTCCCAATTAATCATTTGAAAAACATGTGAAGTGAAAAATATTAAAATTATTAACTATTGTTTTGTTGCTGTTCGTTGTACGATTAGACAGCTTTAATTTGAAATATAATTATCAATAATTTTTATTACACCTTACGTGTAGAAGGTTTATAAAAATTAAACACTTTTACTCAAAAAATTTAGACGTACATGTGTCCCTATTGCAACGACAGCTTAAAGCTTTGAATTGTAGAATCATATGTATTTTAAAATAAGAGTTTTCAAAAACCTTTAAAGTAATATCTTTTTCCACACTTTTGAATCTCTAGGTTATCCTGGCTTTAAATCTAATTATGAAATAAGATTTCCGATAATTCGTTAAGCAAGTGTTATATGTTTTTATAGCTGCATTTGGCTTATTGTAGGTGCCATTCATTAAGCGTTTGTCGTATCATTAAAATCACACAAAAAATCTAATTGAAATTAATTTTATTTTTGTGGCGAAAACTTAATTGTTTATTTGAAGTGCATTTTCTTCTAAGCAAATTCTCATGCAATTAAATCGATACATGAAAATGTGAATTTATATAAACAAAATAATAATGCTATTTTGATTTGCAATTTTTGTTTTATCGCATCAAATATAAATAAAACTTAAGGAATCTATTCAATATAATTTCATTTCAAATTTAAAGTTGAAATAAAGAAGTGCGGTGTATCTTACGAAATATTATAAATAAACATTTTTTCAAACTCTAAAAATGAAGTTCCTTGTTGTAATTGCATTTTTGACGATGGCTGTTTGTAGTGTACGGGTAAAGAGGATACAAAATATTTTCTTATAAAAAAGAACTAACTCCTTTTAAAAATTAATAAATTAAGAAAAAAATAATTTCAGTAAAGTGCGATTCGAAGGCTTACATACAGACACTAAATACACTAGTCTGCAGAAAAAGTAACCTTTATGTGGAATATACAGAGTTCAATGGGCTAAGTTCAGTTTTTTTCCTATCCCGTATAGATGTTTTAATAGGTATGACTAATATTTCCAATAGGTATGGAGTAGATTTCACCCTAACTCGAGAACGGTATGCCAGATTTCCACCAAGAAAACGACAAAATATGAAAATGAGGATAAAAATACCTTCAAACTTTTTTAATATAGTTTTTTGATTAGATCATCGTTTTCAGATTAATATCGCTAAAAGTGATTTTTTATGCAAAAAAAAAATTTTTTTTTTTTTATAAAAATTCATAAAAAATTTAAAACTACAAAAACTGTATTCTAACTATTTTTGTTAAGGACATGTGTCTACAAGCAAAATAAGTCATATATCATGAAAATCGATAAATAAATGTTGATTTTATTAGTAATTAAGTAAATACACCCAGAAACTTAAGGGCGCGGCTGTATTCACTTAATTGTTAATAAAATCAACATTTTTTAATCGATTTTAATGATATATGGCTCATTTTGTTCGTAGGATAACTGTCCTTAAGAAAAATAGTTAAAAAATAAAGTTTTTGCAGTTTTCAGTTTTTTATGAGTTTTAAAAAAAAAAATTTTTTAGCTCTGCATGAAAAAACACTTTTTACGATACTAACTTGTGGATAACACTGTGAGTATAGAACAAATAAAAAATCTATGTTAAGAAAATTTAAAGATAATTTTGCCCTACATATTATGGCGTTTTATTGGTCGAAATTGGACATACCATCCTCGAGTTAGGGTGAAATGTGAGTATACTAGTATTACCTGATGAAAATATTGGTGATTCCAATTAAAAAATATTTTCGTGATAGAAAAAAAGTGATTTTAATTTAAGGCATTAAACTCTTCTTACATATACTCAATAGATTTATTTAAATACTCGGGAAATTTTTCCAGATCAGTGATATTTCATAAATATCTTTGTTTTCGTTTTGGCGCCTTTTATACATTTACCATGTCAGTCGTTTTGGCGCCTTTTTTCGTTTTGATGTTTTTTTAGTTTTTGGGATTTTTTTTGTTTTCGCGATTTTTTTCTTCCAATTATGCCATTTTTTCGCCTTTTTATTTTAAATAAAAAAAAAGTACATGTAAGCTCTAAAGCTAATGTAGGGCCGTCCACCTTCCTCAACTATGCTTCAAATCATACGAAGATAATTCTCCAGAGACGACTTGATCGTGCTCGGGATACTTTATGCTCCAACCGTTTTACTTATTTTCATGTAATTTCAAGTTCGAACGGAGTTTACCTTAACATACGAAGCAGCCTCCGTAGACGGATGTACAAGGTACTCTCCAATAACGGATTTCTTCGTACCGGTCTTCCTTGTTAATATTGTGCTCCAAACGGGCTTTCGAAAAAATTTACAGACCAATTGAGGTTTTTGGACTAAGTTTAAATTAGGCAAGTTTTCTAGCTAAAAGTCCGATATTTTAGTGGATCAATTTATATTATTTCTAGGGTCATTCTTCATTTTTTGTTTTTTAATTTAGATCTATTTTTTTTTGGGAAATTGAATATGGTCCCGAATTTAAATATTAAAAATGGTTGTGTAAAAAATGTCGTTGTTTGAAAAACCAGGGCGAATGCGGTGTTCGAATTATTCAGAGAAGAAAGTCCTTGGGGACGGCCGAAATCAGGATGACAAAGTCCTTGAGAACGTCCAAAGGCCGTCTATGCAAAAAACTTTTATCAAGCGAAGGCGGTAATTGAAATAAAACAGAGGAGAAATACCGAAGGTGGTATTCGAAATATCACGGAGCAGAAAATCCTTGCACTCGTCTGAAAGCCATATGTGAAGAAAATTTTTATTAAGCAAAGGCGGTGTTTCATAAAGTAGAAAAACTATGTGCAGAGTATTTTTCTTAAAAGGTAATTTTTCTTAAAAGGTACCTTTTCTTAAGATGTACTTATATAAAAGATACTATTTCTTAAAAGGTGCTTTTTCTTAAAAGGTACTTTATCTTAAAAGGTACTTTTTCTTAAAAGGTACTTTTTCTTAAAAGGTACTTTTTCTTAAAAGGTACTTTTTCTTAAAAGGTACTTTTTCTTAAAAGGTACTTTTTCTTAAAAGGTACTTTTTCTTAAAAGGTACTTTTTCTTAAAAGCTACTTTTTCTTAAAAGGTACTTTTTCTTAAAAGGTACTTTTTCTTAAAAGGTACTTTTTCTTAAAAGGTACTTTTTCTTAAAAGGTACTTTTTCTTAAAAGGTACTTTTTCTTAAAAAGTACTTTTTCTTAAAAGGTACTTTTTCTTTAAAGGTACTTTTTCTTAAAAGGTACTTTTTCTTAAAAGGTACTTTTTCTTACGAGGTACTTTTTCTTAAAAGGTACTTTTTCTTAAAAGGTACTTTTTCTTAAAAGGTACTTTATCTTAAAAGGTACTTTTTCTAAAAAGGTACTTTTTCTTAAAAGGTACTTTTTCTTAAAAGGTACTTTTTCTTAAAAGGTACTTTTTCTTAAAAGGTACTTTTTCTTAAAAGGTACTTTTTCTTAAAAGGTACTTTTTCTTAAAAGGTACTTTTTCTGAAAAGGTACTTTTTCTTAAAAGGTACTTTTTCTTAAAAGGTACTTTTTCTTAAAAGGTACTTTTTCTTAAAAGGTACTTTTTCTTAAAAGGTACTTTTTCTTAAAAGGTACTTTTTCTTAAAAGGTACTTTTTCTTAAAAGGTACTTTTTCTTAAAAGGTACTTTTTCTTAAAAGGTACTTTTTCTTAAAAGGTACTTTTTCTTAAAAGGTACTTTTTCTTAAAAGGCACTTTTTCTTAAAAGGTACTTTTTCTTAAAAGGTACTTTTTCTTAAAAGGTACTTTTTCTTAAAAGGTACTTTTTCTTAAAAGGTACTTTTTCTTAAAAGGTACTTTTTCTTAAAAGGTACTTGTTTTTAAAAGGTACTTTTTCTTAAAAGGTACTTTTTCTTAAAAGGTACTTTTTCTTAAAAGGTACTTTTTCTTAAAAGGTACTTTTTTTTAAAATGTACTTTTTCTTAAAAGGTACTTTTTCTTAAAATGTACTTTTTCTGAAAAGGTATTTTTTCTTAAAAGGCGTTTTTCTTTGGGTCTTATTGAAGATATTTTTTAACTTATGGTCATTATACCCCAATTTTGACACAATTTTTCATTATGACATCAAAGTGGAAGTGGCCTCCAAAAAGGAAAAATTACCTTAAATTAAAATAAAAAATATAAAAAAAGAAAATACAAAAGTATTGCCAACAATTTGAGTCATTTTTCCTTTGTAGTTTTGCACGATTTTTTTCAATTAAAACTACAACAATTTAAAAATTAAATATAGCCGCGAAGTGAAAAATCAAAAATGGCTGCAAAAACAAGAAAATTCCCTAAAAATTCGTGTGGGAGAAATATCCCTTTGCGAGGATACAGGGATCCTCGCCTGGTATTAGGTTTTAATAGCCCAAATGCATAAATGAACTGGAGTTTATTGGAACTCTTCAACGACGACTGGTATGATTTGTTCAAAAGAGAAGGAAACGGTGTCTCCTTTTATGTAAATGCAAAGATTTTCTCTGTCTAAAAAGCACTACTTTGCAATTTGCTTCAAGTATATGCAAATTATAACAAAGTTTTGAAATCTTTATCAATCTCTTTAGGCCGAATTAACCAAGGAAGAAGCAATCGCCTTTGCAACAGCCTGCAAAGAAGAAGCAGGTGCTTCAGATGGTAAATACTTTGAGTTTCGTTTTTTTTCTCACGATCAGCTTTTATGCCTTATTGTTACTTTTTACAGCTGATCTTGAAGCCATGATAAAACATGAACCTGCAGACTCTATGGAGGGAAAATGTATGCGTGCTTGTACTCTTAAAAAACTCGGTGTGGTGGGTATAATTTTAGTTTTCCCAACTATTCTCTAATTATAATAAAAATTTCAATTGAACTTCTAGATGGGCGATGATGGTAAATTGATTAAAGAAGCTTCCATAGAATTGTCTAAGCAAATTATAAAAGATGAAGACAAAAAAGATTTAGCAGTTGCAGTTATTGAAGCCTGTGAGGGTTTGGAAGTTAGTGATGATCAGTAAGTGTTTTTGTTTTCGCCTGGAATTAGATTGAAGAAATTTATACGCATTTGTCTTGTTTTTTTTTTCTTTATAGTTGCGAAGCGGCTGAGGAATATGGCCACTGCGTAAAAACTGAATTTGAAAGTAAAGGCATCACTTCTGCTGAAGATCTAATATCATAAATACTCATTAAAATGTTTCTTAAATATTTCAATGGCTTACTTTACTTGTGCTTTTGTAAAATGGAAAATTTCTGCTTTAATTTATCTTAGCTTTTGGGAACTTGAATCTGTAGTGTCAGCGAGCTTTAAACAAGTTTTTCTTGTAGTGTAGTTTTTCTTTTAGTGTAGTTTTTAATAGTGTGCATGCATATAAAAAAGAAAAAAAGAATATGTATACAAACATAAATAAAATAAAGAAAGCTAGAGCTTAAAGTTTTTTGTATTGAATATACGATTTTGAAGTGTACTTTTTTACTTTAATGGTACTTTACTTGTAGCCCATGTGGACCATATGAAAATTGTAGCCTAGGATCCACACTATTCGAAAATATAAGTCGCATTATTCAATTGTATTTGTGAATTTTTTTTACATAACTTTGAAAATTGAACTTAAGTAAATTTTTGACTATCTCTGAGAGATTTTGGCTATGTTTGGGCACATCTTTACTTGTAGCTCATTGGGACCACATGAAAATTGCAGCCTACTGTAACCTTCAATACACAAAAATGTAAAAAAATCGAAATATATAATTTTATTTCAGAAATTGAATGAGGCGAAAACTATAATAAAAATCCTACCTTATAATATTTCATTTAGTTATATGCTAAACAAAAAAAAAACACAAAATGTACGTTTAGAATGAGAATGATCCATACAGATTTTCCACAGGGCTCATTTAACGATACTTACGGCTAGATGCCATTAAGCGCCACTCGTATTTTTAAAATAATTAATTAATTATTTTAAATTTTTTATAACGAAAATTTAATTAACAACTTGGAATGACTGTGAGTTTAATCGAATTTTATTTGAAATTATTAATTAGCTATGTATTATTTTTCTTGTGCTGAGTTCGCAGTGTGAGCTAGCGAGAATGAGGAAAATGTTTGCGTGATTATATGGTGAAAAGTTTTGAAATTTAGCAATCCAAATATTTAAGGTAAAAGATGTTTTCAGCACTTTTATGTAAAACACCACGAGAAACATTTTTGTGAAAAATATTAACCGTCTTCGTTGTATGGATCTTTTTGTCTCTTTCTTAGAAAAAGGGGGGGAAACGATCCTTCAGTAGGCTGCTGAACGGGAGCATGAGTGCATATTATGATTGATTTTTATTTTATCTCGTATTCTTGCTTGATCCTCAGTGAAAAGTTACTCACGATATCATCTCTATTTCTGAATGATCAAGCAATTTAATCCACACCTAAGAACATGACAATAAATAATTTGATTACAACTTTACTCATATACGAGTAACTTTTTTTCTTGATCATTCTAAATCTAAAGAAAACTTAGTGATTTTGCTGAAAAAATACTCATTTAACATATAAAGTTATAACTAAGAAGTTCAATTTATTTTGAATTGCTATCCAGAAAGTGTTATAAATATGAAGTTCCTGGTGTTGTTGGCATTAGTAATTTTGGCTGCTGCTTATGTGCGGGTGAGTATAAAACTTGTTATCATTACGATCGCTGCTTTTTTTTAAATTTTTTCCATGCAACAGAAACCGAATTCAATACTAGAAATATCACTCTTATAGTCCCTGACTTTTTTGAATCTTCGGACTAAATTTTCTGCCGTTTTATGGAACAAATATCTTTATAAAAAACGACACTGAATTGAGTTCACATAAACTTTTAATAACATATTTTAAATAATCTAAATTTTTGTAAATAAAATATAAAAAATATATGGAAAAACAAAGCAAAATTAAGACTTACTATTTCTTTAATTGGAACTATACTAGTGATCTTATTGAGAATAGAATAGGGGAAAAATCTGGCCTACAGACCAGCACTGCGACACCTAGTGGATCTTTTGTGCCATATAGCAAAACATAGCAACGTGATTTCTTTTTAGGAGAATGTCGAACCTTCTAATCATTATTTTGTATGCACCCGCACTTTCTTATATTGCTGGTAGTAAAATTAAGATTCAGAGTCGTCATTTTACTCTGGACGAAAGAACAACTCAATCGTGTTTTCGTATTTATTCTTTAAATGCAGCCAGGCATGTTGTTTTTGTTTTGCTTACGAGAATTTTTCCTTGAATAACTGTACTCAGTTACAGTTTTTTTTCCAGAACTTCATTAACAAAACTACATTTGTATGAGATATTTTACATTGGATAAGCTGAAAAAAGAAAAAAAAAAACTTGATAGTTTGAAGAACACTTGATGAATTGGATAAAGATTGCTGAAGGATTTTAATAAAATTTGGCTGATAGACACTGGTGAAATACCATATAAACCTCAAAATTGGTACTGATTGGAGTAGTGAGGAACATAAATGTATAATTTGCTGATAAACCCTGGTGGAGAACCATATAAAACCTAAAATTGGTACTGATGTGGCTCCTGATGAACATAAGATAATAATTTGATGATAGACCCTGATGGAGTACCATATATACCTCAAAATTTGGTACTGATTTGGCTAGTGAGGAACTTAAACTCACAATTTGTTGGTAAACCCTGTTGGAGAGCAATATAAAACTCAGAATTGGTACTGATTTGATCAGTGAGAAACATAAAATCACAACCTGTTGATAGTTCCTTGTAAAGAACCATACATAACTCAAAATTGGTACTGATTTGGCTAGCGAGGAACACAAGATGACAATTTGGTAATCGACCCTGGTGGAGAACCATATATAACTGAAAATTGGTACAGATTCGATCAGTGAGGAACATTAACTCACAATTTATAGATAAACCCATGTGGAGCACCATACAAGGATCAAAATTGGTTCTGATTTGGCTAGCAACGATTATAAGCTCACAAATACCTGGTGGACTTTGGTGGAGAACTATATATAGCTCAAAATTGCTACTGATTTGACTAATGAGGAACATAAACTCACAATTTGTTGATAGACCCTTGTGGAGAACCATATAAATGACAAAATTGTTACAGATTTGGATAGCGAGGATCATAAGCTCATAAAAGGTACAGGATCATAAGCTCATAAATAGCTGGTAGACTTTGGTGAAGAAACATATATAACTCAAAATTGATATTGATTTGACTAGTGAGGAACATAAACTCACAAGTTGATGATAGACCCTGATGGAGAACCATATATTGCTCAAAATTGGTACTGATGTGGCTCATGAGGAATCTAAACTCACAATTTGTTGTTAGACCCTGATGGAGAACCATACATAGCTCAAAATTGGTACTGATTTGATCAGTAAGGAACATAAACTCAGAATTTGTTGATAGATCCTGTCCATGTATAACTTAAAATGTGTACTGATTTAGCTAGTGAGATGCACAAACTAACAATTTGTTGATAGAGCCTGATAGAAAACCATATAAAGCTCACAATTTGTTGTTAGCCCCTGGTGGAGAACCATACAAAATCTAAAATTGGTACTGATTTGGCAACTGAGGAACATAAGATAACAATTTGTTAATAGACCCTGATGGAGCACCATATATAACGCAAAAAATTATACTGACTTGGCTAGCGAGGAACATAAGCTGATAATATGCCGGTAGAGCCTGATGGAGAACCACGTATAACTCAAAACTGGTACTGATTTGTCTAGTGAGGAACATAAAATAACAACTTCTTGATAGGCCCTGGTGGAGAACTATATATAATTCAAAATTTCTACTGATAAAATTACAATTTCTTGATGGGCCCTGCTGGAGAAAAAATTTTTCACAGATTTTACTAGTCAGGAATATAGATAATGGTGGACAACCCTCTAAAACTCCTAATAAAATGAATCTCAGCTGTAAACTTTTAAAACGCCAAAATATGTATATTTGTTTTGGTCTCCTCTACCAGGATTAGTCGTTAGAACCTTGTTGAAAATAATTTTAATAGCCAAAAACTAAGAATTTATTTTTGTTTCAACTTTTATTTACAATCATTTAAATGTCCTTTAAGCCACCCTCGTTTAAGTGTTGCAATATACAATTATTTGCCATATGAGAACGTTCACAACGATCGGTTTCTCTAGCAATCACTTCATTGCATTCAGCAATTATGTTCTTAAGATGATTATTGTCGACAGAGTTGTTGAACAAATAAGTAAAAAATGGTACAATTTCCGATTCATTTAGTGTATGGTCGGCCGAAAACTGCAAGTAGAAAAATATTTTATTATATTTGATATTAAAAAATCTTATTCTCAAGCATTTACCAAATTATGCTTCTTCATGATACAGTACCGTATACATTTGGCATTTCTTACAGCATTACGCGATCCATTGGCAATATCCTCAAAACCAGCTAAAATAAAATAAGCAGCAATAGAAGTTTATTTTTTTTTAGAGAAATTTTATTCCCAAACAAGGATTTTTTTCACATCAAATTTGGTTGATAAACAGACCGGTTTCGGCTATGTGCCATCTTCAGTATTCAAAAGTACCTTGAAGGTGGCACATATCCCAAACCGGTCTAACTACTTATCGACCTACATTTTACATGAATGACCGAAAATCGTTTGAAATTCGAACAAACCAAGTCGGAAGAAAAAAACACAATAGGCCAATGATTTTTCCTTACCGTCAGTTATTTCAATTTTTTTGGTATTTTCCTCATCTTCATAACAATCGATGACTGAAGCTTTTGCTAATTCCATTAAGCCATCTAGTGATTGCTAAAATAAAATAAATTAAAATAGAAATTGTAAACAAAAAAAAAAAAATAAACAAAATGGGACGATATTCCTTTTCATCAATTAAGTCATCAACTTTTAGTCGAACTGTATGGTTTTAATCCAAATATATTTAACTAGCTATACCCGGCGTGCTTCGCTACTCCATTGTTGTGCAGATATAGAAAAATTAATTAACTCATTTAAAAATAACCATAAAATTGGTTAGTTTTTTGGCGCTCTTTTTAGTTTTGGCGAATTTTAGCGTTTTAGCGATTTTTTCATTTTGGCGATTTTTCGTTTTGACTTTTTTCATTCTGGAATTTTTTAGTTTCCAAGATACACCAAACTGTTTAAACTACATAGTCAAAATTACATTAACTTTCAGAACACCCTTTAATTTTTGTTGAGTTAAGCATTCTACAAACTACACCAATTAACACCAACTATGAAAATTTCGAGAGTCTATATAAAAGTGTCTGTATGTTACATTAGTATTTCAACATGTTTCGTTGCTCGCTTTAGAATACCCTTTAATCTTTAACCCCTAGCTCTTACGGCTCTCGAGAAAACAGCCTGTGACAAACAGAAAGACAAACGGACTGACGGACAGCGTATCGAAAACAATAAGATTAATTTACACTTTTGGTGTACAGAGCCCTAAAAAGAACCTTTTCGAAAAAGTAACTTTTCAAAAAGTAACCATTTTCAAAAGAGTGCCATTTTCAAAAAGTACCCTTTCCAAAAAATATTTTTCAGAAAGTACCATTTCTTAAAACTAAATTTTCAAAAAAGTAGGTTTTCGAAAAAGTACCTTTACTTTAAAGTATATAAACGGTTAACAAAAAAAGTACCAAAATTATATTTTTACCCTTTTTCGGCCCCTAAATGTACAAATTTCAAAAAAGTACAAAACAGCTATCCACTCATTTTTCTATCTTATTATGACGCTTTTTGAATTTCAAGTCTACCTTACTTAGATTCGGAGATATAAGAACACAGAGTTTACCCGTTTTTACCCCTTTTAATCCCCCTAGGATTTAAGTTTTCAAAAATTCGTTCTTAGAGAATATATACAAACATATGTATTCAGTATGTGTATGAATGTGCATAAAAAATAGTTGTATGGAAAAAAGTACCAAAAAGGACTACCAATTTTACCCATTTAATTTGAAAAAATACAAAACTGTTTTTGAGGGCTTTTTGAGGAGAGAAGATTGAATTTCAAGTTTAGTTTCTAACTTTATTACTTTAGGAGATAAACTGTTAACAAAAAAAATTCCCAAAATTATATTTTCACCCTTTTTCGGCCCTTAAATGTACAGATTTTAAAATAGTTGCAGACACCTGTCCGCTCATTTTTCTATCTTGTTATGATGCTTTTAGAATTTTATGTCTATTTTACCCGTTTTTACCCCTTTTAATCCCCTTAGAATCCAAATTTTCAAAAATCCTTTCTTAGTGAAAATATACAAACATATTCATTCGCAGATATAAGGTTACCGATTTTACCCGTTCTTACCCCTTTTAATTCCCTTAGAATTAAAATTTTCAAAAATCCTTTCTTAGTACAAATATACAAACATATTCATTCACTATGTATACCAATTTGCATAAAAAATAGTTGTATGGAAAAAAGTACCAAAAAGAGCAACCAATTTTACCCTTTATATATTCGAATTACAAAAAAGTACCAAAACATGTTTGAGAGCTTCGTAAAGATAGAGGAATGCATTTTAAATTTAATTTCTATCTTTATTACTTTAGGAGGTAAATGGTTAACAAAAAAAGTACCAAAATTATATTTTTACCCTTTTTCGGCCCCTAAATGTAAAAATTTCAAAAAAGTACTAAGCATCCTTCCGCTTATTTTTTGATCTTATTATGCTGTTTTTGGAATTTTATGTCTACCTTAGTTAGATCCGGAGATATAAGGTTACCGAATATACCCGTTTTTACCCCCTTAGCGTTTGAATTTCCTAAAACCCCGTCTTAGTGGATCTATACATCCTGAGGGGAGCCCACATACGAAATTTCAACTTTCTAGCTTTAGTGGTGTGGGCTGGGCGATGATGAATCAGTCAGTCAGTCAGTCACTCAATAACGTTACTCTTTTATTTATATAGATTATTTTGGCTTAAGTTCGTTCAATTTAATTTTTCAATTAATCTATTTTTATTTAGAATGAAGCCATGTAAAAAGAATTGAAAAGACGAGGAAAATTTTTGCTGCATGTAAGGTTGAACTTACATCATGATGTTTCGAAATCAACTATGATCTCATCATCAGAAGCGGAAACTTAGACCTCACTGCCAATCACGACAACTGCGCTCAAGTAGTTAAATACCCTTTAATTTTAATCCATTCTGAAGCTTCTTCTGACTAAAACTTTCATTTGATGGTTTGGAAATTCCATAATTTCTTGGTCTTGTTCAATTAAGCTTTTCATTATTTCCCTCATTCTCTCTATTTCTGTTATTATATCCAAAAGCCTTAAATATCATACCTGTAGAGTTTCCTTTATTGCAACTGCTAAAATTATTATGGCAAATATTTTCATATTTTCTCACTTTATCTTTAGACAAAACTTAAATGATTTAATTTCTTTGAAGCACAACTAAAACTAAACTTTGTTTATAAGATTTCAATTGTTTTATATTGAAATTTATTTTAAAGTTTTTTTTTCACACCGGCTTTTTATTGTACGAAAAGGTAATTGTGTGAAAAACCAACGATTAATGAAGACTGATTTATAGTGTGATTGAAAAAGGGGAAATTAGAAATAAATTATATGATAATTGTTTTATTTAATGAAAATTTTGGGATGCAATCAGCTTAAGTGTTGTGGGCTTAAAATAACTTTACACTTTATCAAATCAGGTGAAAGACTGATAAATTTCATCTATTCTAATTAGATTTGAATAAATATTAAATCTGTCAAGCTTGCTATTCGAATAAACATTACTCGAATTATCGCAGCGTAAACTTCCGCTTTTCCGAATTTCCAAATCTATTTTTTCTAGCACCACAAGAAAAAGAAAAATCGAGATATTGTCCAAAGTACTTAAACATTAACTATTTCCCCCAGGAATAACGTTCGAATAAAATTTATTCGATTAATTAAATATAAATATACGTCTTAGCTACTTATTTTTTCTAGCACCACAAGAAAAAGCAAAATCGAGCTATTGTCCGAAGTATTTCGAACCTTAACTATTTCCCCCAGGAATAACGTTCGAATAAAATTTATTCGATTAATTAAATATAAATATACGTCTTAGCATTTTAAATCCTTTTTTTAAACAGCAACAAAAATCAAAATACAAAACTTTTTTTTTTAAATACTGAAGCTTTGTCATTCAAATACAAATTATTCGCATAATCGAATAAAATTTGTCTCGAAATTTTAAGTCAACCTTTTTAATTTTTTTAGTCTATTTATTATAATATAATAAATATTGAAGCTGTTTGACATTAGCTAATCGAATAACTTTTCGATTATTCGATTTATAAAGAGAAAAACTATCTTTCTTTCGAATTTTCAAATAAAATTGTTTTCGTACCAGACGAAAACAAATCGATTGTCAAAAATACTTAAAGCTTTTCCCTCCAGGAATATTATTCGAATAAAATTTATTTGATTAATGAAAGAAAAATTTATGTTTCATAATTTTAAATTAAAGTCCTTAACAGCAACAAAGAGGAAAATAACAGAGTTTTTGAAATACTGTAATTTTTGTAATTTGAATAAAAATTATTCGAATAAAATTTGTCTTGAAATTTTAAGTCCATCTTTTTAAACTTTAAGTTTAAAAGTTTTTAAAAATACTGATTATATATGAATATATGAATAAGATGTGTGACATTTGTAATTCGAATAAAAGTTATTTGATTTATTAAAGCGAAAAACTTCCTTTCTTCCGAATTTTAAAAACAAATTTTTTTTTCTGCCAGAAGAAAACAAATCGGAAGATTGTGAAAGATAATTAAACTTTGACTATTTCCCACCAGGACTGTCATTCGAATAAAGTTTAATCGATTAATAAAAAAAATATATATATATACATATATATATATATAAAGAAATAGTTTTTAATATCAACAAAGTGGAAAATAGAAAAAATGTTAATGCTGAAACTTTGACATTTCAATACAAATTATTCGATTAATCGGACAAAATTTGTCTCAAAATTTTAAGAAAATTGTTTCATCTTCTAAATTAAATTTTTTGAGCACTAAACAAAGCCGAAAATCCTTTGTTTTCATTACTGAAAAAGCTTTGCCACATTTGTCTCTCGAGTGCAAATTATACGATTTATCGAAGCCAAACAAACTTTTTTCAAATATAGATTAATTCGATTATTCGAATCTATGCCCTATAAAGAAGAGAACCTGTCGCAAGAGAAGTTACGTGACTGGTTCCCAATGGTTAACACCCGATTCGAAGTCGAGTGATAGGTTCTAGATCCAAACTTAAAGTATTTAATTGCCCTATGATATCAAGAGCTGCGGTCCTTATTTTGCTCTCAGTACTTTTAACTTCTGCAATTTTTCGATTGGAACTTGACCTTATTTTCACTTTTATATTTTTGTGTGTGCCTATCTGGCTCCTTTTTCTAAGTTAATGTTGCGGATCTGGTGACTTGTGTTTTCCAAGGTAAAGATAGCTGGGCGCACCTTATCTTAACATTGGAAAAAAGTCACCGCTTGATAAAAAGGTCCCGTTTTGAGGGTGTTCTGATTATGTACTTTTTCACCAAGACCTACCAGGATACAAAATGTCAACTCTCTAGTTGTAGTAATAAAATTAAGGTTAGGTTAGACAGGCAGCTCCAGTTCACTTGGGTCCAGGATTGGCCCCTTTTTGTTACCTGTAAAGAAAGGAAATAGAAGCGGAAGAAGAAAAATAGGTAAAGTTTAGGAAATATGAAATTAAAAATGAAAGTGAAGAGGAAAGAGGAAAGAAGAAGTGCAGAAGAAGAGGTATGGCTATCACATGCCGAAAAATGGATGGTTCAGGGTTGGAACCATCCACTACTTCGGACGAATGAGCTTAGATAGACTGACGAAGGATTACTGAACGAGTTGTGTTAGTCGCTCGTTGTCCAGTGAAGGACAGAGGCACAGAAGGTAGAATATGGCTCCTCTTCTTCCTCATTTTGGTAGCTTCTGCAGAAATTGTGTGATATTAGTCCTAATAGTTTGGTGTGGTTGCCAAATTTGCGTCTTCTGGAGCCTTTCTGGTGGTCTGAGTCCAGCCTGGGCCAGATCAGCCTCGGAAGTCCTACAAGTGGCGATCGTTAAACCATCTGCTCTGTGTAACAGGGAGCAGAAATAGTTTTCAATTTCCTGATTGCAAACGTGTAGAGGAATACCATAGAAGACATCAATGTCTGACTCTGGTAGTATAGTCCGCTTTTTACTTATTTATTTATTTTTTATTTATTTATTTTATTTTCGATGTCCCATACACAAGACTTTAAGTCTCATATTACAGTATGGAACTCAGTACAAGTACATACAAAAATACATTTGAACATACAATAATATATAATTATAGGTAATACTGCAATATCATGAAAATCGTCCATACATGTCGTTGTTTTAAAATTGCAAAATTTTTAATTTAAAGTTTAAAATCAAAATGTATGGAAAACCTCCACGACACCACAAAGCGATCAATATGACATTCAGTTTGAAATGGCTCAATACATAAGTAATAAAATAATAAAAACATATACATATATGAAAATAAAATTATCCTCTTAGTTGAACAAAATTAACTTGAAAATTGACAGATAATATTTTTTTTGAATTTTTGTGCGTTACTAATGACTTGAGAGCTGTGTGGAATATCGTTCCAGAGACTTATTGCATGAATAAAAAATTGGTATTTAGATATCTGACTGTTATATCTAAAACAGATTAATCTTTTGCCTCTATTAAGAGTTGAAAAGTTCAATCGCGCAAAAAGATGATCGGGTTGACACGTGTATATTATTTTGTGCATTAGTATTAAAATCCTTACCTTCAAATAGTCATCAAGACACATACTATAAAGTTTGTTTACGTGCAAAGAAACATGATCATATCGTCTCAAACCATATACGTAGCGAACTATATTATTAAAAGTCACATTAAGTTTTCTTTTGCTAATACTATCACAACTGGCAAAAAGTTCACATCCGTAAAGTAAAATTGGCATTAAATATGTTTTAGCGAGAAGTATTCGAATATTTATAGGAGTGCAATGATGACTTTGCCAAAGATTTCTTAACATAGAAAACACACGACCACAGGCGAAATTAATATGGTTAGACCAAGTGAGGGTGCTGTTAAAGTAAATTCCTAGATTTTTAGCAACGTTTACAATCTCAATGGTTTGACCATTTAAGATTAAGATAGGGTTATTATCAAGTTTCAATAATTTCTTCTTAATAATCAAACATTTAGATTTAGTGGGATTTATCCCCAGGCCATTAGCGGTAGCCCATTCAAATATACGATGCAGTTCTTCATTTAAAATTCTCACACATCGCTCGACTGATATAATGTTACAACTTATATAAAGCTGCACATCGTCAGCATATAATCTAATTTTGCAATGTTCGAGTTTGCTTGGTAGATCATTAACGTATAGCGAAAAAAGTAGAGGGCCCAGTATTGAGCCCTGAGGAACACCTCGACTTAGAGGCAAAGAGCTTGATTTCGATGCACCTGATTCTACGAATTGATGTCTGTCAGTTAGATAAGAACATATCAGATCGGTAGAAGTGGATGAAAACTTATAAAAAAATTTCAATTTTTTACATAAAATTGTATGATCGACAGTGTCGAACGCCTTGGAATGATCAAGAAGTACCAAGAACG
The DNA here is from genome assembly GCA_956483635.1 of Panzeria rudis. Taxonomy (NCBI): domain Eukaryota; kingdom Metazoa; phylum Arthropoda; class Insecta; order Diptera; family Tachinidae; genus Panzeria; species Panzeria rudis. The sequence continues at coordinate 88,446,899 of OY101451.1, forward strand.
TAACATTGCCACAATCCACTTGTTGTCTTACATCTTCCGAAACATCCACTAGGGCCGTTATACAGCTGTGTTCTTTACGAAAACCAGATTGGCAACTTGTGAGAATGTTATTAGTTTCAAGGTATCGAGTCACCTGACTATGAATCAATCTTTCAAAAACTTTCGAAAGGAACGGTAGGATTGCTATCGGTCTGTATTCAGAATTTGATTTTTTTATTGGGATGATTCTCGCAAGTTTCCATATTTTCGGATAACAGTTTGTAGCAAAAATTTTGTTAAAAATGAACGTTATAATGGGAGCAAGTTGTGGTATGAGAATCTTAAGAAACCTGGGATCAATGCCATCAGCTCCTATTGCATTGGACTTTACTGACCACAGACTAGAGAGCACATCATACCGTGTGACATTAGTGAAATAAAAACTATTGTCTGAAGAATCATTGGGGAATTCGTAGTAATTAGAAGTAGGTGTAACCACAGGAATATTCAAAAATTTATCATTTAGAGCATCTGCATCAATTTCACTAGATTCATGAGTAGTAGATTTACCGATTCCAACTTCGCGAATTGTTTTCCACTTTTGTTTCGAGTCAGTAGCAGCAGAGAACTTAGCTGCGAAAAATTCAGATTTGGCTCTCTTAATTAGCTTGTTCGTCATCCTCCGTGAGATTCGGTATGACTCATGCATTTCTGGAGTTCTAAAACGTTTCCAGCGTGAATATAACAAATCCCTCTGACCGATTGCCCGTTTAATATCCTGAGAAAACCAGGGTCTACTGAACCTATCGAGGATCTTTGATCTCAAAGGAACTGCAAGATTATACAGATGGTTCACGTTCTGTTGCAAAAACGATACCTGGTCGTCAACAGAAATAATGTTATATATCATACTCCAATCAATGTTACAAAATTCCCGTTCTAAAAAAATAAAATCTATGTTTTTAAAATCACGATAAGAAATAACTTGCGGAGGTACATGTAAACGAAAGTTGTACGATATAAAAATTAGGTCATGGCGTGAGAAACAAGGCGCTGATAGTTGATCATAAAGTAAGACCTTGGAGAGATCACTTACAAAGAAAAGGTCGAGAAGTGTACTACTAGTCGTGGTAAAATGCGTAGCATTAGTTGTATTTGGAGAAACAAGACCAAGGGGATGCAGATTATCTATCAGGTAAGAGTCAACTAAGACATTCGAATTAAAATCGCCTGTAATAACGACGTCTTCATACGCAACAGCGAAAGTCTGCAGAGTATTGACAAATCGTTCAAAACAAATACGATTATTTGGTCTGTAAATGCAGCCCAATAATAATTTTCTACCCTCGCAACTAATCTCGAGCAATAGATACTCTATTAGATTAGCCGGTGTGTCAATATCGGCATCATCATTATAACCTGTAGACTTGCTGATCACTTTGGCAGTTAGCTACGCGGGTGCCGTATCCATGCACCTATATAATTGTGATATGTCTCGGCATCCCGTTCAGGGATGCCCGGCATTCCCTGTTATGGACCTGATTGCGGTATTCCTGTCAAATGTTCTGTGCTACCGAAGCCAGTTTGCCGTCTTTTTAATATCCGATATTTTGGATTGTAATACACTTCATTTGTCTGGAAGCTGAAGGATATACTAACTTGCAGGTGTTCAAAGTAGACACCGCCTTCAACTATGTCCCCCTCCTGGAACCATTGGTGTAAACATCCATGAGGAGAAAGGAGACCCTCCAGTAAACCTGAATTCTTTCGAGATGGATAAACTTCGAGATGAAGAAACTGCAGCTCTCGGGGTGGTGTTGTCAATGAGCTCGGCCAGATTTTCCCATGAATCGATAATGCTTGTATGACTCCATCGCCTGTGGTTTTATGCATTTGTAGAGTGCAGGCTCACCGCTGAGTCCAAAGAAAGCTTCTTGGTTAGCAGATCCACTGGTAAACATTTCAGCATAGCGAAAAGACCCTTATTAGGAGTGGAGCCTAAGGCAAGTGTAATTAGAATTGCTATGTAACGCATGACTTTCTTGAATCGAGAGCAGTTGGAGGATGTATCCATGGTCTTCCACCTGACCACAGTGCAATAAAAGATTATTGGTTTGATGACAATATCACACATTGCGCGATCTAATACGCCGCGCCGTACCTAAAGCTTATTACAATTATAAACCGCGACCAGCACTTTCTATGTTGAGCTTCCATGACATCTTACTGTTCCGGACTATTCCGAGGTATGTAGCCTGATAGGCTCAGAGTTGTCCATTCAGCTGTGGCAATTTAAAGTTTGGAGTCTTATATTTGCCTGTACAAAGGCTTAATACTCGGTCCACTAGCGATACTCCTATCGATGGGTGCTCCATACTATGGGTGCTCCATACTATAAGAGAGCGTACCAAGAATAAAATAAACCTCATTTCTATGAATTTTAAAGTTGCCTGCGCACAAGCTTAAGCTAGATCCGCTCCTGACACTCCTTAATACCACATTAATGATTAGGTTCCGCATGACTATGGCTGCCGAGCCCATAGTAGCTTTGATAGTTGCACGCGAAAGAAGGGCCGATATAAGTTCAATCGAAGTACTGTTTGTGCCAGTTTCCAAAGTGTCTCCTTTATGGATGCTGGCTTGACGTTATTTGAAGCCACCTTCTGTATCTAGAAATGCCACCAGTGTATATGTAGTTCTTAAACTTGAGTGACCTCTCAATGTAGCTCACTAGTGAGTGTAGTGCCGCCTCAACAGATTTGCCAAACCGTGCGTGCGCCTTATTATCAGTCATGTCACAGAATACCATTCCGATCGGAAGTGGTTTCAATTTCGTAAGTTGCTTCTTCAGAAAACGAAAAACGAAAATTTTCTTCGCAATCAAACCACTTTTAAATTTAAAGGTGGAATTGAAAACCACTTTTCTATTGATTTCATATGCAGTAAATACTAAAAAATGTGCATACTTTTAGGAGCGTCAAATAAATATTTGGTCATGAGCTTTCCATGTTAATAAAAAGCTTAATGTAAGATTTGCATCTAAAAACAAAAGTAAACCAACACCTCAAGCTATAAAAACTTTATAATTTTAAAAACGAAATACAAAATAAACGGAATCTAAAGTACCAAAAATGTACTTTTTCGGAATGACAACTATGGAATCAAAACAAATCCGAACGGAATCTGTGACATGGCTGTATATTTGCCTTTACAATGATGTTAATATTATTTATTTTTAACGGACTTGAAAAAAAAGAGGAGGTTATTTATTTGTGTGAACCGATTTTCAAAATTATCTTTTTGTTCGAAAGGGTTTGCTTGCAGTTTGGTTCCATAATTTTGTATTTCGAAAATCAGACAGGCTATTCGCCTGCCCGAAATATTGATTATCGCATAACTTCTCCATTTATGGATCGATTTCCTAAATTCTCTCCTTGTTTGAAAGGGTTTACTTGCAGTTTGTTTTTCGAAAATCGGACAGGCTATTCGCCCGCCCGAAATATTTATTATCGCATAACTTCTCCATTTATGGATAGATTTCATAAACTCTCTCCTTGTTTGAAAGGGTTTACTTGCAGTTTGGTTCCATTATTTTTTTCTTTTCGAAAATTGGACGGGAAATTAGTGTGCCCGAAATATTGGTTATAGCATATTTTGGCCTTTGATGGTCCGATTTCCGAAATTCTTTCTTTGTTTTTAGGAATTTGCTTGCAGTTCGGTTTCATAACTTTTTTTTTAGAAAATCGGACGGCCAATTGCCCGCCCAAAATATTGATGATCACATAACTCCTCCATTTATGGACAGATTTTCAAAATTCTTTTCTTGTTGGAAAAGTTTGGTCGCAAAATTTTTTTCTCGAAAATCGAACCGGCAATTTGCCCATCTGAAATATTGATTATCGCATAACTCTGCCATTTATGTACCGATTTAGGAAAAAACTTCTTTTCTTCGAAATTTTATGCTTGTAGTTGGATCCCGTAGAAATTTTAGTGGAAATCTGGCGGACTATTTGCCTGCCGGAAATATTAATTATCGCATAGTTCCGCCATTTATGGACCGCTTTTCAAAATTTTTGATTTGAAGGAACATTAAAGACTTCATACTATGAAAATATTTGGATTGGTTCTTTGTATTGAAGTCGTTTTTTTTGCCACAATTATTTGTATTTTAGTTTTTATGTTCCTCAGCATGATAATTGAAATTTTATCAATAAAATTAATCAAAAAATTTTTTCTTTTCTTCTTTCAGGTAGGTGAGTGTCTTAATTTGTACAACAAAAATTTAAAATACCATTAACAAGTAAGTTTTAATAATTTTCCCCTACAAACCAAGGAACTTGAACGCCAATTTAATTTTGTAATATATCTTTAATTCAAATCAACTTAAAATATTAACTAAATACAGGCGAGTGATTTTTTTTTACAAAAAATTAAATGCATAAAAGGATCTATTTTCCACCGCCACCGCCGCCACCACCACCGCCACCGCCGAAAGAACCACCACCACCGCCACCGCCACCGCCTCCTCCGCCAAGAGGTAAAGGCTTAGGATTTGGCAAAGGATTGGGGTTAGGATTGCCTAAACAAACAAAAATTATCAATTGTTATTATTTAAATATCTTCGCTGATCGTGTCCTCTCCTTTATTTCTACTCACCCAAAGCGCAGGCTATTAAAGCCAATACCACAATAAGTAAAGCGTAAAATTTCATCTTGCTCAAGTTCAATACCACAATGATGTAGAATTAGTTTTGCAAACTAATATTTATATTCAGTTTTAAATGCGTTGTTATTATTGGCCGGTAAGTGCAACAAAATATTCTAAGAAATTTGTGGAGACAAATATTGATGGGATTTACCATAAATTATCAAGATTTGTTGTAAAAAAATGCTATTAACACAAAAATAATGATGCCTTTTTTTAATACATACATATAAGACAGATGTTAAGTTTATTTGAATAGACATCATAAACATTTTAAATTAACTAAAATATCTCTTATCAATTTTCAACGTAAAGCAATTATAATTGTCTTTCAAAACGTGAAAAATATAATGCTGCTAATCTTTAAATGAAAATTTGTTTATAATATGTAATTATTTGAATTGATTATGATTTTATTTAATTATATGGAAAATTCTGTATAACATTTTCGAAGTGGAGGGCAGGGGCTCTCCATTGTGAGCAAAGTGCACATGCTAGGGAAACCAGTTTCGAGACACTACATGGTTTAACTTCTGGTGGTGTCTAGTTAAAATGCATAACTAAGAGGTCGGCCCAGAGTAGCAATCGTGTTGGAACGAATAAATTTTTGTCGCTGAAATATCCAATCTAGTTGAAGAAAAATCAACAGGGAGAGAGAGAGAGAAATTGTCCTTAATTCTTGCAAAATGTACAACAAGTCTAAGAAAATTTTAGCACTGTGACACTAATCTGTCAATATGCCGTCCATAAAAAATTTACTAAATCGGTCTATAAATGTTGGAATTCTGGCGAAACAAACATAAAAATACGAATGACTTGATACCTTTTCCCTTTTTTAAGGTTAAAAATGCTCAAAGCTTATTTTATTTCCGCTAGAGTTTTCATTCGAATAAAAACTATTCGATTCATAAAATAACATTAAATTAAAAATTTTAAAAAACCCCGAAGAAAATAGATGGTAACTTCAAAACGGCTGGACCAATACTGATATTCGAATATAATGTATTCGATTAATTAAAAAATTAATTAATAAGAGCAAAATTCAAGAGATTTTTTTAAATACTAAACCTTTGTCATTCTCATAAAAAATATTCGATTAATCGAATAAAATTTCTGTTAAAATTTAAAGTTCACTTTTTGAAACTTTTAAAGTCAATTCTTACAGCAGATGAAAAAAAGCAAAAATACCAACTAGATTTGAATACATATTGAAGCTCGGTATATTTTGCTATTCGAATAAAACTTACTCGATTTTTCGAAATGAAAACCATTTTTCATTAAGGGAATGCCAAAAATATTTATAGCTTTTTCCACCAAGACTGTTATTCGAATAACATTTATTCGATTAATCAAAGAAAAATATAAGCCTTAGAATTTTAAGGACCATTTGTTAACAGCAACTAAGAGCAAAATAAAAAACTTTTTTTTAAGAAACTGAAGCTTTGTGATTTGAATAAAAATTATTCGAATAATCGAATAAAATTTGTCTCAAAATTTTAAACTTTTATGTCTCTAATATTTTAACACAACGAAAAACAAAATTTTTCAAATATATTACTTAGATTTGAATATATACTGAAGCTCTTACAAATTTCCTATACGAATAAGAATTACTCGATTTATCGAACCAAAAATTTTATATCTTCAGAATTTCAAAATCTATTTTTTCTAATACCATCAGACGAATAAAAATCGAGGAAATGTTAAATATATATATGCGAACAAAATTTATTCGATTAATCGAAGAAATATATGCGGCTTAGGAGTTTTAAAGCCCAGTTTAACAGCAACAAAGAGGAAAATCCAAAAGTCTTTTGAAATATTGAAACTTTGCCATTCCAATAAAAATTCTTCGATTAACCAAATAAAATTTGTCTCGAAATTTGAAGTCAACCTTTTAAATTTTTATAGTCCTAATCGAATAAAAATTATTCGATTTCTTAAGAGAAAAACTATATTTCTTCCGAATTTTCAAATAAAATTGTTTTCTTACCAGATGAAAACAAATCGAATGATTGTCAAAAATACTTAAAGCTTTTCCCACCAGGATTGTTATTCGAATAAAATTTATTTGATTAATAAAAGAAAAATTTACGTTTCATAATTTTAAAGTAATGTCTTCAACAGCAACAAAGAGGAAAATAACAGAGTTTTTGAAATGCTGTCATTTTTGTCATTTGAACAAAAATCATTCGAATAATCGAATAAAATTTGTCTTGAAATTTTAAGGCCACCTTTTTCAACTTAGCAGTCTACATAATTTTTTATACTGAATAAAAGGAAAAAGTTTAAAAGTTTTTAAAAATAATGATTATATATGAATAAATTCCTCAGATGTGTGACATTTGCTATTCAAATAAAAGTTATTCGATTTATTAAAGCGAAAAACTTTCTTTCGTCCGAATTTTCAAAACAAATTTTTTTTTGCCAGAAGAAAACAAATCGAAGGATTATGAAAGATAATTAAACGTTGACTATTTCCCACCAGGCCTGTTATTCGAATAAAGTTTAATCGATTAATCAAAAAAAAATATACATATATATAAAGAAATTGTTTTTAACAGCAGCAAAGAGGAAAATAGAAAAAAATGTTAATGCTGAAACTTTGACATTTGAATAAAAATGATTCGATTAATCGAACAAAATTTGTCTCAAAATTTTAAGCAAATTTTTTCATATTCTAGATTAGATTTTTTAGCACTAAACAAAGAAGAAAATCCTTTGTTTCTAATACTGAAAAAGCTCTGCCAAATTTGTCTCTCGAGTACAAATTATTCGATTTATCGTAGCCAAACAAACTTTTTTCAAAAATACATTAGTTCCATTATTCGATATCAAATTAGGAGAGAAAATACGAATATTTTGTCTTATTTTCTAAAATATTTTAGAAGAAATGAAAACCTTTCAGTCAATCAAATTTACTGAAGATTTTTGTAAATAAAATCAAATTTTTCGTTAGGAACTTTGCATTGAAAACAAAAACATTTTTGAGTTTTTTTATTGTTGTTTCTATATAAATTACAAAAACAGGCAGTTACTTTTTAGAAAAAGTGTTAAAAAAATCGTTGATATGCGAATAAAAATTATTTCTATACAGAAAAAATTATCATAGTTTTTTATTTTAACACGCATGTGTTTGAATTTGTTTTTAAATTTTATTTTATTTTTGTGTGATTTTAAAATATTCCAATAGAAAATTTTAATAGAAAACAAAAAATTCGATTTTTTTCTTATTAAATATTTTTAAGTATTTACGAATTTTAGTTTTTAGTTTTACGAATTTTGTGACAGGTCCCATTTCTGTAAAAAAAATATTTGAATTTATGAATTTAGTAATAGAATACGAATTATAGTTTTTTCTGTGTACAATAGCTTTTTATCATAATTTTCAATACCATTTCTTAGAACACAAACTAGAATGAATTTTGCTCATATTTATTTAAATTATTCATCGAATAAAATCTATTCGATTAATCGATTTAAAATTATTCGATTATTCGATTAAAAATTAATGGATTTTTTTTAATTCAAACTAAATAAAATAAAATATACAGTCGATTTTATTTAGTTTATAACATATCTTCACTTTTGCACTAAAGCTGCCATTCTAATAAAAAATATTCGACTGATCGAAGAAAACATATTGTTGTATATTTTCGGTGGATGGAGAAATATTTATTTTCATATAATAACAAAATTTCAATTAGCCATAGTTTCTGCCACCACCTCCACCACCATAAGGGCCACCACCTCCTCCACCACCACCGTATGGACCCCCACCTCCTCCGCCAGAAGAGCCTCCACCACCACCTCCATAGAGACCACCACCACCTCCATAGGGACCACCACCACCACCGCCGCCACCTACTGGAAATCCTCCACCACCACCACCTCCTCCGCCTATCGGACCTCCACCACCACCTCCATAGTAGCCACCTCCTCCACCGCCACCATTTTTATATTGAGCATTACAGTTTAAACTGCTTACTAGCAACAGACTGAAAATCAACAATATTTTCATTGTTGCAACAAATCTTTGTTTAATTTTAAACAAAATGTTTTGCTTTTATACTTTTTCAGAGAAAAAAAACCCCTTAAATATTTATTCTTAACACAAATAGCAACAAATTTAATTAGGCACACACAGACAGATAGATAGCTTGGAAATTTTGTACAAACATCATTGATATGCAAACAATTATTGAAAATCGTTCATGTTAAATATAATAATAAATTAAATGGAATTTGTTTACTGAAGCTAAATAAATTAAAATCGGTCTTGCACTAAACCGTCTTGGTGATAATTTAAAAAATCGTGTTAGTAGAAGAGATGACATTTTTTTCTCACTTACGAACGTGCACGTTCGTGAGCAAGCAAAGTAGATCATGCATGATCATGCACGCTCTGAATTTTGGACTTACTTTCGGCTCTTTTTTCATGCCGTTTACAGATCGATTTTAAAGGTTTTTTACGGGAAAGTTTATTCCCAGCTCAATGCTAAAATATGGTAGCCCAAGGTGTCAATTCGAACTCGATCACGGGCAAATGGCAATATTACAAATATTCTGAGAGATGGTTTCGCTGTTGCTTTAAAATTAGTGTACTGTACATTTTTTAATGAATACATACATTGTAAGTACAATCTTTTATTTAGGAGATATTTTTTTTAAATAACTTATTTGTATTGATATAGACATATTTACAATGCAATTAAGTTAAATTTATTTATTGATACTTAAGTAATAATTCATATCAATTGTCTTCCAAAGAAATAAATATAAAATAGAAAACAATAAATAAAATTATATTTTAGTTAATTTCTACTATGTATTTTATTGACTAGGTAATGGGATTTGATCATCAAAAAAGTAGCTAATGCAAATTTTGTTATGCATTTAACCCTAGGTTTAGGACCATAGGTGCGAAGGACCATAACTAAGATTACAATCATAAACTATTCAGTTACTGGCATGATATTTACATTCTTTCGTTTCATGTTTTTCAGCTTTTTTCTATCACTTACTGATTTTTTTTTAAATAAGCATTAAGAAGGAAGGCATGATTGATTTCGATTAGCGAACAGCCAAAATATGCATGACAACATTACCTTTCATAATTTAGTTATTTTATTTCATCCACACTTTCGGAGTTATTCACAAATTACAATCGAAATAAGTGTTTTTTTTCAAGCAATATTAAAAAAATTTTTCTTTTTAAGAAATCATACAAAATTTAAAACTGCAAAAACTTTGCCTTTTAACTTTTTGTCTTAAGGATATTCTTCTTACGATCAATATCAGCCATATATCATGATAGTCGATGCATAAATGTTGATTTTTTGCAGTTTGAGGATTTTTGTACACGATTTAAGAGTCCCCAAATTAATCTAAACGTGTTTATATATTAAGTGGGATTATAGCTACAATTTAAATTTAGTCCCATTTTTTATTTTATTTTACTCCATTATTTTAGAGTTCCAATCCATTTGATAAACCCATATATTATTCTTTACTATCAACCTTGTCATTTTGAGTTGTCAGTTTAAATTCATTTAATTTAATTGCAGTAGATTAACAGCCCTTTTCAAAATGTATGATTAGGAGTTAACGTGGACTTTAACGACAAGTTTTATATGCCGAACTTGCCGTTAAAGTTCACGTTAACTTTTAATTGTACATTGTGAAAAGGGCCGTAAATAATTAAAAATTATGTGCATTAAATTTATTTTTATTTTTATAAAAGTCAAGATTTTATTAAAAAGTTGTTAAAAAGTAATTATTCAATAAAATTTTTAGCGGCCATAAGGATGGTTACCACCTCCACCGCCAAAGGGACCACCTCCACCTCCACCACCGCCAATAGGACCACCACCTCCGCCGCCACCACCTCCAAAAGGCCCACCACCACCACCATTAGGTACTCCACCTCCTCCATAACGTCCTCCACCACCACCACCACCATATTGGGCACTACATAGCATACTGCTGATCAGCAATAAGCAGAGAATCAATAAACTTTTCATGTTTAAATTTTTTGTTTTAAAGTTTTCTGCCACAAGTTGTGCGCTTTTATACTTTTCTATACCTTGACATTGTGAGTAGCTTATCTGGACTATACATCTCTTTATTTGTTTATTTTTATTATTGTTTAGTTTTTAAAGGCTTTAGTTAGTTGCATATACAAGTATTCAAATTACTTTTAAAATTCTAGAGAAAAATTATATTTTCTACAGGTTATCAGCTATCGATTAATATGTATGGTGTAGCTTTGAAATGAAATACGTTTAGCTTGAAGTATAGTCGTATTTATAATAACACTGTAAAACAAACTTATTTTTTTTTTACAACTAAACGACTCTAACGACTGATTATGATAGAGGGGGAAAATATCTACGTGTATCAGCATTTTGAAAGTTTACATCTTGGATTTATTTTAGTTGGAGTTAAATTTCCCTCCATTTCCCATATAATTATAGTGACTCGTCATAGGAAATCTTGTAAGCCTTACGTTTAAGATAGAAGATTTGTTTAACACTTTCATGTAAAATACTACAACGAACATTTTTGTAGAACATTTTAACCCTCTAGCTCTTTGTTCTATGGATCTTTTTGTATCTTTCTTAAGAAATAGACAAAAAACTCCCCTTCAGCGGCGATATAGTGTGCAAAAATGTTCTACAAAAATGTTCGTCGTAGTATTTTTCATTTTATTCCTTAAACATAAGGATTACTAGATACCTAATACTAATATTGTGCATAAGTACGAAATTAATTTTTAAATTAACTAACAAAATTTTTAATGATTTCTGGCGTTCAAGTTGAGTCTAGAGTTTGGGTGTATTTAAAGCCCTACACAGAAAAAACGAAATACCAGTTTCAGTAAAGAAGTTCAATGAAGTAGTAAATATTTTGTCTAGAAATGGACCTACAAACAAATATGTAAATATAGACAAAAATTACTCAACAATTTCATTGAAAAAAAACCGGGGTTTTCAGTGAATAAATTATCGGTTATGTTCTGTATTCCATGCGGAATGAAAATGTTCGGAATTATCAAAGCATTGCTGTTGCAAATTATTATTTATACATTTTAATTCCGCACGAAATACAGAGCATGCCTGTATATAAATCTAAAAATATTTACAAATTCTCAACAAAATAATTCACTGAATCAAACAAAAATATTTACCGGATTTTCTGTAATATATCAATGAGTTGTTTGGTCTGAATTTATAAAACCATTTGTCTAAAAATACTTACAAACACTAAGCAAAATAGTTTACTGAATCAAAAAAAATATTTACTGGATTTTTGTAATATATCAAACAAAAATTTTTGTCTGATTCATTATCATCAGCCATTATACATTTATGAAATTTAACTTTGTTAAATGTGTTCAACTCTGAATGTTTATCTAAAGTCTCTAAAAAATAAATGAGAATTATCGCAACAACATTAACGAATTGATTCACTCAAAAATCTTCAGTAAACAAACTTAGTACAATCGCATTCCTTTTGCTATCATTGTTGTTGTTATTTGTGTACGACATACATACAATCGGGTTTATTTTTTTACTACACAGAAAACGGGTTTTTGTTGTTTTTGGTGTTTGCACAAAAAATTCATTGATTCAGTAAAGAACATTTACTGAAAATGAAATTTATTTTTAGATAAGCTTTTGTTTGAAAAATGTTTTTTTTGATAATTTTTTCTGTGTATAGTGAAATTTTATGATAAATATTTTTTTGAAATATTTCAGCCCACTATATTGCAACTGAAGGGCAGTTTTTGTTAGCTCCTTTTTGCAGAAAGGGACAAAAAGACTCATACAGCGAAGATCTAGAGGGTTAAAATGTTCCACAAAAACTTTCCCCATGGTGTTTTACAGAAAACAGCTGAACATATCTTATCTCTTAAACGCAAGACTTGCAAGATTTTCTATGGCGAGTAAAAATTATCAATAAGTACGAAATTAACCCATTAACACATTTTAAGTTTAAAATGATTTCTGCCATACAAGTGGAGTCTAGAGTTTGGGTATCTTTTAAGACCTATAGTAGAATTTTAAGAAAAATATTTTTATAGAACATATCAGCCCACTATATCGCTGGTGAAGGGGAGTTTTTCGCACCTTTTTCAAGAAAAGGATAAGAAGACCCATACAACAAAATGCTAGAGGGGGTTAAAATGTTCCATAAAAATTTTCCTTATAGTGTTTTAGAGAAAACAGCTGAACACCTCTCATACCTTATACGCAAGATTTACAAGTTTTTCTATGCCGAGTACTATTTGATGGAAATCAACCCTTAAACACTCTTTAAGTTTTGATTGATTTCTGACTTTTAAGACTTATAGTGGCAAATATTTTTGTAGAACACTTCAGACTGCTATGTTGCTATTCAAAGGGACTTTTTAATCCTTTTTGAAGAAATTGTCAATAAGACCCATACAACGAAGAGTTGTAGAATTAAAATCTTGCCGCAAGTGCCGCAAACATTTTATAGCAATGTTTTTTATGCCGACTACTAATTATGAAAAATATTAAATTAACGCTTAAGCACATTTGAAAGAAATTTTTAATGATTTCTGGCGTTAAAGTTGAGTCTAGAGTTTGGGCAACTTTGAAGACCTATAGTCCCCATACAACGAAGTGTTAGAGTGTTAAGATATTCCACAAAAATGTTTCTCGTGGTCTTTTACATTAAAGTATTAAACACTTCCTATACCTTAAACGTGAGGCTTACAAGATTTCCTATGCCAACTCACTATAACTATGTATGTGCAAAAAAGGGGGAATTTAACTCCCCCTAAAATGAGTCCCAGATGTCCATTTTTAAAACGCCGATACACGTATACAAATTTTTGCTGGCCTCTCCCAGAATCAGTCGTTAGACTCATGTAATTTTTTTCGTGTTGTACAGTGTAGTTACAGTTGGTGCATCTTTTTAAGATTTTATTTATTACCGGCTTCGTGATTTCAATTCTAAATACCCAGGGGCTTTACAAGAATTAAACCTGTGACCTCCCTCACTCTCTGTATTTACAAGACTTTTACTTCTAAAAAGTTACACAATATGACAACAGATGGCGCTAAATACTTCAGAATAACGTCCATAACAAAGCAACCAACTACAGGCACATGTTTGCTGCAATAGAGTCATAACTCAAAAAACTTGTTTTGCAGAAAACGACTTTAAAGTTTTGAATTTACTAACAGCTTAAGGGTAAACAAAATATAAGGGTAAACAAAATATTTTATTATTATTTCAAAAGTTGAGTTAACAAGAAATTTGTATGAAATTTTTGCACAATAAAAAATCACGTTTTTTGAGTTATGACTCTTTTGCAGCAAAGATTCAATATGATGAGTATAATATTTAAAATTTAATTACCCAAAAGATCATTAGAATGCACTGGATACAGCTTGAGCAACTACAATAAAGGCATTCAACTGACGCCACAACAATTATTGCCCGATGCAGTATATTTTGTGCAAGTATATTTTGTGATAACAAAAACTTTAAGTTAGCATTTTTTTTAAATATCGGTTCCAGCGAATGCGTTAAAATAAGGATTTTCCCAACATTATTAAACCAATTCTAGCATTTAACATCTATCAATCAATTGTAGTTTTTGTTAGTTATAAAATTTTTCCTAGAACACATAATTCAATGCTTGTTGTTAATATTTTGCTACTAATAACACTGTGATACACTAAAACTATTCAGGGATTCTTATGTACCAATTTTGTATCTTCATTGAAGCCCATATAGAAAGAAAATATCTATAAATTTTCTAGGTCACTTCGCAAAGTGATTTTATAACGGTAGATGTAGTGAAAAAATGGGTTTCTTAGAGTTTGATCTTTATACAGTCATAATTTCTTTGTTTCAAAACTGATTTCTAAAACACTTAAAACTATCATAACTTAGCCATTTACCAACCGATTTTCAAAAATCATGCTTAATTTAAGAGATTAGAAAAATGAAATTTGTTTCGAAATAAAAAAGTTATGATGTTTAAATTTCAAACTCGAAGAAACCCGTTTTTTCACTACATTTACCGTTACAAAATCACAGAGTGATCTAGAAAATAATAAAGGTATTTTCTTTCTCTATGGGCTCCGAATAAAAAACAGAATTGGTGCATGAGAACTGCTGAATAATTTTTTTAAATTTTTGTATCATAGTGTAATGCTTTGCTACTTTCAAGTATAAATACTAGAGTTTTGTCTATGAAATGCAACATCAACATTCACTTTAACAACATGAATTTCTACGCCTTGTTAGTTTTCGTATTGGCTTTCATAGCTTTAGCTTTTGGTAAGTGGGTCTATAAAAAATTAAAGCTTTATTAAATTTTGTATAAGGAAATTTTAATTACATATTTATTTTTCCTTAATGTTTTCTGATAGGCAATCCTGATCCCAATCCTCAACCAAATCCAAAACCTTTAGGTGGTGGAGGAGGAGGCGGCGGTGGAGGTGGTTACTATAGTGGTGGCGGAGGTGGTGGTGGAGGCGGTGGTGGAAAGTAAATTTCAAATTGCTTATAGCTACTTCAAATTTTACAGCGATTTAATTATTGTTTCAAATTAAACAAAATACAAAATACTTTGTCAAGTTGTTTTTTTAGATATACATATTTAGCTAATATGTTAATAATAAGTTTGATAGTTGAGATTTCTTGGATGGCGCGACCTGCCCTTAAAGCGATAAACAAATTTTAGAAACAAATAATAACACTGGTGTGCAAAAAAAAAAGTTCCTTAAATCAAAATATGGGGAATATATAGAGTTTAACCCGCTAAATTAAAATTTTTCTATCACGTACATATTTTTTTAATGGACATGACTAATGTGACTCACGAAACAGGGCGAAGCTTGTCAGATTTGAATCAGTAGGAAACCAAAGTAAGGAAATTTTATAATCTTGAACATATATTGTTTTATATATGCTTGAAACATTAATATTAGAAATTTTGTTTGAAAAATTTATGTGAAATGAAAATTTCCCAATGAGGGAAATTTTTTAGCCGCAAGAAATTGAAGATATCTTTTAGAAATTGCTATTTATAAATGTTCAGATATTTTATCTTTAATCGTTTTTGCAATAAGTTAAATCAAATAAAAATTTCCCAGTGATGGAATTTTTTTGATCCATGAAAATATGAGAAACTTTAAAAAATTTGGTAGGAAGTTTTAGCGAAATACAAAAATTTTATTTATTTAGAACAATAATGGTATAGTATGTATAATTTCCCACTAGGGGACTTTCTTACCTAGAGGAATTTTTTAATCTGAACATATATTTTTTTAACAGTATGCTTGAAACATTGATAGTAGAAATTTTTATTGAAAAATTTCTGTGAAATAATAAATTCCCAATGAAGGAAATTTTTTCACCTGAAGAAATTTAAGATTTTTTTACACACTTCTTTTTATAAATGTCCCCAGAGGTTATTTTCAATCGTTTTTGCAATAAATTAAATCAAATGAAAATTTCCCAATGAGGGATTTTTTGAGCCATGAAAATATGAGAAGTTTAAAAAAAATTTTAAAAGAAGTTTCGAATAAACTCGAAAAGATTACTTAGAACAATAATATACAATATATATAATTAATTTCCCTCTAAGGAATGTTCGTATCTAGAGGAAATTTTGCAATTTTGGTCATCATTTTTTTTATATTTACGCTTAAAATATTCAGAATAGAAATTTGGTTTGAACAATATTTGTGAAATAATAATTTCCCAATGAAGGAAATTTTTCAGCTGCAATAAATTTCAGATTTTTTACACACTTCTTTTTATAAATGCCCACAGAAGTTATTTTCAATAGTTTTTGCAATAAGTTAAATCAAGTAAAAATTTCCCAATAAAGGAAATTGTTTTTACTCAAGAAAATATTAGAAAGTTAAAAAAAATTTAAAGGACGTGTTGACGAAATTCAAAAAGTTTATTTATTTAGAGCAATAATGTATAGTATGTATATGTAATATCCCACGTAGGGTTTTTCTTACCTAGAGGAAACTTTATATTCTGAATATTTATTTTGTTAAATGTATGCTTGAACCATTCATTTTTTTATTAACTTCTTCATATACATGTTCAGAGAAGTTATTTTCAATAGTTTTGCGATAAGTTAAGTCAAACAAAAATTTCCCAATGAGGGAAAATTTTTTTAGAGCCATGAAAATATGAGAAGTTTTAAAAGAAATTTAAAAGAAGTTTCGACGAAACTCAAAAAGTTTATTTAGAACATTAATATTTAATATGTATATGTAATTTCCCACTAAAGAATTTTCTTATTTATAGAAAATTTTATAATTTTAATTACACATTTTTTATATTCATGCTTGAAACATTTAGAATAGAAATTTTGTTTGATAAATTTTTATGAAATAATAATTTCCCAAATAAAGGAAATTTTTCATCTGCAAGAAATTTCTGATTTTCTTAACACACTTTTTTTTTTAAACTCCACAGAGGTTATTTTCAATAGTTTTTGCAATAAGTTAAGTCAAATAAAAATTTCCCAATGAAGGAATTTTTTTAGAGCCATAAAAATACGAGAAGCTGTAAAAAAAATTTAAAAGAAGTTTCAACGAAACTCAAAAAGTTTATTCATATATATAATTTCATAATTTTGATCATATTTTTTTTTAGAGTACAAATTTTGTTTCCAGAATTATTGTGAAATAAAAATATCCTAATGAAGGAAATTTTTCAGCCGCTAGAAAGCTAAGAAATTTTTAAAAATTGCATTTAATAAATGTCCGTATCAGTTTCATGCAGTAGTTTCTGCAACAAGTTAAATCAAATACAAATTTCCTAACGAAGGGAATTTTTTTGTCCATGAGAAAATGGTACTTTTGATGAAATTCAAAATATTTGGGTATGTATTTAGAACTATAACATAAAGTACTTATGGACATAATTGTAATTTTCTTTTAGGGAGTTTTCTTAATTAGAGGAAATTTTATAACATAGCACATATATTGTATTATATATGATTGACACCTTAATAGAGGAAATTTTGTTTTAAAAATTTCTGTGATATAAAAATATCTCAATGAAAGATTTTTTTCTTTTGTCCATATGCACTGAACTGATTCTATGGCACCAATGGATTAGTCATTCTTTATCATTCTTCATCTTCATATTTACATTTGTTAGTTTTCTGGATCTACGTGAACGTATGAGTAATAAAACTCAATTATAACAAGTATACGCAAGGAAAACATTATAATGCCGATCGATTGGCGGGAATGCGAAAAATTATTTTTGGCCAATTTTTCGAAAAATTCCTCTCCAGATCACATTTATGTTTAAAAATTAATATCAGTTATTTAAAATAAGCAAAGAAGTTGAAAAAGGAGAGCAATTTATTTTACGAACCCAATTTTATTGTTCAAAAAATTAAATTTTCGATTAACACTGCACAGTGGGGAGTATCAAAATATATGGGATATAAATGAGCCATTTCTAAAGGGATAATCCGATCAGTGTAAGATTCCACATGGGCATAGCTGAGAAGTATTGCTATTTAATTTGGGAATATGAGTTTTCCACATTGCTCAGGAGCGGAGCTGTCTAGTTCCCAAGTAGGGTACTTTGGGCATATACAAATTTTCAACGCTTGTAACTTTTTTTCTCCCGATTCCCTTATAAGGTTGGAAAAAAATCATGATTGGTTAAGCACTTATCTTTTATAGTTAGTGAAGTTATATATATTTGAAAATTTAAATTTCTCTATTTTTCAAAATTAAAATATTCCTGAGTTGGAAAATATAAAATTTTTAATTAAAAAATTTGCAATTTTTGACAATTTTGCCCTAAAAAGCACCATCATTATTTTCTCTATAAAAAAATGTTTCTTCTGGAACATATAATTAGTATATATGTATGTGTCTAAAAAGTAATTTCACATACATGATTTTATAGAAAAATTTTATTCCAATTTACCACTTTTGTTGGCTTTGGATCCTTCCGAATTCGAACTATTTTGCAGCAAAATTTTCTAAATTCGCAAAACTTGGATTCAAAACAAATGCTAATGCTACTTGCGGAAACTCCTATGTATATTCATTTATTTACCAAAGGACCTTAGAGCAAATGTGGCCTTTATGCGAAAAACCATAAAAATAAATTTTTTGGTATTTTTTTGGAACTTTCATTGAAATCTGGCAAATCTCAAAACCCAATCGTATTTTTCTTTGCTTGCTTGGTATT
The DNA here is from genome assembly GCA_956483635.1 of Panzeria rudis. Classification (NCBI taxonomy): domain Eukaryota; kingdom Metazoa; phylum Arthropoda; class Insecta; order Diptera; family Tachinidae; genus Panzeria; species Panzeria rudis. Next base: position 88,465,814 of record OY101451.1, read on the forward strand.
TAGTATGTAAATACCTTTACAACTGAAACATTTCATTTGAAAATATCAACAATTACAAATTTTATAACATTAAGAAAGAATTTAATATGCACAGAACATCTTATAATAGCTCGTTTTGCAAAAAGTCTCTGAAAAAATTTTGAATTGTGAACTACACATAATTTTGTAAATTTTGATATGTGATATGGGCAAATCCTGCGTGACGAACGCTACATTCGTACTCGTTTTTAGATTAAAATATAAAAATTTTTTGGTCTTTCAAAATAGATACCATCAACTTATGCATAGTGTTTAGTGGGATTTAATTGTACTTTCGATTGGCATAACAGCTACTTGTTTCCCAATAATTGATCACAAAGTTTTATTACGCACGCTACAAAAAGTGGAAGTAAGTTTGAAAGTTGAAGTGTGTTTTCGTATTTTGTTTTTAGCGAAAGCACAAAAAATCTAATTCAGAAAAGAAAGAAGAATAGAAAAGAATTCTAAAATAACTTATTTACAGCAACAAAAAATGTTGTCGTTTTTTTATCAAAAGACGTGAAGCCTTTGTGACGCACGCTACGTGACGCACGCTACATTTTTTCTTAAAAGCTTGAACTTTTTAATTGTACAATTTACAACAAAAATTTGTTTAGTAGAGCTGTAGATAATATGATTATCTAAAAGAAAACTTTTAACAAAATTTTGATATTTCTTATAGCTTCCGAGATAATCTAAAAAATAGCTAACCCCTTATTTTCAAGATATGGGACGTTCCTGACCATGTACAAGCTCGAAAATTCAAACTTAAGCTTAGGATCACATATATAACTAAACACATAAAAGTAGTATCCTATATGCAATGCAAGGTTGAGTATTTTTTTCGGTGTAGGTATATCATTGCCATTCATGAGGAGATCACCCAAAAAAAATTTCGTCTATATATTTTTAAGGTTAAATATATAGCAAATTATTTCATCAACATATACAGTCATGTCACAGAATACCATTCCGATCGGAAGTGGTTTCAATTCCGTAAGTTGCTTCCTCAGAAAACGAAAAACGAAATTTTTCTTCGTAATCAAACCACTTTTAAATTTCAAAGTGGAATTGAAAAACACTTTTCTACAGACTTCATTTGCAGTAAATATTAAAAAACGTGCCTACTTTTAGGAGCGCCAAATAAATATTTGATCATGAGCTTTCCATGCTAATAAAAAGCTCAATGTGAGCTTTGCATCTAAAAACAAGAGTAAACAAAGGCCTCAAATAATCGGAATCTAAAACACCAAAAATGTACTTTTTCGGAATTACAACTACGGAATCAAAACTGAATCTGCGACACGGCTTATACAAATAGTTTTGACAACTTAAAAATTCTGTCCTTAGTGGACCATTTCTGGGATTTGCCCATATGTCTACCTTTCTCTTTCTTAGGACCAACAAATGAAAACTCAAATTCGGATTTTTTCGCTGAATATAATGTAACTTTAATATTTTTTGTCCGATGTTAACACGTTTGGAACCAAATTTTTTGGCCTGATGGAGCGACTTAAAATAGTGAATTTTGAAGAAATATAAAAAATTCACATTTTTCAAATCTTAAGGCGTGCAACTCAAACAATTTTGATCCGATAACAACGGTTTATATATTGTCTGAAAGACCAAAGATATATCTATGCATTAGTGCAAAACTTGTATACTTAAGATGAATAGTTCTCAAGATTTTTGGAAATAGATAAAAAAAACCATACAGAAAAACACGTTTTTCGTGAATATTTCGAAAACGTTTCTTAAGAAAAATAAATGAATGTCTTATTCGTGTTCAGCGACTAAAATTGATTGAGGTTATAGCAAAAAGTTTAAAATTTAATGTCGTTTAAAAATAGCATACGAGTGAGTTTCTCACCTTTGCTAAAAAAATTTTTACCGTTTGCTTCTAAAATGCATTAATTAGCCGTCCTAGGTAAACCTTTTATTTGTTTACACAACAAAAAAATTCTATGTGGACTATTTAGTATATCCACTGTAGCTCATAACTATGCAACACGATTACACTGGTCAACAAAAAATTTTTTTTAGTCATGTAAATCAAAATATATGGAATAAAAATAGTTTAATGAGATCAATTGAAATCTGTTTTCAGTTTTTTTTACCATGTACAGATTTTCTTATGAATTCACTTGACAAATATCCACTACCTACATCAGAATATTTCACCCTAACTCGTGAATGGTATCCCCGATTTTGATCAGCAAAACGCTAAAATGTGCACAACAAAATTACCTTTAAACTATTTTAATATAGTTTTTTGATTTGGTCAACGCTTTCGATGTTATTCACAAATTAGTATCGAAAAAAGTGATTTTTCATGAAAAACTAAAAAAAAAAATTTTTCTTTCTTAAAACTCATAAAAAAACTTAGAACTGAAAAAATTAAGCTTTTAACTATTGTTCTTAAAGGTGGATGTGTTATGAACAACTTAAACTATATATCATGAAAATAAATGAATAAATGTTAATTTTATTAGCAATTAAGTGAATACTGCCAGACACGTAAAAGGTACTTACGTTCTTTTAAGTGTATTCACATAATAGCTAATAAAATCAACATTTATTCACCTCTTTTCATGATTTATGGCTGAATTTGGTTTGTAAAACAATTGCGCTTAAGAAAAATAGTTAAAAAGTAGTTTTTGTAGATTTCAATTTTTAATGTGGTATGTGATGGAAATCGTTCGATTTGAAATCGGCGCCGATTTCAAAAACAAACTCTACTGAAAGATGACTTATTTACCCCTTTTAATGTTTTTAACGCTGAGAATATTTTATTCGAATATTTCTTTTTATACAAAATAATAAAAAACGTTAATGAGTCATCTTTCAGCAAAATTTGTTTTTGAAATCGGCGCCGATTAGAATCGATCGATTTCCATCACATACCAGAATAAGTTAATTAGAAAGAAAAGAAAATTTTATTTTATATGAAAAATAAAATTTTTCGCATACTAATTAAATATAACTATACTGATGTATCCAGTAGAAATATTAGTCATGCTCATCGAAAAAAAAATCTGTACGTAATAGAAAAAACTGCCAACAGATTTTAATTAAACACTTTCCATTCCACTTATTTTTATTTAAAGGATATATTCTTTGCAGACCAGTGTTATTTATTATAGCATCAAATATTCTCACACAATAAAACGTTTGTTTTACAAATATTTTTTAACAAATCAAAATAATCTATGAAAAATATTAAAATTAAACAAAGGAATTAAATAGAAAAAATATACGATTTATTTTGCAAACCATCTTTTGTCGTTCCAACACAGAAACTATAAATAGCGCTGGAATTGCACGAACAAAAATAGTCAACGTTGCGAAATGAAAATACTATTGTATTTTGGAATTTTACTGCTATCAATAGCAATTTGTAGTGGCCAATATGGTGGTGGTGGCGGTGGTGGTGGAGGCGGTGGCGGTGGCGGAGGTGCCGATGGTGGTTATGGGTATGGTGGTGTAGGCCCTAATGGCCCATATGGTGATGCTGGCGGTAATGGTGGCTATGGCTATGGCTCTTCAGATGGCCAACGAGGTAGCGGATCTAGTGGCAATGGTTATGGTTATAGTTTTTAGAAAAATAGAAATAAAAAGTTAGCAGGAAAATATAAAGAAAATACTAAATAAAGAATGGCTTAAACTTATTTGAGAATAAAACTATTGCACAGTGTTCGTTATTAAAAAAGAAACAATTTCTTTTTTTTACAATTTAACAATAGACTCATAAAGTGTAACAGACGTCCTGTGATCATTAAAGTTATACAAATGATTACACTGTACAACAAATTAAAATGTTTCAAAGTAAGAAAATTGTAACGACCGATTCTGAAAGAGGTCACGAAAGAATAAAATAAACGTTTATCTTTACATCTCAAAACTTTTAAAAATATTTTTTGTGCTCCAACACAATTTTTGGTTAAGTCATTGTGGAGGGGATCTTATTACCTTTCAAACGGTATGTTGCTGAGATCTGTAGCTTAAGCACTTTTGGAGATATTAAACATTTTTGAAGATAATTTTTTTTTAGTTTTGATGGCGTCCTATCTCCATAACCGAAGGAGTAAGAAATCCAAACTTTGATATCCATTACTTTAATATACTAAAAAAATTCCATAAAAAGTTGTATCAAAATCAAAGATGGTGATGTCCACCCATCTTTGGTTGATTTAAGGTGGAATAACTCAATACTGGAAAAGGTTTGATCAGTCGATCTTGGTTTGATACAACAAATGTATTGAATGTTAGCCATAATTTTTGTATGTCCCGTAGATAACTTTATGCATAATTAAGCAGTTTTTGCTAAAACTTTTCGAATATAATCCATCTCAATTATTGTCCAATCAATTTGTATCTTGCACAGAAAAAATTATCACCAAAAATTTTTTAAACAAAAGTTGGTCTAAAAATAAATATCATTTTCAGTAAATGTTCTTTACATAATCAATGAATTGTTTGTTTGACTTTTATTTAAAACGCAAATACCAAACAGAACAAGAAAAACTGTGTCGTAAAAGAAACAACCCCGATGACGCCATACACACAAATAACAACAACAACAATGATAGCAAAAATAATGCGATTGTATCAAGTTTGTTTACTGAAGATTTTTGAGAGAATTAATTCGTTAATGTCATTGCGTTAATTATCATTATTTTTTTATAGTATTTAGATAAACATTCAGACAAGAACACATTTAACAAAGTGAAATTCCATAAATGCTTAATGGATGATGATGATGATCCAGACAAAAAATCCAGTAAATATTTATTGTTTGACTAAGCAAACTATTTTTTTTTAATATTTGTTAGTATTTTTAGACTAATTGTTTTATAAATTCAGACAAAAATATTGTTTGATATTTTTCAGAAAATTCAGTAAATTCTTTTGTTTACAATTAGTAAATATATTTAGACAAATTGTTTTATAGATTTAAATAATTTGTTCACTGAAAAAAAACTTGTTTATTTTTTAATGAAATTGTTGAGCTATTTTTGTCTATATTTACAAATTTGTTTGTAGGTCTGTTCCTAGACAAAATATTTACTATTTCATTGAACTCCTTTACAGAAAATGAAATATAGTTTTTTCTGTGTACGTTTAAGCTATAAAATGAGCTCAGCACTTTTATGTAAAACACCACTAAAACAATTTTTGTAGAAAATTTCAAACCGCTTCATCGCCACAGAAGGGGAATTTTTTGTCCCTTTTTTAAGAAAGGAACAAAAAGACCTATACAATGAAAAGCTAGAGGGTTAAAATACTCCACGAAAATGTTTCTCGTAGTGTTGGACATAAAAGTGCTGAACACATGTTATACGGTAATCGTAAGTCTTAAAAAATTTTCTATGCCGTGTCACTAGAACTGTGCGCTAAATGGAGGGAAATTAAACTCCCCCTAAACTGAATGCCAGATGTGATCTTTCAAAACGCCAATACATGTATAACATTTTTTGGTGCCCTTAGCAGAATCAGTTGTTATAATCTTGTTATTTTGAAAATTAAATTTTGTTGTGCAGCGTAATTTGACCATCACTGTATATTTATGCTACTCAAATACATGAGAGATGCGTACCAGACACTTGAAATGTCAATTTTCGCTTAACTCACATTAGCTTTTCATTTAGTGATTAATTCTCAGAAATATATCAATTCAGTTGTAGTATTTAATATATTTCAGTTTAAATTTATAAATAACTAGCTACAGCCTGGCATACTTCTCTACCTCTATAGTAATAAAATAATAAAAAAAAAATCGTGTAATTATTTTTAGTTAATAGCTTATTTAATTAGTAATTATTCTTACTAATTAACTATACAAAGTTTATAGGCTCGTACTTTTATATTATCCCATAATTTTAAATAATTATCTACTTTTGTGGGAGGTATCACTTGGGTATTCACTTTAATAATATTTGCCAAAAAATGTAAGATCCATAGATTCTATTGTCGTTTTTCGTTTATATCTCACTCGTTTATAGGCCGATTCAGCCGATTTGCATTTCGCTTCAAGTTATCTAAGACTTTTCTTTTCTCACTATCTTTCTTGCTGGATGCCTAGAGGACTCAATCTCATCCAAACTTTTTTTATGATCTGCTACAGCTTCTTTTAGCCTGTTCACGCTGACCATTAACGTCAGTTCTCTCAGAAATGTCCTATTAGGGATCTGTGTCACTGTTGTCTCTAAAAAAAGACACTTGCGCCCCTTGTACCTTAATCCCCTAATATGAAGCTGTCATATATTCAAATGTGGTTAAAATCGAAAACATTAAAATTTTTTTAAATTGACCGGAAGGCTCCAGGCAAAAAGAAGAACAACAAGAAAATAAAATTTGTCGTCGTGGTTTTTTTTGTTTATATCTCAATGATTTATAGGCTGATTTAGCCTATTTTCATTACACTTGAAGTGGAGTACCATTTTCCCTCTGTCAAGATTACACTGTACGATAGAACCAATACTTTTTTTCAAAACTATAAGGTTCTAACAACTGATTCTGGTAGGTGGCACCAAAAACTGTTCACGTTTTTAGACGTTTTGAAAGTTTACATCTAAGATTAATTTTAAGAGAAGTTAACCTTCCTCCCATTTTGTACATACATATTTATGTAGTTACTAGCAATAACCGGTGTGCTTCACTACTGCATTGTTGTGCAGATATAGAAAAATAAATAGTAGCTTTGTATGATCAGTACCCGCCTCCCCACTCCTATTCTTTAGGGCGAAGAAAACAGTTTAAATTTTATTTCTAACTTTATTACTTTAGAATACAAATGGGTTGCAAAAAAAGTACCAAAATTATATTTTTGCCCTTTATAGCTCCCCAAACGTATTTAAGGGACTCTTATGGAGGGAAGAATTCAAAATTTAAATTAAATTTCTATGTTTATTATTTTTAGGAGATAATTGGGTTACCAAAAAAGTACCAAAATTACATTTTTACCCCTTTTCTTCCCTAAATGCGAAAATTTCAAAAAAGTATCTAAATCTCGTTCGAATATTACGTGTACCTTAGTTAGATCTGGAGATATAAATAAGGTTACCGAAGTCACCCATTTTTAACGCCCTTTTATCCTCTTAAAATTTGTATCACCAAAAATCCCTTTTTAGTGGATCTGTACATCGTTGAGGGACTCTTTAGGGGAGAAGGATTCCGTACGAATACCTTATACATATATATATATATATATATATATATATATATATATATATATATATATATATATATATATATATATATATATATATATATATATATATATATATATATATATATATATATATATATATATATATATATATATATATATATATATATATATATATATATATATATATATATATATATATATATATATATATATATATATATATATATATATATATATATATATATATATATATCCTTTTACCGTTTTGGCGATTTTCTTTTATTTTTGGGAACTTTTTTAATTTTATATATATTTTTTATATATATTACGCTTTTTCGGCCCCTAAATATAAACTTTTCCAAAAAGTACCAAACGCTTATTTTTTGATCTTACTATTATGCTTTTGAAATTTGGTGTCTACCTTAGTTAAATCCGGAGATACAAGTTTACCGAGTTTAACCGTTTTTAGCCCTTTTTGCCCCTTAGCATTTGAATTTCCTAAAATCCCTTCTAAGTGGATCCGTACATCGAAAGAGAAATCTACATAAAATTATTTTTCATTCAAACAAAGTACATAACAAATAGTGCAAAAAGTACCAAAGACCTGACCGCTTATTTTTTACCTTATTATGATGTTTTTGGAATTTTATGTCTACCTTAATTAGATCCGGCGATATAACGTTACCGAATTTACACATTTTTGCCCCCTTAGCATTTGAATTTCCAAAAACACCTTCTTCTAGTGTGAGCCTTAAGTTTAAGGTATGAGATGTGCTCAGCTTTTTTATGTAAAATGCCACGAAAAATATTTTTGTGAAACATTTTAACCCTCTAACTCTTTATTGTGTGGGTCTTTTTGCACACATTTCCTTAAACAGAGCCATAAAACTACCCTTTTTCAGAAAGGTGCAAAAAGAACCATACAGCGAAGAGTTAGAGGGTAAAAATGTTCCACAAAAATGTTACTCGTGCTGTTTTAAATAAAAGTGCTGAACACATTTTATACCTTAGATGTAAGACTTGGAAGATTTTCTATGCCAATTATTAATTGTGAATAAATACAAAATTAACCCTCAAACATATTTTAGTTTTTGAATGACTTCAGGCGTTCTAGTTAATTCTGGAGCTTGGGAATTTTTGAAGATTTTTAGTGGAATTTAATGGCGCTATATTGCCGCTGAAGGAGATTTTTTGTTTGTATTTTTTTTAAGAAAGGGACGAAAAGACCCATATAGCGATGAGTTACAGGGTTAAAATGTTGCACAAAAATGTTTCTGGTGGTGTTTTACATAAAAGTGCTACTAACATCTTACACCATCAACTTAAAACTTACAATAGTTCTTATGCCTAGTAGAATTCATACGAAATTAACCCATAAACACGTATTAAGTTTTGAATAATTTTTGGGGTCCAATCATTCAAAACTTTGGTGGATTTTAAAATCTCTAGTAGAATTTTGTAGCAAATATTTTTTTATATTATTTCAGCCCGCTATATCGCCGATGAAGGGGACGCTTTTGCCCATTTTTTTAAAGAAATTGACAAAAATACCCATATAGCGATGAGTTAGAGGGTTAAAATGTTCTAAAAAAATTTTGCTCGTAGTGTAATCAAATGTAATCAAAAAATTTTATTTTTGAGCTGCCCGCTTTGCATGAAAGACGCCATACATTAGCTTACAATAGAACAATATGTGGAAAAATAGTAACACCAAGTGGAGTACCCCATTTGTCTTTTCTAATTGATAAGATTTGTTTGGTTTTAAATTAATTTAACAAGTTCTAAGAACTAATCACTGTTAATATTCATAATAAAATAAAAAAGCGTTTTTTAAAAGGTGTTAATGCAGGGGTCATACCGACACGACAACCCCATTAAAGTGATAACAGTATTTATTGAAAATTAATTATATTCTTTTTACGTTTTCTCTATTTGCTTAATCCCATTAAAGCTGTAGTTAAATCTAAGTATAAATACCAGCTACAATTAATGCTTTAGTATCAGTTAACAAAATGAAATTGTACGCTATTTTTGGTTTTGTATTAGCTTTAATCGCTGTGGCTATGGGTAAGTGGAAAAAATAATTCAATTATGGTTTGCGAGTGCTGATTAAAGATAAAGGAAATAAGGAAAGTTAAAAAATAAAATTAACAAAAAAATGGAAAATCTTATGGTTAATAGTTTCCAGATTTCCTTCTTCAACAAATCTTAAAATATTTTTAAATAACTTTCATTTTTCTTAACAGGAAATCCCAATCCTGAGCCTCAACCCAATCCTATACCGTTAGGAGGTGGTGGTGGTGGAGGCGGCGGTGGTGGCGGCAAGTGAAAATTCTTCAAATGAATTAACTCTTCCCAATCACCGTGATACCTTTTGCTTGTATTAAAAAATTTCTAATAAATGGTTTCTTTGAAAACTGAATATGTCATAAAAATTCTTTTAATGAAGGATAATAGGTATCAACTAGGACATAAACATGACTCCATACTAAAAAGTGCTTAGTCTGAAAAGTGAGTTTTTCAGGAAAAGCTTTTAAAGCTTTAAAAGAGATATTTTGAAAATTGCGAATTTTTGTTTATAGTTTTTAATTCGATTGGCCGATCGTGTGCAATTGCACTAAAAATATTAACATAACTGTAGAACGATTTGTCTGGTTCAGTTAAATAAATCTGAAGCCGCGCCAACATTTGAGATATCGTGGAACTTATACCAAAAATTTTAATTTTTAAGAAATTCATAAAAAATAAAAAAACAAGACAAATTTTGTTCTTTTTCTATTAGCATGTAGGTAAATATGTTCCAAACAAAATGAGCCATATTTCACTAAAATCGATTCACAGCTTTTGATTTTATTCACAATTAAGTGAAAGAGGTCAATTTATTTTTATAATTTTTTTTATCAGTTAGGTTCACTGACTTTAATTGAATAGGACAAACCGTTCGACAGTTATGTGCAGGAACATAAGAAACGACTTTCCGTTGCTTCGGTCTAAAAGTTGATCTGAACTTTTAAACTTGTGCAATTACTTTTTTATTTTTCCATCAGTGCGTCTTTAGTAATTGCTTAGGTCCCAATAAGGATGTTATATCACCTGCTCCCCAAGCAAACGATTAAAAAAATATATTTTTTCTAATACATTGCAAAACCAAATTAATTTTACTTTTTAATAATGCCCTATACCAAAAGCAAGGTCGAGCCTGTCCTTGTCTCTGTAACTAACGCAGCCTCTTGAGTAATATTCAAGCTTGCTCCTTCTCAGAGAAACTCCTAACATTTTTCATGTAAAGGACTTAAGCCTGACACTACTGTGCTATGTGTCAGTCATTCGATAAAACGAATTCCACAAAATTCAATAATTTTTCTCCTGATTTACCTTTTGCCTATTTATTTTATAGCAAATAAATGTATATTTACTAAAATTCGAAAATAATTTCGAATTTCCTAGCTGGTATCTCAAAACATAATTTTCCTAAATTATCTAAAATAAAATTAAGAGAATTCTTTCTACTATTTATTAGGCTTAAAAATTGTTATTGTAATCAATATCGAAAATTCGACAATTTTCAAACAAAACAAGACAACAATTGTGTGACTCAAAATTTTCAGTAAATACTATCATTACAGCTTTAAAAGTTAGTTTCGAAGCTAAGTTCGAAATTTCGAACATACTTCGAAAATGTTATTAAAAAGTTAGCAAACAAATATATACTTAATTAAAAGGATTTAAGCTTAAAAACTCAAGCTATATGCCTAAATTCGAAAATTCGAAACTAAATACAAGTTCCAAACATAAAAAAACTTAATATATTTGTTTAATATCTAGTGAAAAGTACAGTTTAATAATATTATAGCTTTAAAACTAATTTTCGACATTTCGAACATAATTCAAAAATTAATAAAAATAATTCGTTTAAAATAATATAAAAAAATTGATAAAGAAAGAAAATATTTTGGTTACAATTAAATAGTAGGACTTAAGGTCAAAAGCTGTTATTTATATATAAGCAAGTTCGAAAATTCGAAACTAAATATCTACAGTTTTCAAAAACAACAAGAAACTTATTTTTTCTAAAATATTATAAACAAGTGCAATTTAACAACATTAGGGGCTTCAAAAGCTATTTTGGAACACAAGTTCGAAATTTCGAATATGCTTCGAAAATATGCATATGTAAATATATATATATATATATATATATATATATATATATATATATATATATATATATATATATATATATATATATATATATATATATATATATATATATATATATATATATATATATATATATATATATATATATATATATATATATATATATATATATATATATATATATATATATATATATATATATATATATATATATATATATATATATATATATATATATATATATATATATATATATATATATATATATATATATATATATATATATATATATATATATATATAAAATAAAACAAAATTTTGAAAAAAAAAATACAAAAAGTCAAATATGTTTCTACCAAAATAAAAGGATTCAAAACTACTATTTATTATATATAATTCGAAATTCTATACGATTTCCAAGCAGACACAAAAAATTAATTCGGTTTGTAGTTCTTGAAACGTTCAATTTAATTTTGTTGAAGCTTCAAGATCTATTTTCGCAACTAAGTTCGAAATATCAAACATACTGCGGACATGAATTTTGAAATGAAATAAGTATAATAAAGATACGAGCTATTTTATTTTGACCATAGTAATAGGATTAAATCTTAAATACTATTAAAGCTTAAGAACTTAAATTCGAAATTACTAAATTAAATTCAATATTTCAAAACAACAAGAAACTTACATTTTTTGTAATATTTTTATACAAAACTGCAATTTAACAAAATTAAATCTTTTAAGTTTTATTCGAAGCTAAGTTCGAAGTTTCGAACATGTTTCTACAATTAGCTTTATTTATTTCCTTAAAAAATGAATATAATAAAGATTTTGATTTTATATAAACGCTAGGATTCAAGCACAAAAATGTTATTAACTCAAATTCGAAAACTCGAAATTGGGCTAAAATTTCCAAAACACAACAGAAATACGTAAGCTTTATTTAAATTTTTTCATTGAAAAAAATCTTATTTAATTTGCAAATTTCAAACATACTTCCAGAATTTCAAAAATCAATACAGATTTGTTACAGTTCTTATGATTTTCAATTTTTCAAAATTTCGAACATAGTTCTAGTATATAGAAAAAGAATTTCCTAAAAATTATCGAAATATCAAAATTATTTTTTTATTCGAAATCAAGTTTGAAATTTCGAACATGCGTGTGATCCTTAAAAAATAATGTTAATTGAAATTTTTATTATTTTAAGTAACATTCAAAATATTAAACTTAATTTCCTTTTTTTAAGTTCGAAATTGCGAAAAAAAACGTCGAGAAATAAAAATACGTGTAAGTTCATGTTTTTATAATGTTGCAATTTTTCATATATTATTTATATTTAAATTAATTTTTTTTATATGCAGTTCATAAAACTATCTGTTAAATTTCGAAAAAATTTTCGAATTTTCAAATATAATGCATAAGCTTAAAAACTAATTTCGATTTTTATGATTTTTAAAATTTCACTTGTCAACATGTGTATATTAAAAGTAAAAATGTATTTTCGAAATTGAGTTCGAAATTTCGAACATAAAAATTATTTAAATTAAAATATTTATGATCCAAAGTGATTATTTTTAGATAAGTTTTGTAACGTTATGCTCTGAAAAAAATTAGTCATGATCAATATTCCAAGGAACATAGAGAAATGAACATTAATTTAGTTTTCAATGTACACAACAGAACATAAGAACGTTTTTCTGCTGTGCATATTGAAAACTAAATTGCTGTTGATTTTCCTTTGTTCCTTGGAATATTGTTATTCTGCTGTATACTTTAAAAACTAAGACTATAACAAATAACATCGTAATACTTCTAGTAATTAATTACACTGTATAACACAAACAAAAAATAAAATTGCATAACTTGGTCCTAAAGACTGATTTGTGGTAAATTGTTAAATTTTCCAGCCCTTTTGCACACCGTTATAGTGACTCGGCATAGGAAATCTTGTAAGTTTTGCGTTTAAGGTATAAGACATGTCTCGCAGTTTTATGTAAAATGACAGGAGAAAAGATATTATGGAGCATTTTTACCCCCGTTACGGGTCTTTTTATCCCTTTCTTTAAAAAATGGAAAAAACTCAGTTTCAGCGACGATATAGCGGGCTGAAATGTTTACAAAAATATTTGCCATGAAATTCTACTATGGCCCTTTAAAGACACCTAAGCTGCCGACTCAACTTGAACGCCAGAAATCATTCAAAACTTAAAAAGTGTTTAAGGGTTAATTTTATACATAATCACAATTTTTACTCGTCATAGGAAATCTTTTAAGCCTTGCGTTTGAGGTAAATGGTGTACTTAGTACTTTTATATAAAACACCACGATAAACATTTCTGTTGAACATTTTAACCCTGCAACTTTTCGTTGTGTGGGTCTTTTTAGCCCCTTTTTAAAAAAGAGACAAACAAGTAAATTCTTCCTAAAATGAATCCCGGATATAAGCTTTTAAAACGCTGCTACGCGTATATATTTTTTTCATGCCCTCTAACGGAGTCAATCAGTCGTTAGAACATTGTTATTTTGATTTGGTTATACAGTGCTATTTGGGAGAAGGGTGTATAAGATTCAGCATTACCCAAAGTAATTCTCTCACTTTGTTTTTTTTCTTATTCGCTTTAAGTACGAAAATAATTTTTCTGTATTGATGCTTTATTATGTTTCAGTTAATTGTATTTATTGATTAAAATATTTGTTATCAGTAGTCTTATGAAACGTTAAGAAAAACCCTTTGTATTTATTATAAAATTTTATCAAGAATTGTCTGAATAGTTTTTCTTTATTTTTTTGCAAAAACCCCCAGAGTTTGTTGATGAGCTCAAGTTTTCAAAACTTTCTTTTAAATCAATATGATTGACATGTTATTCATATTTTTTTTAAACAACAAGTTTTACAATTAATTATTTTAATATAAACAAAAAATAATTGCAATAACAGGTTTAATAAAATAGTTTTTAGGGCTTAGATAAATCATGTGCATACGCGTTGTGCTGGTGTCTGTCACCGTCGTCAAAGTTCTTAGAAATTTCATTCACGTTGAAAAAACGCATTTAAATTTTGATATAAATAATTGCTTAAACGTTTCGTACAGCATCATTGTCTCATCTGCCTTTTTAGTAAGATGAAATTCTACGCTGTGTTTGTTTTAGTTTTGGCTTTAATAGCTTGTGCTTTGGGTGAGTAGCAGGATATTTATTAATGTCCTTTTTTTTTGGTGACAAAAAATTGTGTTTCTTGATGATCTTTATCTTTGAAAATAATATAAAAAAATATGATTACTAAACTCTTGTTTGCAGGTAACCCTAATCCCAACCCACGGCCAAATCCTCAACCTTTAGGTGGTGGAGGCGGTGGTGGTGGTGGTGGCGGCGGTGGTGGTGGTGGCGGCGGCGGTGGTGGTGGAAAATAGCTTATGTTGCCTTCAAATACAATGACAATGAAACTACAGGAATTTTAGCATTGCTTTAAGTATTACTAATTTGCTTATTAAGAAAAATAAAAGTTTTTATAAAGTTTAAAGTAATTTCTTTTAATAAAAGGCTTTTGAGAAGACAGTTTACAGTTGACACACTGTGGAGATCCTCTTATTTTAACGGTGTCCTTCAAAGCTTTTGTTTATTATGCAAAACAAGCTACACGATTAAATTAAACGTTCAAATGATAATGATAAAAATTTTGTATTATTAAAAAAAAGTTCTTTAGTGTTAAAATTTAGCCTACTTTAATGCAGATTGGAGGACCTTCCAAACTCTGCTCTTCAACTTTTGTTGCTCAAGCTCAACCTGACTAGCAAGAATTTGTAGAACGAATAGCAGATTGGAGGAGGACATTATCATAATCCGAGAAAGTTTACAGGAAACCCCACGCACCTTTGCAAAGAGCTCCACCTTTCAAATGAACTCCAGGCGCGGATCCAGCTTAAGCTCTTGGGAGGGTAACTTTTAAATGAAATATAAAAATTTTTCATAACATTTCTTTTAGAAACTCAATATTTTATTTGGTTGGGGGGAGGCCTGTTTCTTCTGCACTGTATTCGCGCTTGAAGAACACAAACTCAAGTTATAGACTTTTCACTAAGACATTTACCTGCTGATGTACAAGAGCCAAATGATCCCAGATCCTAAAGCTAATGACCATAAACAATATCTTCACTTCGCTGAATTAGAATTGGAGCGGTTGCAGTGGAGGTCCAAATTTCCCTCAGAAGTATCATATTTTGCGACGAGGTGCAGTTTTGAACAAATGAGTCCCATATGTTACGATGCCTATCCGCACAATATTCCTCAGGTAGTAATGCATAGATCAAAAGTTAGTATTTGGTCCAGATTACACTGTACAACAAAATCAATTTTTTTTAAATTACATGGTTCTACATGTGGTAGAAGTCACAAAAACAAAATAAGCGGTAATAGGCGTTTTGAAATTTTACATCTGGGATTCATTTTAGAGGGAGTTAAAGTTCACACCGTTTTGCACAGGGTTATAATGACTCGGCATAAGAAATATAACGTTTAAGATATAAAGTGTGTTCAGCATTTTTGTGTGAAACATCTCGAGGAACATGTTTGTGCAACATTTTAACCTTCTAACTCTCCGCCGTATGAGTATATTCTCCACGAACGATTTGAGGTCCGCCCGAGTGCATGTTAACTTACTGATCATCAACACTTCGATATTATTGCTTCTAGGAGTAACGATGTGTTATCAAAACTTTAAGCTGCACGTGGCCCAAAATTGGTAGAGTTTTTAATTCACAGCTAGCCAGATTTCTATCTATTAACAAGGGAACCAGTAGCTTCTTTCACTTTGTGCTGGGAGATTATTCCATTCGAAGGTTTTTTATTTCGATTCGTATTAAAAAATAGCCCCTCTGGAGTAATCAGCCTCTAGAAGTATATACTGGAAGGATACTCTGTAATTCGATTTGAAATGGAAACTGCTAAAATTTTTATGCTATTTACATGGCAATTCGAAAGCATTTTATTTCAATTCCATACGGCACTAGATAGTAGCTGGTGCTTAGACCATATTGAGGGACCTTAATGATGTTGATTAAACTACTAATATACTAAATTTCAGACCACGAACTGATTGATCTTCTCTTAATACTATGGCTAATCTAACAAATCTAGCAATGGTGTAATGTAAGGCTTGACAGCTTTAACTCCTCAGCAAGGAGTCATCCATATAAAAGAACATCCCAATATCGTACAGAGATGATATTAGGGGGGGGGGGGGGGGCGGTTTGTGCTCAGACAGTTTTGATACTAACATTTATTTAAGCAAAAATACCCCAGCTTACCAAAGTTATGGGTTCGTATCGTTCGCTGATCTTTATTAATTAACACCTCTTACCTTTTTATTTCCATACTTACCTCTTTCTTTATTAAAATCAATAAGAAGTGTATGGATTTTATTTAATATATTGTATTTAATCATTAAAACATGAATTTTAAACAAAAATAAATAAAAACTTAATAATAAGTCTTCTAAAGGTCTTATAATAAAATTGTTAAAAAAATGCTGAACTCATTAGATTCTTAAAGCCGAAACCCAAAGAACCCTTCAAAGGCTTCAACGAAACCTAAAAAAAATAACAAAAAGAGTGCGAAGTGGTGTTGTGGAAAATGCATTTCATTCCGTTGGTGTGTTCACTCCTTGATGTGTTCTCTCAGAGAAAGAGAGGATTGTAGAATACCTCTACTAGGCAAGTCAAGTTTAGATCACACTCCAATAAGCTCCTTGAAGAAGAGCGAAAAAAGTAGAATATAATTTGAATATCTTGGAGTCAATAACTCTATATGAAATCTAACTAAGATGACGTTTTCGGACTGTGTTTGTACCGAAACGGAGATGCTAGCTCTATCCGGAACTAAATTGAGCATCACATTCAGTATTGAAAATGGTGTCCAAGGGGAACCCCAGGCGGAGGCAAGTGCTAACAAGGATTTTATTTGGTAATAAGGGAATTATAGAGCCTGTGAATTTACTGTGGGGGTGCCGGACTCGATGCAGGAGTCGAAAAATACTTTACATAAAAACTCACCCCGATTTGAAATTGTCTGCCAAGGGGACATCAGCATAATGCTGGTTAAGAAGTACGAGAATGTGTTTGATGATAAAAGAACTATTATCGAGCAATAACCGCATAGAAGCTTAAACGATATAAATTTCAAACTGTATTTTAAAAAAAAAACCAAGTTCGAAAATTATGTCGGTTAAGCTTTTTTTGCGGTTATGGCTCGTTATTTTCAATAGAGAAATCGAAAACTTGCAAAAATTTAAAATAAACCGAAAAAAATTAGAAAAATTTTCGAAAGTCCGATATATACCACTTCGAACATGCGTCAAACGCTTTTAAAGTCAATCAGATAATTATAATTTCACTTAAGACATCGAAAACTGGAAAAAATTAAAAATTTAAACGTAACAAAAAAGTTTTATATCCATTGATTTCTTAAAATTTCAATAAAGAAAAAACGAAAAGTTTTCGAAAGTTCGATGTTTAATATATTTTCGAACTTGCAACAAAATTGATTGAAATTCACCAGATTAGCTGCGATAATGAAATCGAAAACTCGAAAACAAAATCAAAGTTGAGCTGACAACATCGAACATTTTCGGAAGTTTGAAATTTGACATACTCCTATGTTTGAACATGCACCAACAGCGTTCTAAATCTACTAGGTACTTAAATAAAAACCCGCTAAAGAATTTTGAAATTCGCTAAAAAAAAATTTATATTGAAACGAAGAGATTGAAGATTTTTCGAACATGCACTAGAATGTTTTAAGTCCATCAGATACGCAAAATTTCAATAGAGGAATCGAAACTCATGAAAAGTTCGTAATTTATCTGAGAAAATATAAATCTTTCCGAATGTTTGACATTTAATACCAGTTCGAACATGCAACAAAAGTCGTTTAAGTTCACCAGTTGTATTGAAAAAATAGAAAACATGACAAAAATAAAAAAAATTTCGCAAGTTCGAAATTTAGCACATGTTCGAACATGCTTCAAAAATTTTTATATACATTAAATATTCAAAGTGGCACCAAGTAAATCTAAAATTCGAAAAAAATCGAACTTGAAGCGAGAAGATAGAAATTTTTTGGAACGTTGATATTTATCCCACTTTTGAACATGCACCAGACAGATTGTTTTAAGTACACCAGATATTTTCAATAAAGGAATAGAAACTCGCGAAAAATTCGAATATATCACATTTAACACCTGTTCGAACATGCAACAAAAGTTGTTTAAGTTCACCAGTTGCATTAAAAAAAAAAAGAAATCACGCAAAAATGGAAAATTTTCGTATGTTTGAAATTTAGCACTTGTTCGAACATTCTCCAAAAGTGTTTAAGTCCAACAATAACTCAAAGTGGCATTAAATAAATATAAAAATCGCAAAAAAATCGAAACTGAACCGAGAAAATCAAAATTTTTAAATATGTTCGAATATGCACCAAAAATATTTCAAGTGGACCAGATATAGCTGCTCTAAATTGCTCATAAAGAAATCGAAAACTCAACAAAAATCGATGTTGAGGTGAAAGAATTAAAAATTTTTCGAAAGTTCGAAATTTAACACAAGTTCGACTATGCTCCAAAAGTCTTTTAATCTAAAACTCGCACAAAGTTCGAAATTTATACGGGAAAATAGTAACTTTTCTGAAAGTTTAATGTTGGAACATGCAACTAAAGTGGTTCCAATCCTCTACATAAGGGCCTATCCACATATTACGTAACGCTATTTTCGAATGTTTTATACACACCCCACCCCCCCCTCCCTTCGTAACGCTTTTTACAAAATGTTCAGTATAAAGTATCTAGTCCGTAACATATCTTAACCCTCCCGCCCCCATGGAACTTTACGTAATATGTTAATGGCCCAGAGTTGCGTTAAAGAAATGAAAAGTCGCAAAAAAATAGATTTTGAATTGAAAAAATCAAAATATTTCCGAAAATTCGATACATTTCAAATTATTTTGAATGACACTCATTGATTTAGATTAATTAATTTTTCGTAAAAATACGTTGATTCAATGTACGCATTTGCTGCTTCAATAAAAATATTTATTGAAGTTCAATAAAAAACGGTTCATTGAAAGCCTTCGTTGCAATTCTTCTTTAACAAAATTATTGAACCAGTTCATTGATTTAACGCACTAGTACATTAGGTCAAATTTAATAAACAATTCATTGAAACAATTAACTTTTTCCTTGAATTTATGTCCCGTTTTGGTTCAGGGTGTATGCGGTTCGGCTTTAACTTTTTTTGTTTTTGTGAGCAAAAATATTTAAAATTAAAAAACTATTTAACTTAAAAATAAATATTTCCAAATATCATAATTGCTAAATATTGAATTGAAATGAAAATGTTCGATTAATTGCGACATACAAGTATTAAAATCTACTACGGCATTAATAAAATCATTGGAGACTTCTAAAGCGTTATCCATTTTGTTTTATAAATCTAATTAATTAATTATTTTGTTTTATTAAAATTATGCTAAATAGAACTAAAACAAAAATAAGACTTAATTTAAAAACTAGGTTTACAACAATACAACAACAACAACTCTTAAATTAATGGCAAGAATATGTTTGAAGTTAAACTTTTCTGGTGGTTTTACGTCATCGATAATGACTGGTTTTCTGTCTCAAAAATCTTAAGAATTTTTGTAAGAACGTGCCGCAGCTGCAGCAACAGGTTTTGCAACAATTATTTCCTCATAGTTTGCTAAACAAATTCATAATAAACAATTTATAACTTTTGTTGGTTTGTTAATTTTACAATTTTGTTTTTTTTTAATTAATCAACATTTTTTCTCGGTGTATTTTTGTATCTTGTTTTGTTTCACTTATTTTTAAAATATCAAACAAAACTCTTTTTTTATAACTTTCACTTCTATGTTATAGCATTTAGTTTTCAATTGATTTCTTTGAGTAGCATTTTCTTTTTCCTTCTTTCATTTCTTTATCAGTTTATGTTTTACTTTTATTTTTGTATTATGTTTTTTTTTGTCACAGCGCTTTTATAAAATTTAAATACGTGCGCTTAAGCACAGAAGTGTAAACAAACTGATATAAATTCTTCAATATCCACTGAATTTTAGGCGTTTAAATTTCTCAAGACGGAAGCAGAGCATGCGACCACATTTAAAGTATTTTTGCACTTCGTTTGTTTTGTATTTTCATTATTACACTATGCAACAACAACAAAAAAATGCCAAAGAGTAGCACTATATTTTTTTTTGATGTGTTATAGTCCCCTAACTACGAAAATAGTCGAAATTTTAAATTCTATAGATACATTTTTAACCTTTATGAAATTTATTTGACATACTGTCATAATTTTATTTTAAATGGAATTTATTTGCTGGTGTTTAAGCATTGTCTATATGCAGCATTTCATTGGTGCTTTACCAAATCGTCAGTAGACTTCAAACACAATTTTGAACAGTTACAATCCTTTATCTTATGTACAGACTTTCAAAAACCATTTGAGAATTCACAAATATGTAAATGATTTTCAAAAATAAGATTCATAGATTCATATCGAATAAAAAATTAATTGCTGGGTTTTGTATAATTTTCAAAGCCTACTTTGCTTATTTTTGAAAATCATTTACATATTTGTGAATTGTCAAATGGTTTTTGAAAGTCTGTACATAAGACAAAATTGTGTTTAAAGTCTACAGACGATTTGGCAAAGCACCAATGAAATGCTGCATATAGACAATGCTTAAACACCAGCAAATAAAGATACATATTTACATTTTTTTTTAAATTTGGCATTTTTGAAGGGGCTTTTTTCACCGATTTCATCATAACTTGAGAAGGGGTTGTCCAATTTGATTACAAGAACCAGCAAAAAACTTTAAACAAAATTACCTTTAAGCTGTTAACATATTATTTTTTTACTTACTATGCAGTATCGTAATTAATTTGGAATTTGGAAAATTTTTATTTATTAATAATTTCTAAAAAAAAATCAAAAATGGGAAAAACTTATTTTATGAAAATCGATGGATAAATATTGATTTTATTTACAATAAAGTGAAATTACCCGATTTAGCAAAAAATCGAGTTTTGAAGAGTTTGCTCCATCGTTTTATCAATAACTTGGAAAGGTGTTCGCCAATTTTTTTTTTTTGCAAAAACCAATTGAAAACTTCTAGCAAAACTACCTTTGAATAAAATTTTTTTTATATAGTCCATAGTTTCGGAACTATTCAGACCGCAATGTTAAATAATATATTTTTTAAGCAAAATTTAAAATTTTTAATTTTTTAAAAATTATAAAAAAAGGCAAAATATTAAGAGGCAAAAATTTAAAAATTTTTAGTAACTAATCATAAAGCGACATATACTACAAATAAAATAAGCTTTATTTCATGAAAATCGATAGATAAATATTGATTTTATTCATAATAAAGTGAAGTCACCTGCTTTTCGAAAAATTGTGAATACTTACACTGAACAACAAAATCAATTTTTTAAATTAACAAGGCTCTAACGGAATTCTGTAACTTTTAACGATCCGTAAATCGTAACATTTGTCGACATACTTAATCGTTTGCAGTAACAATAGTGCGATTCTCTAATTTTATTCGATATCATGTAGCATCTCTGTTAAAGCGCAAAGAGGAATAGAAAACAAATAAATGAATTTTTCGATGCCAAACAGTGTACAGACAATTTTTTTCATTAATTTTTTTTTAATTTTGAGAAATATATGTTAAAATAAATGTTTAAACAATAGAAATATTGTTATTTATACATAATAGTGTTTATACTCGTATGTCTCTATATTGTTCTAGAGCAATAACTTTAGTTGTTGACATTAAGTACGTGCTACGGCTGCATAGCTGAATCTTGTCTATTCATTAACGAGAAAAAAATTATTGTCGGTACTTAACAGACAGCGAATATCGTTATAAGTCTTACTGAATAGCAAACTCGATAAATTTTCGTTATATCTATTTTAACGATACGATTATCGTAATAAAAGTTACAGAATCGCGCTACTGGCATACATTTTTCCATTTGTACACAGTTATGCTGACTCGGCATAGGATATCTTGTCGGGCTAACGTTTAAGGTATAAGATGTACTCGACACTGTCATGTAAAACTTCATGATACATATTTTTGTATAACATTTTAACCCTCTAGCTCTCCGCGGGATGTGTCTTTTTGTCGCTTACTTAAATAAGGGGCAAAAAACTCCCCTTCAGTAACGATATAGCAGACTGAATTATTCTACGAAAATGTTTCTTGTGGTGTTTTACATAAAAGTGTTCAACTAATCCAATACCTTAAACGTAAGCCTTATAAGATATCCTATGTCGAGTCTGTATAACTGCATATTTGCAAAAAGGGGGAAATTTAGCTCCAACGAAAATTAGTCCCAGATGTAAACTTTCAAAACGCCGATACACGCATGTATATATATTTTGTCTCTATCTGAATCACTCGTTGGATATTTGAAAAAAAAATTTGATTTGGTTGCACAGTGTAAATATTGGCAATTTTTGCTAAAAACCAATGACTTCACTATATTATGAATAAAATCAATATACATCCATCGATTTGTATAAAATAAACCTCATTTTATTTGTAATATATGTAGCTTTATTTATGATCAGTTATCCATGACAAAAGTTCCATTTTGTTGCATAGTGCTATTTAAGCTGACAAGGTGAGTTAACGGCAACACATATTAGTTACATTTGCTTTGAACAGCCAAAGCCAGACAATTTCGTAACATCACTAAAAATATGTGTTACTGTAATAAAACCAGCTGATAATGGGCATTTTTTTATCGGTTACCATGTGCAGTGTAGCCAGATTACTATTAATAAAATGGGGCAATTTATCTGTAAATATATTTAAAATTTTTAGTTAGCAAAAATAAATTCAGTGAAGTGGAACTTGACTCGTACACGAAGGGTTCCGCACTGACACTAAATATTTCACAAATAGCTTTATTTACTTTTTTTTGTTTTGGCATTTTGTTTTGGTTATTGTGATTTTTAAGGATTTTCCCAGTTAAGCCATTTTTATGTAGTCGTTTTTTTATTGTTCCTGGCGGTTTTTTCGTTTTGACGATTTTTTTTCGTTTTGGCTATTCTTGTCGTTTTAGCGATTGTTTTCGTTTTTGGCGATTTTTTCCGTTTTAGCGATTGTGTTAATTTTGGCGAGTTTACCCGTTTTGACGATTTTTTCATTTTAGCGATTTTTTTCGTTTTGGCGGTTTTTCAAATTTTATTAAGGATTTAGACGAAGACTTTTTATCTTGATTTTTTTTTTAGTTTATGCTCAAACATGGTATAAGGGTGTTCAGCGTGATACCTTTTGAGCTTGATACTCGGTTAAAGGCATTTTTACCCCGTTCGACCATCAACTCTAAAAAATTAAGATAAGAATATTCGTAAGTTTAGCGATTTTTATTTTATTTTTAGCGATTTTTCGTTTTTGGCGATTTTCTTTTTTCGTCTTGTACGTTGCATTACTTGAAGGGATACCCTTTAATTTTTACTCTTATTGTAGTTTCTATAAAGTAGTACACTTATTGAGAAAATTATTGAGAAGTGCTAATTATTACGATGCATAAGATACAGCCTAATTTCAAAATCACATTAACTGATGGAATACCCTTTCCTTTTTATTTCACCTAATTTAGTTTTTTAATCTTGAACATTTTTAATATTTATTGTTCTAATCGTCCAGAGTTACACATATTTTGTAAAAATTTCGAGATAAGAAACCCCGTTACACAATGGCTGCAATTGGAAAAAGGGGAAAAAACCTGTATGTTTGGAATTTGGCATCCGATTACAAAACGATGTATGCAAAAATCATAGACAATGACATAAGCTTTAAGAAAAATGAAGCTTGGACCACCCTGTTGAAATACGATCAGCTACAGGGTGTCGAAGTTGACTACGTTGGGCATGAAAAACATTGTTGGCCTTATCACTTCTACAAATATGATCAGATTTTATGAATTTAAACTTGTTAATAAAATTTTACTCAAGCTGGTGTTATATTTACACTTCTTTCTTTGAGACTTGTGCGATAATATTTTTTCTTTTTAGGGACGTAGAGCCCGTCACTACCAATGGTGGGCTAGCACACCATCAATTAGCCACTAAGTTTAGTCATTAATATGGCAACACATTTAGTCAACTTGTAATACAAAAACACGCATATAATCGTTAGTAATATACAGCAGAGTTGGAAAATTCAGTACACAAAATTCTACGTACTTTTCATGAAAAAAAAATTAGAAAACAAATTCAAATTTCAGTGATTTTAATTCATCAATTTTAATTCCACCAATTTTTCAACGTACATAGAACCAAAAGCTTTTAGAAATTTTTTCATTATAAATGATCTTTCTTTCGAGTAAATATTTTCTGCTTATCCGGCCTTCGCCCCGGCTCGAACATTTCCGCCAAGTACACATTTTCAGCTAAGAAATTCTGAACCTTCTGAAATTCCATCAGTGTACATTGTGATACTTTTAAAAATGGCATAACGTCCATGGAAACTGCGATACTTTTTTTGTATGTCATAACGTACACGAACTCCCAAAAATACCAATGTAAAATTAACATATCGCAATGTTGATTGAAAATCATATTAAATTGTTGCAAGAGTACAGACTTTATTTAAGATATGTATTTTGAAGCTTAAATGTATTGTTGGACACAGATAAATTTCATATTAAGATCATCGAAAACAAGGTAAATTTAAAATTTTTCGGTAGTGATTTTGTTTCAGAAGTGTTTCATATTATTTCAATTTGATTTTACAATAACCTTCAAAGAATATTTTTTTTTAAATAACTATATATCATGTTGATTTAATATTCTAGTACAGTTAAATTAAATGAAGTTGACACTGAAATAACACGAAGAATTATGTTGAATCAAAATTCTTTCAAGTTGAAACAACATGAATTTTATATTGAAATAATACGAAGAATCATGTTAAATTAAAGTTATTTCATGTTGAAACGACAACAAGTTATTTCAAGTTAAAGCAACGTGAACTCGATATTCAAATAACACGAAAAATCATGTTGAGTCAAAATTATTTCAAGTTGAAACAACGTGAATTTGATACCGAAATGACACGAAAAAGAATGACACGAAGTTATTTCATGCTGAAACAACATGAATTTAATACTAAAATAATACGAAGAATCATGTTGAATCGAAGTTATTTCAAGTTAAAACAACATGAATTCTATATTGAAATAGCACGGAGAATCATGTTGAATTAAAGTTCATTCGAGTTGAAACAATGTGAATTTCATACTGAAATAACACAAAGAATCATGTTGAATCGAAGTTATTTCAAGTTGAAAGAACATTAATTTAATATAGCAATTATATTGTTGCATAATATATCTTTTGAAGATCTCAAATGTCCATACCTGCAATATTTAAAAGTACCAAAAATACAAACAAAAAATAACATTTTAAATTCAATAGGAGAACGAACAACGAACAAGTTTAAACAATTTCAAAATCATTTTGTTAGTTTTTTTTGTAGCCACCACGATTGTTGTATTCATGTACACATGCTAGTGTTGGCATTTACATGAATAACGAGTAGTTTTTTATAAGAAAATATTTTGTAAAGTTTATACTCAAAATATTTAAGAGAACAACTTTTTAAATTCGATCTGAAATTATTTTGAATGTAGGAAGGAAGTTTAAAATTTCAATATAGGCGCTAAAATAATATAGTTAAAAATTTATTGGCCCACAACGTCCGAAAAAATCATGTTTTATCGATAACTTTCAATTTTGTGGTTTTAATCGAAGTTCTAAAATCAGAAATGATCTACTCAAAATGATTTACTCAAGTCGGCCTATAGCCTACATACATATACTATACCATATCAAAAGGCGGTTTTCATACAGTGTAATTCATATTTGTAATAACCAGGGCTCGAACTTTCGTGCAACTAAAAAGTGATTATAAGCGCTTGACAAATTCGCCTAAAAATCAAAAATATGCCCAAAAATATGCATTTACCTACGAACAAAGTACCAAAACTAAAATAATATGAACATATGTTTTTAGTTTCTTATTATTATAGGAGGAAAAAACATAAACCGAACTGAAATTGACAGCTCTCATTTGCCAGTTGCCATCCGTGTATCATTTTCAGCATCTGGCAACCAAACTGAGACTCACTCAGTTGCCATCCTCGAAAAATTGAGAAATATGCATAAAACAAAATTTTTATTACTCCAAAAATATACATTTATTGCCAAAATATGAAAAATTATGTCAAAATATGCAAAAATATGCAACTACAAATCGATGCCAAACTACTGAAAATTTTATGATTCGCATAGATAATCAGTCAATATCTCTACGTCTAAAACGTGTTATAAAATAAAAAAGAAGGCTGATTAGAAGATCTTACAGCCATCGAAAACAGCGTATTGCTACAGTCGGATTAATTGTTGTAAATACAATTTAGCTTTTTTCGTATTTCTTATTTATTAAAAAGAATTTTATCTAACAAACTGTAAAATGTTGCAATAATTTTCAATTAAATTATTAAATCGAATAAAATAATATGTTTCGTAATTGAATTGTTCTTCACTAATTTGTTTGCTTTTTATCGTTATTTGACTGACTGACGACTGGCTTTTTAGTGCATTAACTGTTGTAGGTCGTTGGCGGTTAGTTAACCGTAGCTGTTTGTTTTAATACGTACGAGTTGTATTATTTCGCTTTTGAAATATTTGAAAGCCAAGCAAGATACAAGGTGGAGACTTGTGTTTTTTTTCTTCTGCTATACCCTTCACTACACATGGAAATTGTGTACAGATATAAGTTTATCCTAGCGTTTGTCGAGTCAATTGACCGAAAGATATCGTTTTATTCATTGAAATCAATTTTCCGAAGATCCCAAACAACACAGGTCTGCAAAGAAAATGTTCTTTAAATAGAAAAATATGCGCAATATAAAAAGTTTAATGCATTCCAAAAATTAATTTTCAGTTTTAATGCACTCCAAAAATCCATTTGTAACTAATATTTCCACCTAACTGGAGAACTGTAGGCCCGATTTCGATCAACGAAACGCCAAAATATATAGTTTCTTGATTCGTTCGACACTTTCGGAGTTATTCACAAATTAGTATCAAAAATTCAAGAAAAAAATTTTTCTTTCTAAAATCTCATAAAAAATTCAAAACTGCAAAAAAATTTAATTTTTAACCATTATTCATAAAGACAATATAAACCATATATAATGAAAATCGATGGATAAATACTGATTTTATTAGCAATTATGTGAATACACCCAGAAATCTGAAAGGAATTTCTGGTTTAAAAAAAAATTGAGAACCCAAGTGCCTTTTAAGTGGCTGGATGTATTCACTTAATTACGAATAAAGTCAACATTTATCTAGAAATTTTCATGATATATGGTTTATTTTGTTCGTAAGACATCAGTCCTCAAGGTTTTTGCAGTTAAAAATTTTTTTTTTAAGTTTTTGGGAAAAAAAATTTTTATTTAACTTTGCATGCAAAACCCATTTTTTATACTGATTTGTGAATAAGTTCGAATGCGTGGTGCAAACATTCACAAGAATCACTTGAGTAGAACTAATTGAAATAGCTTATTTACTTTGAATGGGCATGGCACTTACTGCCTACTGACGAAACCATTAAAAAATAATTATATATATATATATATATATATATATATATATATATATATATATATATATATATATATATATATATATATATATATATATATATATATATATATATATATATATATATATATATATATATATATATATATATATATATATATATATATATATATATATATATATATATATATATATATATATATATATATATATATATATATATATATATATATATATATATATATATATATATATATATATATATATATATATATATATATATATATATATATATATATATATATATATATATATATATATATATATATATATATATATATATATATATATATATATATATATATATATATATAATAAATCTGTGTTTGTATGTTTGTTTGTTTGTTTGTGTGTATGTTCCTTATAGGATGGCAAACGGTGCGACCGATCGTGGTAAAATTTCGGAACTGTCTTATTAACGATAGGGAAATTCTAATAGGCAATTTTTTTTATAAAATTTTTGGCGGGAAAGGTTACCTCCCTTACAAGGTAATTCTTAATTTCCCTATATCTGTACAACTATAAAAGTAAGGCTGTTTAAATTCGATATACGTTATTCCTAGAATAACATGCAACTTCCAGAAAAATATGGGTGGTATAGGAGGGGGAAAATGGGTACCTCCCATACGAGGTAATTCGTAATCTTCTTATATATGTTCAAGTATAAGACTAAGGGTCTTTGCATTCGATATAACTGATCCTAAGGTTGAAATTCAGGTTCCACCAAAATATTGGTAGTGTAGGAGGGGGAAACGGGTACCTCCCATACGAAGTAATTCTTAATTTTCCTATATCTGCACAACTATAGGAGTAAGGCTCTTTAAATTCGATATGCGTTATTCCTGGAATAACATGCAACTTCCAGAAAAATATTGGTGGGAAACGGGTACCTCCCATACGAGGTAATTCTTAATTTTCCTATATCTGTACAACTATAAGACTACGGCTCTTTAAACTCGATGTGTGGTATTCTTACAATAACTTTCAACTTCCAGTAAAACATTTGTGGTGTACGAGGGGGAAACGGGTACCTCCCATACGAGGTAATTCTTAATTTTTCTATATCTGTACAATTATAAGAGCAAGGCTCTCTAAATTCGATGTTTGTTATTCCTAAAATAACATGCAACTTCCAGCAAAATATTTCTGTTATACGAGGGTGGTCACGGGTACCCCCCATAAGAGGTAATTCTAAATTTTCCTATATCTGTACAACTATAAGACTACGGCTCTTTAAATTCGATATTAGAAATATCAAGATTAAACAATACTCATTTTCAAAAATAATGAAATTTCAAAAATAGGATATCAAAATCAATAATTTATACTTATAAATGTTACTTCTTTTTTATGAGAATGGGGGTAGCGAAGCACACCGGGTATGGCTAGTACAAATATAAATTAATAAATAAAAATCCAAGTGCCCTTGTGACACACCAATCTGCGCAGACGAGTGTATGCAAAAAATACCAATGTAAAGTCAACATGTCGCAACTTTCATTGGAAGTCATATCAAGTTCATGCCAAACGAACAACAATTTTTCCAATTTCGGCCCCAAGTTGGTCAAAAAGTCTGCACAGAATTCCGAATTCCCACATGAGTACTTGACAAGAAAC
The DNA here is from genome assembly GCA_956483635.1 of Panzeria rudis. Lineage (NCBI taxonomy): Eukaryota > Metazoa > Arthropoda > Insecta > Diptera > Tachinidae > Panzeria > Panzeria rudis. The sequence continues at coordinate 88,495,552 of OY101451.1, forward strand.
CGGACTTCTTTGTTTGAGGAAATTCTAAAAACTATACTGAAATGTTTAAGAGAATTCTGTATGTATTCTGACGAATTTTCTTGGGAAATTCTAAAATAGTTTACGACATGTCTGAACAATAGCGGAAAAATGTCTGAAAACTCTCCGCTTTATCTGATGATTTCTACATCTTGCCTTTTTAACATCGGAGAAAGGTCGGAGCTAAAGCTTAGAAATTTAAAATTCTCTATGCATTGTTTTGCTGTTTT